>OW121696.1:2247500-2802000 GCA_933228735.2 Amblyteles armatorius
TGAGTGACCGTTCGTCTATCCGATACACTGAAAATTGGTGTGACGACCAGGGGGTAGATTTTTTGAGATCTTTTTTTAAAATGTTTTTTATACTCGAGTGTCGCGACGATTGTCCCGATCCATTTTCTCGCCATCGTCACAATAACCCACCACCGAGCCTGTTGTTGCGCGGGTAGTACGAGCTGGAAGCAATATGGGACGTTGGGAGAACACCTTCTCAAGGTTGAGGATAACGTGGCGGTATAACGAGGAATCGTTCGGGGTACCCAAGGCCGGAGGATAGAGTTTAGAGAGGGCACGGAGCGGACACTCGCGAGCCTTGGGGTTAGGATGATAGCTGACCGTCCGACGATCCCTTCTCCTTCCCTATCATCGGCAGGCTTCCTCGGCCCGCATCGGATCAAGATATGAGATATATTCGTCATCGAGCCTCGGACGACCTGAGACGATGTGACCGGGTATTCCTTGAGGTAGCTATGTCGCTCCCCGCTCGTCTCGCATAAGTTCGAGAAAGGTAAACGAATATTGCAAGTATTTGCAATATTCGCTTACTTTCCTCGAACTTATGCGAGATGAGCGGGAAGCGACATAGCCACCTTAATTCATCCGTTTCTATCGCTGGCTACATTCGAGATGAATTCCAAATACATTTGTGACGTATCACATACGTTATTTTATCAATTTTTCCTCTGTTCCTTAATTCACTCGTCTCTTCCAGCTGCATTTAAGATGCGTTTCTAGCTGCATTTAAGATAATACCATACAACAATGAAAAATGTTGTATTGTAACACTTCTTCCGATCTCCAAATCTCACTTTTAAATCGGGAAGCGCGGTGGAGAATTTTTTTTTTTACGTTGCCACAGAACTATCTCAAATGCAGCTATAGGAAAAAATGTGCGGATTAAGGTATGCAGGAAAGTGCAATAACGAACGTATGTCATACGTCTCAAGTATATTCGAAATTTATCTCGAATATAGCCAGTAACAGAAACCGCTGAACCAAGGAACACACGGTTGATGAAAATTGCCAATTCACTTTTTTCAATGGTGCCAATTCCTTTTTCTTTCGGAAAAATTCACAACGAAAAAAAAGTTCGTTCCAGTTTTCGGTACCGACTGCGATAATTCACTTCGCCTTAAGATCACGCTCATCCCGGATCGCAATATTTTACCGTCGATTACCCTCGAGGAGACAGAAACTCGCCTCTCATCCTTGGACGTTATTTATCGACCATCTCGACTTCATCACATTTCATCCTGTATCGGCTACTATTTTTCGATCCACTATGGAGTTTTCGTTCCAAGTAACGATGGGTAAAAAAAAAAAAGAATCGTTGGAATATTAGAATTTTTTTTTTGTAAAAATCATACGCATCAGATAAAATTACCTTCAGCTGCGTTCATGCGCTCATAAAAAAAAGAATTTTTTTTTTCCCACCGATCAGAAGTTGACAACAAACTTTCTTTCTTTCTTTTTTTCTCGGCCCGCACAACGTGCTCGACGTAACCTTGTAAACTGGTTGTCAAGTGTATCGCATACGGATTAGTTGTTAAACGATACATATACGTAAACTTCGTGAGTACAACCCGTTAATCGCGTCAGCTTACACAATATCCGAAGACAGTTTCATCCTTCATTATTCACCGCATCTACAAGATAAAAAAAAAAAAAAAAAACAACAACAACAACAATAACAACAACAAAACCCGCAACTAATAACAAAAAGCCGAGCAAAAAAAAAAAAATCCTTCCGACATAATGTGGCCTCCACGTTAACAGCCTCTCTCAAACTCATTATACCGAATAATCGATAGCCGAGAAAAAAAAAAATTAACATGTTTCTTGTTTTGTTTCTCTCTGGAATTGCAGACGTGAGTCCACATCTGATATTCAAGAACGGTATGACACCGACCCTGTGGCCGCAGGACGTGCCATTTCCGCCTGAGGAGGGAAAGGAGGAGGTCGCATCGACGTTCGGTGACACGGACACGCAGTCCGGTGCGTTCAGTCCGTCGCCGGACGGTAATTCGATTCAGTATCCAGCCTACTTCAAGGATCCGAAGACCGGGAATCACGCGGTGTTCGGCACCGGCGGGCCGAGCAGTTTCGGCGCCCTCCAGTACATAAAGCAGCAGCAGGGCGGGGCGGGCGGCAGCGCCGCCGGCAAGAGTTGTCTTCCCGACGTGATACAGCACGGGCGTTCGGCGGGAATGCCGCTGTACGTGCGCTGCCCGATATGTCAGAAGGAGTTCAAGCAGAAGAGCACGCTGCTGCAGCACGGCTGCATACACATAGAGTCGAGGCCGTACCCGTGTCCGGAGTGCGGCAAGCGATTTCGCCAGCAGTCCCATCTCACCCAGCATCTCCGCATCCACACGAACGAAAAGCCGTACGGTTGCGTTTACTGCGGCAGAAATTTTCGTCAGCGAACGATACTGAACCAGCACCTGCGCATCCACACCGGCGAGAAGCCGTACAAGTGCCAGCAGTGCGGCAAGGATTTTCGCCAGAAGGCGATACTCGATCAGCACACGAGGACCCACCAGGGCGACCGGCCGTTCTGCTGCCCGATGCCGAACTGCAGGCGGCGGTTCGCCACCGAGCCCGAGGTCAAAAAGCACATCGACAACCACATGAATCCGCACGCGACGAAGGTACGAAGGAATTCGAGCAGCGAAACGAAACCGCCGGGCACACCGACGGGACTCGGTCCTGGCCCGGTGCCCCGTGGTCTAACGCCCACGGTCGTAAAACCCGAACTATACTTCCCTCAGTGTTACGCCCCGGCTTTCAATCATCATCCACCTGTATCGACGGCCCAGTTTCCCGTCGGCCAGACCAACGGGGTGGCCGTCGCGGGAGAATTCAAGCCCCCGACGGGCCTCCCGCCGCAGTGACTAACCGTCCATCCTGCCGCCTACTAGCAAGCAGGAATACCGCTGAAGTTCCAGCGCTGCTTCGGTTCCGGATTGAATCCCGGTAACGGAAGCGCGAACGACGACAGCGGCCGCGTCACCACCAACAGCAGCAACAACAACAACAACAACAACAACAACAACAGCAACAACAATAACGACAACAACAACAACAACAGTAGCAGCAGCAATAACAACAGCAACAACAATAACAGCAGCAGCAGAAACAACAACAACAACAACAACAACAGCAACAACAACAACGCATCGTCGTCGACAACCTCTTCGACGCCGAGCACGGCGTCACAACGGTGCCAGCCACTACAGCAACATTACCCGTGACATTTATCGTGCATTTACTAGGATTCTGTTTTGCGTTTTCGTATCTTCGATACCTTCTTTCGTGATCGGTTCTTTTTTTCTTCCTTTTTCGTTGATGATCGTTCATTTTTTTTTTTATCATTGTTCGAACGTTCATTGTTCACTTGTGGCGTGTCGACTGGTGTTGTTTATTTTTTGATTAATTTTTTTTTTTCTTCAAATGTAAATACGAGTCTCGCGCCCTGACGTCGACGAAGGCAAAACCCGCTACCGTTCCCGTCGATAACGCGAACAGATTTTTTTTTTTTTCCCCCACGTTTCATTTGAGATTCCCTAGTGGAGAACCTGACACCCAAACGACCCCCCCCCCTCCCCCCTCCCTCACACGCATTAACTATTATACTGTTCAAAAGCGTTTCTCTCTTCCCCCTATACGGGTTGAAAATGTTCGATTTCGACCAGACTGAAACGATTGTGATACAATATTTAACTTGCCTATGTTAAAAAAAAAGAAAAGAAAAGGGAGATCGAGAGTCAGAGCGAAAGGGAAAGAGAACGAGCAAAAAAATAATAATAATAACAGCGTTGATTATGTGACAAACTTTGGCGATGAAGAACATGCCGAAGCGGACACACCTGTAAATATGTAAAACATGAATTATTTACCCGTCGGGAAGTTCGGGGAATGGAACAAGGACGAAACGTTCGACGGAGGATATTGTGCATAGAAGAAAGAGGGCCGGGCGAAAATGTGCGAGCATGTGTACATGTAGGAGCGGATGAACAAAAACACACACAAAAAAGTAAATAACAAAAAGAAAGACCACGAAGCCGAGCAAGAAGGAGAGAAGATGTAAAAAAAAAAAAAGTTGAAAGTGCGAGTAAATAAAAGAAACGCGCGACCGGGGAGTGCGAAAGAGTGAGCGAAAGAAGAAACACGTGAGAGCGAGCGAGCGTGCGTGCGTGCGTGCGTGTGTGGGAGAGACTGCGTGGGAGAAAACGACAAAACGAAACAAAAAATTAATAACACACACACACACTCACACTCACACATGTAAGTAGAAGTATACGCGGACGAATTCCCACTGTGCTAGACGGAATACGAAGCTTGCGTCACAACGGATTGACGATGATACGATGTACGAAGGAAAGGTATGACGATTCTTGTATACTATTACAATATTTGAATGTATATTTATACAACAGGTAATTCTATCTATACGATACGATATTTTGATTGATTTAGAAAAAAAAAAGAAGAAAAAACTTTAAAAACAAAAAAATGAAGAAAAAAAAATCAGATTGGTGCTGATATCTAGGTAAGCAAATGAAACGAGGAGGGAACGTGAAAAAAGAAGGCTGAGACACTGTAGAGTAGTGTAATAAGTTAAATAGGACGGATCGAAGAGATATGATAGTCGATAGCTCGTGGCTCAACTCGATGACCGTTTTGCTATCCGCTCATCAGATTATATTATTTAAAAGAACATCATCCATCACCCGTACATTTCGTGGCAATACTTAAAGGCGAATGAAAGAACGAGAAAAGAGGAAAAAAAGAGGGAAAGAAAGAAATGAAAGATAACGACAACAAGCAAACAACTGCAACACAATTTAACGTGCTAGAAGGATAGTCTTTTAAATTTCTACATTAAGACGTGTGATCTCTCTAATTATTGTAAATTATTACATAACGATGATCTATATCTAGTACCGAGTTATGAATTATGTATTAGGAATCTTCGTCTTTATAGTCTTATTCGTTTAGACAGAGATTTGAGATGATAATTGTGCGGCCATATTTGCTGTGGCCTGTTCGTAGTGCCTCGGAATTGCTGCTCGCGGCAGTGATTTGATCATATTTTAGGATGGTATATTATTAATATTGAAACTGCAATTATTATCGGTACTCTGATACAGTACTAAAAAAAAAAAAAAAAATAAGGGAAGAAAAGAAAAGAAGAATAACACACCGTGTCATAAATTGCCACGTTAAACGATTCATTAATTAAATTATTATAAAAGAAAGAAAAAAATGTCCAAGCGCCAAACCGCAAAGTAACAAACCGCTTTGACGATGTGATCGGTGCTCTTGGCCAAGGAACGAACAAAACGCATTATATAAAAGAAAGCATCATATATATAAAAAGATAACAATACGTAAAAAAAAAAAAACAGGCTTTTTGTTACGTTTTCGATTTAACGCTCGCGTAACGCGTCTTATCCTCCTCCCGGTGTATCGTCACTCGTGTACAGGCAGCGTGCGGGGACACGACTGGCTATTTATCGCAACTTGAAAAACAAATCGCAAATTCAGATCATACGTAAATGGTAGATCGGAGAGAGACAACGCGGTAAACGAGCGAGGGTAGCTACCATAATAAAGAAACAACAACCAAAAAAAAAGTCGGTGTAATGTAACGAGTTATACATCGATTCTTACGTTCTTGTCGTTGAATCACTTTTTTTTTCTACTCAACTCCACAGTATCGTACTGCCTGAGCCGATCATAATCGCGGTGTAAAACGAAAAACAATTATATACGTAAATGAGAGCGAAATACGGTTCTGTCCAACATTCGTACCTTACGGCCCGTAGCAACGAAGGCTGAGAGAACAAAATTATTATCATTATTATTATTTTTTTTTTCTTTCGTTTTTACATCGATCTCTTTGCTCGCGTAATTATCTTCGCGAAGGATGAGACACGAATGCACACCGTACATTTTTCGAGTACGCCCCCAGATTCGACCGTAACAATTATGTACGAGAATACTTTTCACGCTTCCCCCTTTCGTTGCCGGGTAGACGCCGCTCAACGTCGACGGACGTGACTCGGTTTTACGTTGCGATAGACACCTTTTCTTCATTGCGCCAAATGCAGCCCGATCGGATTCATTTTTTTTTTTTTTTCTTGCGGAACGAGCGATTCGCGAGCCACTGCGTACAAACGGGGAAGAGATAAATAGAAAGCGATAGAAAAGTCAAGTTTCAACGACGTTTATCTATATTGCAATTCGTTGCAATAATGCCATTTTTAACTAGTTTTTTAAAACTCGCGTTAAGTGTTTCATACTTGAGGTACGCACCTGCGTTTTAAACAGAAGGATCGAACAAAATAATGATTATGATGAGGGATAGATAAAAAAAAATACGCGTGCATAACTCACCAGGTGCTCTGGCACTCGTGTACAAAGAGATACACGATTATCATTTAATTGTTTTCACATCATCCAACGAATTTTTAATTTTTTTTTTTCGAAAGAGTGCGCACATTTTTTTTTTTTCACGTGGTCGGGCTCAAGGATAATCAGAGTTTTAACTGTAGATTATAGGAGAATACACATAGCAAGTTAAAAAAAAAAAGATTATTGTAAGCAAAGTTTTCTTCGGCTGACAAACGCGCGACGATTGTTCAGGGAAAGGAAACAAAAATTGAAAAATGGTGTATTGGCAAAAAAGAATAGTTGATCATATCCGTGTTATAGTTGTTTTTTGCCGTACAAATTGCTTCAAATAAAACTCGCCTTATCGAGTCGTGAAAAAAATGGTACGGGGTAGTAACTACATTGCTTAAACGCAACAATTACCTTGAAATACCTACGGTCACTAGGCGTCGTTAAAACAATTTTACGAGCAACACAGTGCCTGTAAAAAAAAAACCCCTGCTCTGTCTCGAATGTTATTTTTTTTTAACAATACACCATTCGAGCTTTTTTTTGCCCCCCCCCCCCTTTTCGGTTCCAAAGTTCTCCGGGTTACTCACCTTCCGTTGTTTCTCCGATTGTTATCGAACTATAGGGTTAAGTTGATTAATCACCCGATTTAAATTGTTTGAATGATAAACGTAAGAGTCAGTCATCGTTTGAATGTGAGGGCGTTTTGTGCTACGAGAAAAAAAACCTTCAGCGGTCCGATCAAACTTGCACTACAGGTCCTAGTAAATAGCATACAGTACATATATATGTATATATAATATATACATATATATATATCGGTGACCCAGAAAACTTTGCACTATAATGAGCGGACTGCACTTGAAATTGCTGCGAACTATCACGAGACATATATATATATATATATATACACACAGAGATAAAGGTACTCATTCTCATTCAGATTTGTACACAATTTATCTGTCTATTCTTATCGCATACAACAAAGACAATTTAATTCTGAAAAAAAAATTCCATGGTGCTGAAACTATAATAGACAAGAGAGAAAGTACAGAAATAGTACTACGAAACTTGGGCCCACTCTCTCTCGAGCAGCAGTGCGTGTTTCCGGCGAGGCCGCGTGAACCGCGATCAATAGTTACTTCTTGCCAATAATACAATTACAGCTCTGTTTTTTTTTTAATTTCTTTTTATTTTAACACACGTAGCAGTTGTGAACAGTCAGTTTGAACAACTTTGTTATTTTGAGCTCAGTCCTATCGATATAATTTTCTCAGATCGTGTCTCGACGGTTATTAAAGAAAGAAATATATATTATTTTATGCCCCCTAAATAATTGTGAGATCTTTTTTTTTTTTTTTTAATTAAAAATTGTGTCC
This sequence comes from Amblyteles armatorius, assembly GCA_933228735.2. Lineage (NCBI taxonomy): Eukaryota > Metazoa > Arthropoda > Insecta > Hymenoptera > Ichneumonidae > Amblyteles > Amblyteles armatorius. The sequence goes on from OW121696.1 coordinate 2,255,294, forward strand.
TACAGTGTAGGCAATGTGTAGATACGAAGAAGATCCTTGTTTTCTTTTTTATACATATATTAATACTATAATTATACCGTACTCGATTAATAATACAATTATTATATTATTATTAAGTTTTTGGAGAGAGATTTTGCATATGATGCAGCGTTTAGTTATTATTCTAGAGTTTTCCTTTCATTTTTTTTTATGTATTATTATTATTATCATCATTGATTATTATAGTAACTCGTGACTATTTACTTTATAATGAGAACACTGTAGTTGGATTTTAGACACGATTATTTGATATTAAAACGTACGATTATTATTCTTACATATCTATTCACACGGGTATATATGTATATGTGTGTGTGTACATATATATACGCATATATAAATAGATATATTTATATATATCTATATACCTATATACATACACACACATTTATATATATATAAAAATTCTTTATATCTCGCAGTCACAAAATTCGTTGTGTGATATTCGTAGTATAACACTGTCAGATTCATATACTTATTTCGTTTCTCGTTTTGTTTTTCTTAATTCATCCTTTCATTATTTCATTTTATTTCTCGATCGGCCAATCACGACGACGCTCCACGAAATCCCTCTTCCTCGGATCATGTGATGGATTCCTTTTATCCGAAACAGTAATACCATTATTCTACCACGAGCTCACGATGCAACGGTCTGTCCGAGATAAACACGTTTCGAGTCTCTAAAAAAAAAACGGCAACAAAAATCTAGCTTCGATAGACTCGCCGCTCGAAGGATAAAAATAATTACATTTCATTTCGAGACCGCTGAATCGAGCCTCTCGCTGGACGGACGGTGTCAACAAATTTGACCCGGGACACAAGCGCTTCACTTTCAAGTTTGCCACGTTCGAGTATACTTTTTTTTATATTTTTGTTGTTGTTATTCGTCGAGTTCCTTCCTGCGCGTGGTTATCTCTCGCGGAATCAATGGTCGGGGCAAACGAAAAGACAGAGGGCAAACAAACGATTCCGCCGTATGTACAGACGGTATGATTTTGTTGTGGTAGTTTGCGCTTGCGCGCGGAGGAAAGAGCGACAAGTGTGCGAGGACTCGTTGGGCACGCTATTCTCCCCCCCCCCCCCCCAAAACTTTCGCTCCACTCAATGCTCAAGACACATTAGGTTTAAGCTCATGATAACCTATAGATAAATGAAAATGTAAATTATTTTTGTTTTCCCTTGTAAGTCGGAACGATCTCCGCGGGGTCTCGCCGGCTGGGAGGTTGATCGTGCGCCCAGCTAACCCGTTTTTATACTCCTATCATTAATATTATTATTATTACGATTATTACTATTATTACTGTTCTTACCTATTTTTTTTTTTTTACTGTTCACCCTCACGCGTAAATTTAGTTTATGTCCGATAGTGAATATACGCGCGGCGAAGATTTTGTATCGTCCGAAAATCGTACTTATAGAATTCGCAATTAGTATATATAGAGATATATATATATACATATATATATATATTCGACGAAGATCTCGTTTCAAAATTTATAAAGCTTTAAAATGCGATGAAAGAGTATAAACGAACCTGAATCCACATTCAACGCAGGTGCAATAAATATCTGAATGCCTATGAGACGAACACATGGACACTCACGAAATGTATATTTTATTTTTATTTTATTTTTAAAATTTTATTATAAAAATAGTCTCGCTGTCGAGTTTCGTTCTTCCGTCACGCGAGGAAGTTTACTACGGTCGGAACAAGGTTCCTAATAGCGATTTACTAGAAAAATAATTTCGGTGAGAGAACGATTGTTCGTTTCGTAATTTACGCACATTATGTTTTTCTTTGTTTTCATATTTTTTAAAAATTTCTTCCCTATCTTTTCTCTCTCGCGACTGACGCGTCTCTCGGCTGGAACGGAGCGGATCCTCGAGTCCGGCGCGAACCCGGCATCATCCAAAGATCACCAGGGTATCGTTTATAATAATGTTTTTCTTTGTTTCTTTTGTTCTTTCGTTATTCGCTTTAACGACAATGTTATACAAACGTCTCGATAACCACCCGTCGTGGACACGCGCCGTAACAAGAGCCGCTCACCTCGCTCAACGATCCTCACGATCTATATTCTACTTCCGCTTCTTTTTTGTTCGTTTTATCGTTAAATCTCATCCCCCTCATTATTCATCTTTTTATCTCATATTTTTTTATACAAATAAAAAAAATGAAAAAATATAACAAAAAAGGTACATATATACATACACATATAAATATATTTATGTCTACATAAGTTTGTTTTTTTTTAAGTTAATAATCGCTAGTATGGAAGTCGGACGCGAATTATTTGTTATCGTGAAGCAGTCGACGAATAGAGCTGGAGAGTCGAACGAGCGAGCGACATTGGAGAATCGTCAGCTGGTCCGTGGCTGAAAAAAAATAATAAGGGGGACCGTAGAGATCGTCGGGGGATCCCCCCTTGTTTCGGGCGGTACTATGTATACTAGACGGGCGGCGACGGTGGCGGCGCAGCGGGACGGAGACGAAATCCAGTCAAACCGGTTCGGTTCGTCGGGACGTTAGAATTTTCGCGTGATCGCACTTTCGGTTTCGCGAATATTCTCTCCCGCCGTGCGTTCGGCTACACTCCCGTCCAGTGTTGCCCAAACCAGCGCCCTCGCGTGCGCGCGTTCATAGTTTTTCACGCACCTGGCAAATGGAGAACCCGCGCGAGACGGAGGAAGAAGAGAACGCGGGAGAGAGAGACTCCCACGAGCAGCCAGTCAGCTCAGCCGAGCCGAGAGAGAGATTGCCTGTCCCCGTGATTGCCTGATCGAGCGAAGCACGGCAACTGCGGCTACGCGAATATGCAAGGTCGAGGTCGCCTCTGAGATCTCGCCGATAGGTACACGCTCCCGCTATGACGAATAACATTGTGGAACTGAAATGTCGTTACGCGAGACTTACGAAAAGAAGATCGCGTTCGAGAATCGGCCGGACGCGTACAGTGCCCGAGAGGACACAGAGTCGGCCGGGAGGGTACAGAGCCGAAGGAATTTTCGACGGGACAAATAAATGAGGCTAGCGTAGAGCGAGTGTGTCTCGCTCCGGTAGCTCAAGAGCGTAACGCCGCTATCAATTAGAGGGGAAGCTGATTACTACCAGCAAAAACGACGGAGGAACGACGAGGTCGAAGGGGGGGGGGGGGGGGGGGGGGGGGAAGAGACGAGATCTTCACGTTCGGACGCCGTCGAGGAATGTGGTTTAGAAGGCGTCTGGCCTGGTGGACCCCTCGAGCATTGCCGGCTGCGACTGCGGAGAGAGAGAGAAAAAAGGAGAGAGAGAGAGAGACCAATGAATTCGCAGAAACTGTACGATAAAAATGCATTTATCACACTAAATTTGAAAGTAATCAAAAAAAGTTAATTTTCACGACTTGCATTCTAGAAACGATAATCCGATTACGATATCGATATAAGGTCGACCTTTCAACTTGATAAATGCGAATTTTTTTTCAATAAATCAGTTATATTTTTTAATTGTTTTGCATAATTTTTTCATCAGATATAATATTTGAGAAAGAAATACGAGATCTATATAAAATGAAAGATATTTCGAACAATTCTGTTTGGTTTTTATAAAATAATAATAACAATAAAGGCGGCAGAGGTCAGGAACGAAGCCATTCACGTCCCCTATCAAGATAGACAAGCACCATGAAAAGCAGTAATATCGGCGCGATATTTGCGACATGTGCGGCACATGTCGCAATTATTAAGGCAACTGCTACTTTTCGTGCCGCTCGTCTATCACCGTAAAACGAGCGATGAAAAAGCAAAGAAAAAGACGATCTTAAGAGGATTTAAGTCTGACGGAAGCGCGAGAGGAGCGAGACAGAGAAAATGAGCCTCAAGCCGAGGGAGCCGAAGATCGCGGTGGCTGAAGCGGTCGCCGTTCGACGACTGCCTCGGTTTATCCGATCTCATTTCTCCACGGTCTCTCGTGCAACGGGGCATCTTTCGGCGAAGGTAGAGAGAGATTCGGTCGGCAGTGGATACCACCGCGATTAGCGTCGCGCGGCCGGCGGGAGGGGGGGGGGGAAGGGGACAAGCAGGAGATACAGCGGTGCCGGATGGTTCTTCTCGCGACGAGACGCGGCTGCGAGAAGGGGGCAGCAGCATCGTGCCGGGACTCACCGCTCGGGTCCTTCTCCGACTGCCCTCCCCCCCCCCCCTCCATCTCTCGGACTCTCCGCAACTCGCCACGGCTATGCGACTGTGAACGGCGAGGCGGAGGCAGAGAACGCCCTTGATTCGTAGTCGCGGTCGGCGGGGGAGTGGGTCCGCGCGTCCTGTGGCCTTGAGCCGCCGTGTCTCGATCTTAACCGGGCAGAGTTTCTCAAATCGCAGACGCGATGGCAACTAAAACTCTTCATCGGCTGGACCAAGACAAATAGGGAGATGAGATAACCCTACTTGAGATTATCCACTTGATCGGAAGAATTTTTAATAAAAACAAAAAATATACAAAACGGCAAGAATCCGAAGCAGCGACCCACCGCAACAACGAGTTCGAGACGTAGCTCCACGCTTCGAAATTACGAAAGAAAAATAAACATCGTCGCTGAGAAAAATAAATCGAATACGCCTTCAACGATCCGGAAGTTTTTGTCAACAATGAAGATAATAATAATAATAATAATAACGCCAATCTCTAAAAAGGACGGGACAGGAGCGAGAAAAAAATGTTGGCCCAAAAAAGCGCAAAGGAAGACTCTCGTCCCTTGGCGATTTTAATTGACGATTATTATGGCGCCGCACACATCCCGTGAGTTGCGAACGATGCAGAAGCTGTTGCCGCTGTGGGCGCGAGAGCGTCCGAGAGAGGGAGAGGAGTGGATGCCGGGCCACTTGGTCATTGGCTCTCGCGACAGGATGGACAGAGATGCAGAGAGAAAAGACAGAGAGAGAGAGAGAGGCAGCTCGAGTTAGGTTCAAGGTTCGCGAACTTGGCATACCGAGCGTCGCAGTGGCGGCTTCGGCTGCTCCGTGCTGCTCGTGCTTCGGATCTCGCCCAAGGTCCCCGATGTACGCGGTCGACCGTCCGCGTACGCGTGAGCTCGCGTTCGATCGTATCGAGCATCGGCGATAACGATCGAATCCGCATCCTTTTTTTTTCGCCTCCGTCCGTACCGAGAGTCCTTCGGTGCGCCGCCGATACAATGCAACAAAAAAAAATGGAAAAATTTTACACGAGCGAGACTCGAGTGAAAATTTTGTCGGGACTCGAAAAAAAAAAAAAAAATCCATCGTCACCGAAATTCGTCGATGCGACGATTGCGTCGATCGAGGAAGAAAACGAGGATCCGCAGTGATTTCGTCGATGGAAGTTGAGAACCAAGGCGCCGACGAACAAGCCGAGGGTCGTCGTCGTCGTCGTCGTCTCCGTCGATGGCCGGAGGAGAAGCGGGAGCGTGAAGTAGTCTCTCTGCGGACGGCTGGACGCTGCTCCGAGAGAGCCTTGTACCCTCGGCAGTGGAGGGGACGAACATACTGGCTGGGCGAGAGAAAGAGCGAAACAAAAAAATTGACAACGACGACGCGGCAGAAGAAGAAGAGGAGGAGGAGGGGGGGGGGAGGAGGAGAATAAAGAAACGAAAGACGATGCGAAGCGAGAGCGACGGAGATGAAACTTAGTCGCACGAAGGAGTGGCAAGGAGGGGGGAGGGGGGGGGGGGGGGAGCAAAAGCAACGGCCGAGACGCTGGTGAGATATGTAAACGAGAGCAAAGGAGACGAGGAACGTAGGAATGGGCCAGTCGCGGAGACGGGGGTTTCCCGCGTTCCACTGACGCCGCAACAGATTCCTTTTTGTAATTTTATCTTTGCACAATCCCCCCCCCTCCCCCCCCCTTGCCGCCGCCTGCGTCAGCCAATCACGGAAACTGACCAACGGTATCGAGCGGAACAAATTAAGAAACAAAAGTGTTCTTTTGTATTATTTTTATTTTAGTATTCTTTTTAGAAAAGTAATTCACTTCCGAAGCCGATACTGAATAAACATCGAGGCAACGCGACAACGAGCAGAGCAAGGGCGTCGGGAACAGCCATGACGCTCTCATGGTGTGCCTGCTCGTCCGGCATTACACGGAACTTCCTTCCACTTGGCCTACTACTCGGCACTCGGTCGCTCGGCCGACACCGAGCGAGACGAAAGAACGGGGGTGACCTCTGCCGCATCGGGCTTTTCTTTTCGGACCCGATCCCGCTGCCTCTCGGTGGGCGCATCGGGCCGCTACAACCTCCTCGCGGTGTTTCCTGCTCTAGCGAACGAAACTTTGTTTTTCCTTCGCGTCCCTCGCTCTCCGTCCGTCTCGCGCGACGCCGCGTTCTCTCTCGTCCGCCCGCGCGAAGAGAACTTCGCTCGATCTTTTTTCACCCTCTCCCCCCCCCCCCCCCCCCCCCACTCTCCGGTCCCCCCCTCCGGCTCCGTCGTTACTGCACACATTGTAAAAGCTTTTATCCCTCCTTTTTCCGTTGCGCAATACATAACGGACGAAAACGTAAAGGAATACGACGAATTTTCGCGCGGTCGCCGACGGCTTAGAACGGGTGTGCGGGCGATGGAACGGGATCAAAGATCCTTCGACTCTGCGGCGATGAGGGAGTCGATGCTACCGGAGATTCTCTAGATTTTTCTTTTCGATATCTTCGTGCGATCCGTAATTCGTCAATTTCTTTTGCTGGATACGGCGAAAGAAAGATTTCTTTCGTTGAATACCAGAGAAAATAATAAAACGTTCTCCGTAACGTCACTTCCGGTTTGAAAATCTATGAAGCATTTTTTTTCAAAAATTGTCGACAATTTAAAAATCCCGGTTTTGTTACCGAGAGTGACCTTCGTTCGGGAAAAAATCGCTTTTGGATTGAAAATCTCAGTTTTCCGATTTTAAGAATCTTGCTTGTTGACCGGAAGTTGTGACATACGGGAAAACGTCACTGACGGTTTAGAAAATTATTATTATTATTATTTTTTATCGACCGGAAGTGAGGTTTTCCCATATGACGTCACTTCCGGTTGAAAACCGAGATTTTGAAACCGGAAGTGACATTACGGAGAAGAATTTAAATTTTCTCTGTAACGTATCTCAAATTCAGACGTTTCTGTCACCGGATAGAAAAGTCTGAAGCAAGGAACACAGGAAAGTAGGCGATAGAACGTAATGATACGTTTCAGATGTATTTCGAACGTCGCCAGCGGCAGAAACGGATGAATTAAAGAACACACGGTCTTTGTCGTGAGGTTAAATTCACCTTTGCAAAGTGTCGTTGGCAATTATGAAAACTTTGGCTCGCTTTGTTTTGTTTGTTACTAGCCGCCTCGCTCGTCGCGGGTCTTTATTCTCTAATTATTTTTTTTCACTACTTACCGTAACATTCAAAGAGAACCAATCGATCAAGCAAACTCCGAGGCATCTTCCTTACCGTGCAGACATATCGCGTGATCGAAACCGGAGCGGCGAATTTTATACTCTTATACTGTATCATTATAGAGTTTCCGGATTTCGATTTTATTTGCAGCGCGCCACGACTACGGTGGAACTGAATCCATCACTTTGAGGTTAACTTCTTGATGTGCATCTGCAATGAATAATGGCGATTCTGTGTAATTTTTGCTCGAAACTTTTATTGAATGAAAATGAGAGCCGAAGCTCTGGCAAATGATAAAGCGGGTGTGTAATATATATATATGTATATGCGCGTGTATCTGTGTATACATGTATGACTTCTTGAGAAGATAGTTTGATGCTGGCTGAGCATCGGATCGGGCTCGACGGCCGCTGTCGCACCGAAATTTGAAAGTGGGCGAACCGTCTACGCCAATGTGATGCCCGCGCCGCTCCGACCTTCGAATCGAAGTCTGACCGTTTTTTTGCGTACCGTGCTGTCGAGTGGTTTCGCGGATGGAAGGGATAACGAGAAACCGGGAGAGGACCGCGTGCGCACAGTCCGTGTATACGAGAGAACGAACGCGAGAGGAGGCACGAAAGGATATTCAGGGAGGGCGAGTCATCCTCGAGCGAGCCACGACGGCGGGATGCGAGAGGGTGTTGCTGGCCCGACGGGCCCCCACGGACTCTTTTTCGCCGCGCACCCAACAATCTTTTCTCGATCTTTTTTTCGTTCCTTCTCGCGAACCGAGAATTATGCGACTCGATTAAAATTCGCATGATTCGACGGGCGATCGCTGCACGCTCACCGAGACCACGGTAAATCCAGTCCCAAAGACCAACCGCAGGGGAAAACACACAGTATACTCGAAGACACGAGTGTTACTTTCACTTTCGACCAATACTCGAAGCTTCGATCTCCATCGCTCGGAACGGTCTTTGTTGTGCGCAGTCGCAGACAATTATTACGCAACCGCACGAGAAGCCTGGAATACACACCGTTCTCTTTTTTCGGTCTCGCGATCTTCGACAGTTCCGCCGTGCGGGGTGTACAACGATACGTGCAAGCTTCGAGGTGTTTCCGCGTCTGTGAATCAGACCGAAAGACCTTGATACCCGAATCGAACGAGGCCTCTGTCCAGACCGACGGGACAGCCGAAAATCTTTAAATTTTGTTTCGTGCTCAGCGCGACAGCTCGAACAGTAAGATCCTTGTTATCGACCAATCGCGCTCTCGGACTCTCGATGGTTTCCCACGTGATCACCGTCGCACTCCCGCGTGTACGTACGAGAAGAAAACAAAAAAAGAAAAATCGCTCAACGGCGCTATTCAATTGTCTCATTAAGATTATCACTGTTATCGTCATACATTTAGCTGTACCACAGGCCCGATCGACTTGAGACCATTTTTTCCACGGCACACACAGAATCATACACGAATGACACTCGTAACATACACGCAAACTAACGTACCGTATAAACGCGCGGTTAAGAAGAGGCATTAATCGTTTTGTTGCAGGAATATTATAAAATGAAGTTTTAATGAACCGCTGTTAAACGCGATTGTCTCGCATGCCCGAACCGCAACGAGACAATCGTTTACCGTAAAAGTAACCAACAAAGTGATCAAAGAATTAAAATACCGTAAATATCCATAAAGAGAAGAAAAGAATAAAACACAAACAAAAATAAGAAAAAAAAACAAGAATGTGACAATGGCAGTATATTAATGAAGTCTGTAATCGAAATGTTTTATATTTTTACACCGAACAAGCAGTATATTAACGTACAATAAACAATAAACATGTCCTTCCAAACTCAACCTCAACATAGCAGATGTTAACGATTTTTTATTTTTTCATTGCGATAAAAGAGAGGAAGGGGGAGAGAGAGAAAGATAAGAGAGAGGAAAAAAGAAAACCCACCATCACTTCCAATATTATCTGGACTGTAAACGGTATGAACGATAGTTTGTAGTACAATAGTTATTTGTAATCTCTCTAATCGGCGTTGTTTCGAATTTTTGAAAACGAAGAAGAAACGAAAAATGAACTGATAAAACGCGACGCTACGACTCAGCATTTCGAGTGAACGGTTTAATTGGAAAAAAATGTCTATAAAAAAAAAAAGAAGAGCGATGTATCCGACGAAAAATAGAAATGAATAATTATGTATTGCGATCTTGGCGGACACAATGAAAATGAAATGAAAAACCTCGTGTACGTATATAAATAAATATTATGTGTTTAGTGCTCGATACGATTCATCAGTAGAAGCGAAAAGAAAGAAAAATAAGGTTTGAAAAACAATTGTACGATATGTGCTGATTCGTAATTTCTTTCGTGTTTGCATTTCCTTTCGGGACGACAAAAATTCATTGTTCGATCGTGTTTATTGTCGGGATTGTTGGCGTATTACTTTTTACGTTTCGTATTGCGGCAATATCGATATAAATGCAATAAAAAAAAAAGAAAAAAACGTCGTGCGAGAAGGTTTCATCGAATTTCCATTATACATAACATCATCATTCTCTTATCAGTATAATATTGTACCTATAAGTATCGAATCAAAAAAGAAAATTGTAATTATAATAGGACTATGGGTAGTTTGAAGAAAAAAAAAAAAAAAGACAGGAATGAAAAGAAAGAGCGATGAAAGATGAATTAGTCCAGTGATATTCGTACGTATCGGCCGCGATGAATGATTTATCGATATAGATATAATTATAAATACATATAGTATATATATATATATTAAATGTTGGGTTGGAGGGTTTTTGACGTCAGTGATAACACTCCACGGTTTTAAGTTTATATATGAGACAAAAAAAAAATGAAAGAAGATACGCGTCGAATTACACTCGACGAGGACAAACACACTTCAGTTTCACAGCCCAATCTAAAATTTCAAAGTGAAAAAAAAAAAAAAATGTTACTTAAATACTTGCGACTCGCGGTAAATAATTCGGTTCGTTTTCTCATCAATGTTTCTAGATGCGATCGCCTATGAGATGAAAAGAAAAAACAAAAAGAAAAATTTAATGATAACGCGTTCCCCCTCCCATTCATCCCGTCGATTCGAATTATATTTATATGATAACAAATGAATCTATATATATATAAATGTATATAGTACACACATATGTAGACCAAGATGAGATATACCGCAGCTGTAAATATGTTGAAACTGGAGGGTTTTTTTGACGTCAGCGGCCATCCCACGTAACGAAACGACGGCGCACTGTAAAAACATGCGGTGTTTCTAATCACCATTACACGCCACTTGGTGTTTTTTTAAATCTTTCCGTTTCTTTTTTCCCGTCTACTTCGGAGATCACGTTTTACGAAAGTATGTGTGGTCATCAATGGAAGTCCGTGGGACGAGAGAAATTTTTATAATTTCCCCAAACTTAGTATATATATATATATATATATATATATACGGTGGAAAAAATTATAAAAATAAAAAATACACCGCTTCTTCTTACAGTGTGAATAAAAGCGTCAACCCTCGATGTCACCACAGTCACCACATTGTTTTTAACGAATAAGGAGATACATGTATACATAATTGAATGTATAACGATTGTATACAGTGATCTAGAACGATACTAATGAAAAGAAAACACACACAAAAATCGTCTTTTTCGAATGTTTTTATCTCTCAAATAATTGCGTAGTATATTCGTACGTATTTCGAACTTCTCCGAGGTTTCAAATAAAAATAAATGAAATAAAACCGGAACACAAAAAATAAATAAAACGATAAGAGTAAAGAAAAAAAAAAACAAGAACGGGAGATTAGGGGGGGATTTTGGTGTGACATGTAATGCGGCGATTCGCTGCCCGCACTCTCCCTCGCATTGGCGGAGCGCACGAAGTGAGTTTTAACGACTTAAATTTAATTGTGGATGGAGTGTAAAGTATATGGTTCGCTTTTAAGAATCGCGATGAAATAATAAAAAAATTAAAAAAATATATACATAAAAAAAATTAACATGAAAGCCCCCCAATAGGTATATTATAACAGTCCGTGCGAGAAGGCCGTGTCAGTACCGACGTTGTTAGTATGTTTCTGTTTCAGAGATCTTCGCCGACCGTTGACGCGGCTTGGAAAAACAAGGCACAAGGTGAGACGTCGTTGCAGCGTGGATAAACGTGCTTCGACGCGGGAAACGGATCGAACTTTCAGCGGGGTCATGGAAATAATTATCAGACGCTCGTTAGAACAATAAAATTTATTACAATCGATAACAATTGACTATTCCATTGAACAGTGCCGTTTCGAACGATCACGCGACAACATTAATTCGTTCCGCCGGTTATCACCCATGTAGCTCAACGACCTCGAGCTCTGTGGTGCATTTGTTTTTTTCTTTCTTTTTTAACTGGCTATATTCTCTCGTTCGGTATTTTCGCATCGTGACACAGTATAGTAGTAGTAGTAGTAGTAGAAGTAGTAGTAGTAGTAGTGCCTCAACCTGCGACATGATTAACAATCATTCAGATAATGTTTAGCCTCTTCGAACAAAATTATCCATAAATCTCTAATAAATACAATGTGTATATATATGTATACATATATATATATATAGATATGTATGTATATAATATAGTTACAACAATCGATTGGTTTTTTATGTCACATAATCATTCGCTTTCTTCCAGCGTGTTAAGTAGTACATGTCCTGTATCGTACCGTCGTTCACTGTGCGACTATAATTGTTATTAGCAGTGTTAGGACCAACGAGCACATAACAATGTGATATGCTGTTACGCTGTTAGTTACGTGACAAAGTTTCTCAACCGGTCGCGTAGTGGCAGTAATATCTTTGCAAGCGTAATACACTCCGTCATTACAGGCACGTTCGTCTTCAATTTTCTCACCTTCTCTGCAAAACGATAACTCGCCGCCGTCGGTAAAGCAGGTTTCTCTCTTTACCCCCTTGGCGAGGCGAAAAATTGGCTTGTCGAAAGAGTCGTCAGGACGCGACGTGGCCTCGTCCTCGTGTAAATTAGAGCCCGTTACGAAAGCTTTGGTGATCGCTCCCTGAGTGTGTTTCGCGGTGCCAGATCCCGAATCATCTTCGTGAAAATTCGTTGAATTTCTATCTGCCACCGAATCGCCGTTTCCAGCACGTGATTCACCTACTCCGAGCACGTGGTCGTTAAAAATTTGGTTCTCGGCGTCGGGTTCGTTGGTAGGATATTTTGTAAGTATGCTCGTACGTCGTAGAGAAGGCACGTCGTTAACTTCCCTGAGAAGTTTGTTAAATTTATCGTAAACGCTGTCGGTAAGGCTGCTCGCTGTGTTGCTGCTGCCGTTGCCCAGATCGCTCGTGGACGAGCCGTCGTCGTCGGCGAATTTGCAGTGGTCTTTGGTCCCCGACGAGCGGACGCAGTCGCTGCTCATCGACTCCGCCCCCAGATCGGCGGATCGCGAGGAGCTCCGTTCGTCGTCCCTATCCGGGCTCGTGGCTTCGAGGGTTTCGTCGATCAACAGTTTCTCCAACCGGTAGAATTTCGACTGAGAATCGCGCTCCTCGGAGTGTCCGGGCAGGCCGGCCACTACGGCGTCGTCTTCCTGCTCGTCCGTGCGTTGAATCAATTTTTCCAGATCCTGACAGAGCTGCTTGTACTCGGAGAGTTCCTGCTCCGTGAACGACTCGATCGGCTTCTCCCGGTCGTCGCGAGGGACGGTGACCTCGCTCTTCGAGGACCTGCGAGAGCCGCGTCGATCGGGCGACGAGTCCGCAGACTCCGTGCCGATCGCTTCGACGAAACCCGTCGGCCTTCCGTCGAACATCTTATTGCTCTCCAACGAACGACGTCTCTTCGTAGCCTCGTCGATCGACGTACCCTGAGGAACGTAGACCTGAATTTTTCTCTGCAAGGCACTCTTCGGACGATTGCCGTTTATGTCCAATCCGTTCGTCGCCACCGACTTTGACGTGACGTTGATATTTCCGCAGGAATCTTCCTTACCGACGCCCCTCGAGGCATCGAGGCCGTCGTGATCGAGACGCAGCTTCTGCGTCGACTTTATGTAATCGTTGTACCAGTCGTCGTTTCGCCGATCGGTTTCCCCGATCGTTATGCCGTAGAGATCGGCGGACATCGATCTGACCGCTCGTTTCTTCTTCGTCCCGAAGGCGAATCTATCGTTCGATATTTTCTCGATTATCGAATCCGTGTGAGCGAAGAGATTGGTGTTCCTGTTGAAACCGAGATCCTTCGGTGGATCCTTGCGTAGATTTCTGAAGGCGAGATCGTCGCCGACGACGTCGGGTTCGGATTTCGGTATGTAGAGCGATCGCGTCTGCAGGAGCTTGGACGGTTTGACGTGGAGATAGTCGCTCTCGGTGGCGGTCGTCACCGGGCCCAGGGGGATGCCGAACGGCGGCTGAGGATCGATCACCCTGAGCGTGTTGTTGGCGCGACTTATGCTCCGATAGAGAAGATCGTCGCGGGTCAGATCCGGGGTTGTTCCTCTTCGGCTTCCCGCTCGTCCGTTGTCGAAGCAGTCGTTCTCCCTGCCGGAGAGATTCGGCGAGGTGGCCAGATAGCTGATGGTCGACAAGGAATAATGTCCATTCGTCGACGGCGGTCTCTCCTTCGGATTCATACGCCTGTAGGCCATGTCGTCTTTGATGCGAGGATCGGACTCTCGCCGGGACGAGATCGCGTCCTCCCGATCGTCCTCCCTCTCGTTCGACGACGCGTCCGAGCTCCTCAACGAATACTCGACGGCGCTTCTCGCCGCTCTGTCCCGATATTCCTCCATGCTCCGCTGCTCCGCCCGCTCCAGGAGATCGTCGTCGCTCAGCCGGAGACTGTTGTATATAGCTTCCAGTTCCGAGAGGGCTTCCTCGAGATTCTTCGAACTCCTCTTCCGCTCGGCCTCGTCGTTCTCCGTCGATTTCGTCGACGGACTCTGCGAACTCGAACGCGGTTTCTTCGATCTGGGAACGACTCGGTCTTTCGTGGGCTCCTCCGAAACGCCGAGAACAGCTTCGCCGCAGTGGGACAATCTCTGTCTCGAAAACAGCCGAACCCCCTTCGGCAGGGAACAACAGGTCGATCTGCAAAAATTACTCGGCGGCGGCAAAGCGTTCTCGAAGTAAGCTCGCGGATCGTTATTCTCTCGTTCCCCGATGTCGTCCTCCCTCCTCCAGGTTGCGGAATTACAGTTAAACGGCTCGCGCCTGCGATCGAGAGAATTGCAGTTGTCGTATCTGCAACAAGATTCCTGATCGTTGACACCGGCCGGTGCGTCCGAATTTTCCAAGATAAATCGCAATGTCGACGGATCAATGTACTCCGACGTTGCAACTTCGTTGTCGGAGTTGTAACGAGTCTTGGTCGTTTCGCCCGGGGAAAGATATCGTCGACGGGATTGCTGCGTACCGAGGACAGGAGGAGAGTCGTTCGACGGCGCGTTGTCGTGGATGCGGGGGAAAATTCGCGACGTCGAGGACCGCGGCGGTGGCTCCGGAGGCAGAAGCTTCCGCTGCAACGATCCCGAGATTTCGAGACTCGATCGCAACGATCCGTAGACATCGTTTACCGGCGTCGTTCTTCGTGAGCCTGCGTGCGGCCAAGTTCGCTTCTGACGCTCGAAAGTCTCGTTCTCGTTCATGTCTCGCAGATAACGCGCGTCGAAGCGATCGACCTCGATGTCCGCCGGCAGATTTCTGTCGCCCTGCGATAACGCGCAACGAGCGGCCACGACGCTCGGCTTGGATCCTCCGACTCCAGAAAAAATCCTCGTCTTGGCGTTCACCTGCGGGATTCTCGAGTCGACGGAATTCGAAGAGTGCAGCGAGAGCGTCGAGTTGCCGGTTCTCGGCAACGGCACGGGCTTCGTCGTCTTGCTGTCGCTACCGCTCGTGACGTCGTCGCGGAACATGCGCTTTATGTACCGCTCGGTGCGCGCGCCCCGCGTTCTCCGGGTCGACGGATCGCCCCGCGGAATCCTCTCCGTGTTGTCCTCGCTCCGGAAGTTCATCGACGATTGGCTCGACTTGTAAGAATCGTCGTCGGAGCTGCTGTTGCCGCACAAACGATCGCGCTTCGCCTTCGCCCGGGCCTTGACGCGGTCCATTCTGCTGCTCGCTTTTCCCGACGCATCCAGCGAACCCTCGCTGCTCCGAGAGTTCACGGAATCGTCCGGAGGCCCCAGCAGGCAATTCTCCGAGCGATCTGTGTTCGCTCGCAGGCTCCCCGTCAACTCCGGCGTGTCCATGCCGGGTGCGCAAGCTCTTTCGTCGCGCTGAGAATTCTGATCGACCGGCGAACGATCGGAAATCTTCCCCAGCTTCGACTTCATCTGGCTCGTCTTTCTCGTCCTCCGCTTGGACAACAAGTGCCCGGGGATGTAGGCGATGTCCTCATCGTTGGAAGAAACGTCGTGCTGTCCGGACGATATTCTCCTGAGAAAACCACCGAACGACCACTTGCCATCTTTCTTCTTGTCCGTCGGCAGGCAGGCCGGACTCGCAGGACGTCTGGTCGGAGGCAAAACGCTCTCCAACTTCGTACTCCGCTTTCCTTTGATTTTCCACTTTTCCATCGAACACGAATAAATACGAAAGCTCGGGAATTCACGGATGTATATTCGCTATCTGAAACAGAGAACCAAAAACTATTTATAGCCTTAGTCCGCGAACGTCTTTGAAATTCCTTTCGACGGCGGCCTGGAAGACATACAAAAAAAACATCTAAAAAATTGAGGTCAAGAGGCGACCCACATTTCGGTACAAATTATCACACGTCCATATTCGTTTTCGTTTTGTTTTGATTTTTAACTTTTTCATTTTAGGGAGCGTAAAAAAAGTAGCTTCGACGACAATTAGCGCGGAGTGATTAATTTTGTGCCGCGAGACTGTCGAGTCACATGCAAGCTTACACGCTATCACACTTCTCTCGGCGTTGATAAAGATCGTCCGAGTGGAGCACACGCGAGTATATAAGTGAGACACAGCCACACCCTCCAACTTCTCGAATATCACGATACCATATAGATTTCGTGAATTCTATATTGCGACCGTCTCCGCGCAACGCACTCACCTAGTCGGGCAAAGGTGCGCAAGATTTATTTTCTCCCCTTCCCGCTCTACGACGTCGGGCGACTCGTTGTCGATATCAATATCATAACCGACCGAAGTGCAACGCAGTGTTGCGTGTGTGTGTGTGTGTCTGACCTCGAGAATCTCGAGTTGCGCGAATTCTTCGAAACTTCGGCGTAATCTCATTTGCGAGAAAGAGAATCGATCGAAGAAAAAAAGAAAACAAACAGACGAGTTATCGGCTATCGAACCCGGGATTCTCGGACGAACAGTGTTGCAAAACAAGTGTATCTCTCTCTCTAAACATGGCCAGGAAGAGAAACGGAAATAGATGCACTCATTCTCCGCACGCTCTGTCAAAGCAACACTGCCTCGTTCCTTTACCGGATTCTTCTTCTGCTTCTTCTTTCGTCAGTTTAACGGGGCCTGCGCATTGAGCGATTGCGATTCCGCTTAGCCTCTGGCTCTGCCGTGCCGGCCACCGTTGATTATTTTACAATTTTTTGTACGAGAGAGCCTGCTCAATTGCACGCACATCGACTCACTGTACTGGGTGTATCGTGCGTTGTACGCACTGACGTTTCGTTTAACGGACAAGATGTAAATGTTTTGGTTTAATCCTCGAGCCGTGCGCGATGTTTTTGTACACTCACGCTTCTCAGGATGACGACGCCCGCCTACTGGAGAATTGAGCTTTCGCGTGGGTGTGATGTAAGATCGAGATCTGCGTTTTACTTATACGAAAAATCACAAGTAGAAAAAAAGTGCAGACACTAGCGACGGCGACAAAAGTTTCTAACCTCCCGCGTGTTCTCGCGGGGAGGAGCCTCGAACTCCTGACCAAGCGCTGGAAACTCCAACGCTCAGTCGCGATTTGGAGGGACGCACCCTGGTTGCATACGCATGGAACTAGCCGCTGTAACCCAACCTCACCTGGGGCGCGTTCGAAAAGCTTCCAATGCATACAACACATTCGCACTCCATAGTGTTTCACATGCTGTTAAGAGGAAGTGAAATTTCGCGGTCGGTAATGAAAACTGTAATGAACAAAAAGTAAAAATGGTACGCCAGGTACTCAAAACGTTCAGAAAATATGTTTATGAAAAAAAACCTCTTAAAAATTAAAAAATCTACCAAAACAGATGTTTATCCGAACAATAAAAAAAATATATGTGTATCAAAATGTAAAAAAGTTGAAGATTGAAATTTTCACGTCGCTTTCTCATAAAGTTCCTTTATTCGCGAAACTTCTTTCATGAGGAAGCATTGTCTGTATTTTTGCCAGGAAAGGTTGGAAAATTCTGATTGGTATTTAAAACTTTGTTTTGGATATAAAATATACTCGAAATTTCAGCATTCATAGCGTATAGGAGTGAATTTCGAAAAATCCAAATCCCATGGCACAGGGGAGAAGATTTCGAAAATCATAAATAATTCCTATATGCTATATGCCCGAGATTTTAGCGATCATAGCGGATGGGAGTGAAATCCGAAAATAATAAATCAGTCCCATATACTATATTCTCGAGATTTCGGCGTTCATAGCGCATGGGAGTGAAATAAGAAAAATCCTGATCCAAATTCACTCATGGGAGTGCATTTCGAAAAACCCGAATCTCATATAGCACACGGGAGTAAAGATCTAGGGGCTCTAGGAGACCCGGACACATGTACCTGTTTCCCCTACATAAGTATACGCCTGGTTCCCGTGGGTTATGCCTTCGGTACTTATCTAGGGGAAACGGGGACACATGTCCCCGTTCCCCTAGATCGGAATACTCGAGATACATCGTCGGACCTCGCGAGTATGCCTTCGGTACATATCTAGGGGAAACGGGGACACATGTCCCCGTTTCCCCTAGATCGAAATACTCGAGGTACACCTTCGGTGCATATCTAGGGGAAACGGGGACACATGTCCCCGTTTCCCCTAGATCGAAATACTCGAGGTACACCTTCGGTCCTCGCGAGTATACCTTCGGTGCATATCTAGGGGAAACGGGGACACATGTCCCCGTTTCCCCTAGATCGAAATACTCGAGGTACACCTTCGGTGCATATCTAGGGGAAACGGGGACACATGTCCCCGTTTCCCCTAGATCGAAATACTCGAGGTACACCTTCGGTCCTCGCGAGTATACCTTCGGTGCATATCTAGGGGAAACGGGGACACATGTCCCCGTTTCCCCTAGATCGAAATACTCGAGGTACACCTTCGGTGCATATCTAGGGGAAACGGGGACACATGTCCCCGTTTCCCCTAGATATGCACCGAAGGTATACTCGCGAGGAGCGAAGGTGTACCTCGAGTATTCCGATCTAGGGGAAACGGGGACATGTGTCCCCGTTTCCCCTAGATATGTACCGATGGTATACTCGCGAGGACCGACGATGTATCTCGAGTATTTCGATCTAGGGGAAACGGGGACATGTGTCCTTGAGTTTTCGATGCTATGGTTCGTTGCCGAGATCGAGAAGTTCGAAAATTACCGCGTAAACTCACGCACAATCGATCTCCTCACACCCGTATTTCACGTTCAATTCATCATATCTCGGGAACCGCTGGACGAATATGATCGTAATTAGGCCCATTGGAAAGATTAGGTCCGAATTATATACTAGAAGTGTCCTTGAAAATTCGATCTGATGCTTCGTTGCCGAGATCGAGCCGACCGAAAATTATCGCGTGAACGCACGCACAATCGAAAATTTTTTGATCGATTGCTGATCGCGATCATCGTACACAAGAATCCACCGAACGAATGTGTTCGGAATTAAGCGAACTGGAAAGCTTGGATAGAAATTCTATAGTAAAATTTTAATATCATTTCGATCCGATGATTTATTTAAGAGGTATCGTAGTGCAAAAATATACTTCCGGCATTTTGGAGTATAACTACTTGGTAGCGTCCTTCGCTCGCTTAAATTTTTTTTTTAAAGTACTTGGCGTCGAGACGCTACCGCGTCTCTTGATTCCTCAAGGTTGCTCATGCTTTTTAGGAAAAAGCAGATTCGAACCGATTGCGCATGGTAATTTCGCATCCGGCTCGAATTCATTTATTTAACCAAAAAATTAGCACCATTGAATAAAGTTGATTTGAAAATTGCAACTATCTCTCTCGCACGCACAGCTGTTTCACTCCCCCTTAAGAGCATGACAGCGACATTTCACTTCCCCTGAAGGCCATGTGAAAGATGTACCACGTGACGTATGAATGCGGGAGAGATATATGCATTTTTCGAATCAATGCCATTTAAAGCCAAACAAACTCAGTCGGTAACAAAAACTGTAATGAATGCCAGTCGGAAGGTCACAGACCCTGATAGACAAGCGCCACGAAAAGTAGCAATATTCTCGCGATATTGACGACATGTGCGGCACATGTCGCAATTATTGCGCCAACTGCTACTTTTTTTTGCCGCTTGTCTATCAGGGGACATTTCGCAGAGAAGCGAAACGTTAGCGGACGTAGAATTCGATACCGCGTCCGATGATGCTTCGCTTTTACGCCAAATGTCAACCTCTTTTAAATGGCATTGATTCGAAAAACATTCAACTATATCTCTCGCACTCATATGTCACGTGGTACATATTTCACATGGCCTTGAAGCCTGTGATTGATAATCTCAATTATCTCTTTTTTCTTCGTTATTTTTTCTTTTGAAAATTCCGAATTTTTTCCGGCAATACCAGTCATACCGGAAATACGTTACTTCCGATTTGAAAATTTCATTTTTCGACCGAACGTGACGTCACAACAGAAATACAGTAGAACCTCGCTTGTACGACCTTCGATTATTCGAGACACGAACAAAGTAGCAATGTCCGCGCCCGGCGAATGTATGTTATCTCTGTTATCCGAGATTTCACTTGAGAGGTACGCTCCCCCACATTACCTCGGATAAACGTGTTTCTACTGTACGATAAATGGTATCTATCTATCACTTCCGGTTTGAAAATTTAATTTTTCAATCGCGAGTAACGCCACACCAAAGTCGTCGAAATCAATGAGGGCAGTAACAAGACACTTTAAATTGCTTTCCGAGCGATGCTTATGTTTATTTATTAATTGTTTCGACGGAAGTCATCAAACTTGAAAATTTAATAAAAATATTCACAATGAGCATTCTCTCTCTCTCTCTCTCTCTTTTCCTCTCTCGCTCTGTCTCCCTCTCCCTCTCTTGCGGTCGCACGTGCTCTGTTTCTCGCGTACGTTCGATTTTTTTTTAGTGAAAAAATCGCACTGCCATTCGTTCACCGCTACATGCGACAAGCACAATTCACATGTAACTCACATATACCATTACCTACCAACCTCAAGTGGGGTCCATGCTCGTGGACACAGTGTTGTTTCAGGAATGGGGGGAGACGGGAGTGGTTGTGAGGGGGTGGGGGGGGGAGCAGAGGGAAAGGGGGGGGGAGGGGTATGCGTGTATGAATGTGTGTTACGTATGTTTATGTACATTCAATTAATAATAATTATTATTATTAATAACAACAATAATTAATTAATACGGATAGAAAATCATGATTTCACGGTGAATGACTTGATTCATTAAGTTCGATCAACATTTAAATTTATAGAAATCGTCCCTTGTCCGTACATATGCTCGAGCATGTTGGTGCTACGCGCAATGCCGATTATTACATTCGGCACACGGCCCATACAGCGATGATTTTATCTTTGAAATGTTTCACTGTTTTCTGGCCGTTGCCGTATGGCAACCGTATTTATAATATTCCAAATAGTGTCGGGAACAGTCTCTGAGCCACAAATTCATTATTTTCACTCCTTTTTTTTTCGTTTTTGTTGTCGTTGCTGTTTCATTTTTCCTTTTATCCTTATCGGCGTGGATGTAGATCGTTAATTCGACGCAACTTGGAACACACACAAACACTGCTTATTCAGAAGATGCCAATTAGAATAATAATTCCCTCGCAATTGACTGGTTTTCGTGGTAACTCGCCCGACGGAATTTAATCTTGGTTACTCAATCGAGAATAACGACCATTTCGTCGCCTCGGGACGCCGCTCTCTGCGGATGAGGGGGAGGAGGATGAAGAGGTGTCGGCAATCTACGCCATGGTTTTCGTGCCGCTCTCCGCAGTTCAACCGACGTTAGGGTCCTTCTGATTCTTCTACGGAAGATAAAAATTTAATTCGCTTTAGCGATGGAACCGTCGTACTGCAATGATTCATTCATTTACATATATATCATTCGCCTCTGCGATTTGAACTCACTTTGTCTGATCGGAGGCGCGAAAATAAACGTCGTCGGGTGCGTCCATCCAGGAGATGACCTGTTTGCGAGCGTTGCTTCTGGATATTGGTGGTCCGTGGGGCAGAAAGTGCGGATGTGCGGCTCGTCCGTTCAACGGCGGTGCGAGCGGAACGATCGCTGGGGTGGCGTGATCGAGTGCGTGCTTCGGATGCATCTGCTGCTGGGAATGGTGGGCACGTTTCGCGGGCGGTCCACCGGGGAGCCCTGCACTCAGGGCAATACCTACGAACAAACAAGAAAACGAGACTGTTAAGATTTGTCGATTGTTGGTTGGCGAATTATTTTAAACAATTCTTTTTTTTTCTTTTCCATGCTTGTGCGGGGCCAAACCGTACGTTTATTCGCAAAACGGCACTACAGATTTGGCTCTTGGAATTCAACGGACATCGACACA
The DNA here is from genome assembly GCA_933228735.2 of Amblyteles armatorius. Taxonomy (NCBI): domain Eukaryota; kingdom Metazoa; phylum Arthropoda; class Insecta; order Hymenoptera; family Ichneumonidae; genus Amblyteles; species Amblyteles armatorius. Next base: position 2,277,473 of record OW121696.1, read on the forward strand.
CGACATTAAAAAAAAAAAATCATTTTTGTATCGATCGTAGGCTAGAAAGAAAAAACTATTGTTCTTGGTAGTTTTCAAAGATGGGAAAATTTTGTTTTTATCCTGCAGGGATGACTCGATCGTGTGTAAAATCGAGCACATTTAACACATCGAAAAATTGTGCATTTAACACGTAATTTTGTGTCCACTATTTTTTTTCTTTATTAATTTTACAATTACTACAATTACGAAAAAACAGAAAAAAAGAATTGCGAGCGTTTGCGGACAAGAAATGTTTTTTTTTTTTTTTAAGTGTGCAATCTATTTTTTCACCGTTTAATTGTATCAATATCGAGAACAGGATGCGTGTTTCCGGTTATTGCGTATTAACGTGCGATTGCCAGTGCAGACGTGGGATCTTCGTGAGATAGCGAGCCACAAAGTGAATCTCAAGTCTCGTAATCGCACACAATTGATAAACAAAAGCAAGAGGCTCCGATTCTTGGTGCTTTACCTTCATCCCAATCCACGTCAGAGTAGAAGCCAATAAAACAGAGAGCAAATTCAAATAGGGGAAGTCTGCTCGGTAAAGTCGATGAGCGTCACCGAGGACCTTTTTTTGTTTATTTTATTAACCCTACGAAACTTACCATCCGAACCATTGATCTCGTCGAAAGGTGGCCTTGTGCGCTTCAAGATCGTCTGCTGCGCCTGCATCGCAGGCTGGGGTTGCGGTGGAGTCAACGGGAGCCTGTCGACTTCCGGCTTGTTGGGTACTCTCTCGTACAACAGACTGCCGTCTATGAACGAAATATAAATAATACCAGTTCCAACAAAAACTGAATTTGTTAAAAGCACTAGCGGTTGTTTTGTATTGAACCGTGTGAAAATGTATTCCGTTGTACGCGATGTATTGTCTGTGAGTGTCTGTAAGTGTCCGTGAGAGTGGTCTTGTACTAGATTATTAAGTATTTGAGGTAGTTATGTCGCTTCCCGCTCATCTCGCATAAGTTATCCAAAAGTAAGCGAATATTGCAAGTACTTCTCGATAACATAAAAATCTGAAAAAATTCATACGTATTCAGAAAAATAAACGAATCATTTTCATAGAAAAAAATGGTTGTTTTTCCGGGCAATTTGTAAAACAATTAACTTTTTGATTAATTTGTTAATAAGATTTTGGAATTATTATTGTGCAAAATGAATCTCTTCAGTACCTTTAATCTGCATGAATTTTTTCAGATTTTTATATCATCGAGAAGTACTTGCAATATTCGCTTACTTTTCTCGAACTTATGCGAGATGAGCGGGAAGCGACATAGCTACCTTAATTCGATTCTGCATAATGTTTTGGTGGCGGTGATTGTCGATACATAAAGATCGATGACACGCTACGTTGCTCTTTAATTTTCTATGAAAAATATGCCTACCGGGTGCCTTTGGTGGTCGTGGAAAGAAGACGCGATCGGGTTGCTTGCGCTGTCCGGGTGCCGTTAGTGCGAGCCAGTCCCAGTCCCCAGGTTGCCTGGGCGAGGGATGATCGCCAAGACGTGTCGCGATGTCGGTGACACGTGGACGCGGCCGAGGTCGAACGGCCCGGGCGAGGATTCTCAACTCCGCGGGACTCTTAGAAGTGAGCTGTGGCGAGGCACAAAGATGCCGCAACGGGGCGGCATTCACCGGCTGATGAGGAGCGCGAGCCGCATGACGGGTACGCAATTGTGCTGCGCACAGTCTTCGAGCGGCCCGAGCGAGGGCCGAAGTGCGTAGGTAAAAAGCTGATCGGGTTTTCATGACGGGACGCGGAGATCCGCTGCCGCCACCTCCACCAGCTCCGCTGCCTCGCAAATCGACCCCGTGAGCACTCGCGTAGTGACGGCTCAGGTGAGCTTTGAGCTTGAACTCCTTGCCGCACGCGGGTATGCTGCACCGGTGAGGCCTGTGAGCACCGCTCATTCCTTTACTCTCCTCGTCCGAACCGACGCCGCCCCTCTTGCGGTCCAGATCTGTGTCGTCTATGCGCGATGGTACCTTCGGAAGAAACAAAACAAAAATCGTCAAAATTTTTAATCTGATAAATTAGATTATATTTTTTCAAGAGATGCGGTAGCGTCTCGACGCCAAGTATTAAAAAAAAAATTTTAAGCGAGCGATGGACACTACCAAGTAGTTATACTCCAAAATGCCGGAAGTATATTTTTGCACTACGTTACCTCTTAAATAAATCATCGGATCGAAATGACATTAAAATTTTACTATAGAATGTCGATCCAAGCTTTCCAGCGAGCCAAGCGATCCAGTTCGCTTAATTCCGAACACATTCGTTCGGTGGATTCTTGTGTACGATGATCGCGATCAGCAATCGATCCAACATTTTTCGATTGTGCGTGAGTTAACGCGATAATTTATTTAAAGCAACAAAATTTTTTTTTCTATCATTCGTTTCGTTGAGGCTTTACGGGCTTAGAAATATTTTTTTTTACACACCTTGAGCCCTCCGTATTTCTTCCAATACATCCAGCACGGTTGACACAAACGGCACTGCATCTGAGACGGTCCCCAGGCGTACCATTGTGGGCTCTGCGAACTTTGACAACTCTCGCAGGGTTTGCCGCCAAGTCCGACCATGAGCATACCGCTACTGTCGCTCGTTATATTCCCGTTACTACTTCCATTCAGTACACTTATAGCTTTTCCGTTACTGCTGTTATTGCTGTTGCTCAGAGGTAATATATTCGCCGATGTCGGTGTGTTGCCCGATGTCGGTCCTTTGTTGTAATTCGGTATGTATACTTGTTTCAATTTGCTCTCTGCCTCGACCGCTTTCACTCTCTTCTGCTGAACGTAACGATCCGTCGTCTTCCACATGTAATAGTATTCGATAACGTTCTTCAAAGTTTTCCACGGTAACTGCAACAAAATCGATCGACGATTAGAATTATAAAATCAACATTCCGAAAGTTCGCCACTCGTAATTTTACACTCACAAAGTCCTGACGTATGTCTGAGAAATCTTTTCCATATTTGTCAAGAGCCTCTTCGAAAAGATTAGCCTCAGATGCGCTCCACTCTTCCATCTCGTCTCTACACAACACCGGACCTGAACTGGGAACCAGCGACGACATTGCTTTCGCTACGTCGTAATTGTGCCGGTGCAAGGTGTCCATCGCATGGAACTGAAATACATTTTTTTAAAATTATTATAGTTTAGTAAGTAAAAGAAAACTAAAATATTCGAACGTTATCTACATAGAATCACGTTCATTTTAGATGACCCTGAAGATATCTGCATGAGACAAAATTCCATCAAGTTACCACGGCTGTATTTTGCATCGCATAAACTTTGCTCGAGGAAGTTCACTTGGAGAATAAAATTCTATAAGTGGACAATTGTTTATTCTTCCTAATGCCGTGCACTGATAGAGACTTGCCAAAGATGAAATTTGATGTCAGCAGATATCTTCAGGGTCATCATTTTAGAGAAGTTGAATTTTTATTGTCTTCTTACAAGGGTAATGTCTCGCGAGGCTGCCGCCGCGGACATGTGCAGTGACGGTTGTTTAACCGAGGACGAACAGTCGAGGGCTCTTGCAAATGTGCCAACCGATCGACTCACGACCAAAAACTGATCGATCTGCCGATCCGTCAACGAATGTCGCGGGGTCCACACTAACGTCTCAAGGTCCTGCAATCTTCGGGGATCGGCTTCTCTCTCGGCCAGAGTCAGGGATGTCGACGATATACCGTCGGCCTGATATCTACTGCCCACTCTTATTTCACCTGCGAAAAGAAAATTTAATTATTAATGTAATATTTGTATTATTAAAGGTCAGACCGACTGTTTTTGTTATTAATAAAAATTGAAAAAAATATTTTTACCTTTATCGGCGAGCAGTGTGCGTTGGGTTGGATCGAACACGAGACAATAAAAGAAAGAATCTTCCTTGTTGAGATAACTCAAAAGTGACTCTGTCTCGTTCAGTAGGGTTACACAACATTTGCCTCTTATGTGAGTTGCAGGCATGGTTTCAACTTGCCGAGACAGGAACAGTTCTCGGTGCTTCATTTGGTGACGTTGCTTCGTACTCAATTCAGCGACACCGCCACCAGCGACGATGCCTTCCTCCATCCCTGCGTTCAGAAATCAAATGTTTAACGCAAAAATATCAACCGATATACCATCGACAAAGTGTAACCTGCTACGTCACATGAAACATTTAAGTTCGACTACAATACAAGAAAAAAAAACAATAGCGCGAAGAATTTTTACTCGTATCTGTAAAAACACAGAATTTTTTTTATCCCTTCCAATGACAAATAATTCACAAGATAAAAAAACGTATACATAGGCATCTACGTAAATCAGATTTAAAAAATTCTGAAGTATTTTGAGAACAGAATTTTTTTGCTTAAAAACTCAGTACAATGGCAAAATCAACGTGAAACTCAGTCGAATGAAAACGAACTAGCAAAAATGGGCAATGTAAAAATAAAGCTGGGAAACGTTATTCGCCCATATATATCTAACATTTTCAAATAATAATAACAATAAGTGCGGGATGCACGGTATTTTTTTTCGGCACGGCCTCAGATTACTAAAGAATCATCACAGTGTGCAGCAGGATTTTTCCCTGACGCGAGTAACAGTGAAAAATCTACATACGATTTATAAAACTAAACATTAGCAAAATTTGTACTTCCACGGAAAGCATAAACGACAATGTTACCGACGTCGATGCCTCGCGTGAGGTACGAAATTTACTTCGTGTTTCGCGCATCACGACTCGAAATATACTGATAATGAAAGAAACTTTAATTTTTTTTTTTCAAATAATAAAAAAACTATCGATATCTATAAATGTACGGGCACCGCTGTACGCGAGTCTACCGTAACAACAGTCGCTGGTCTCTCGCTGTATATCTCAGAGGCGATAGTTTACCAGTTTTACACCCAAAATTATTGTCTCTCTGGCCTTACAGTGCAATACACCCAGACTAACGGCATTCACCAAGATTACAAAGAATTTTTTAACGAAAATCCTGCTGCTGATTCGGTAGCCGTTTATCATCATGGGCTTGAAATATACCTTTTATTTCTACAACGAGAATTATCATTAGAAGTTTAATGTATCATTCTGCTAAAGTTTCCATTTACCGACGGAATCCGTGAGCATCGAGATTACTCGTTCGATCGTTCGTCGAATAATTAACACTTTTTAAAAATCCTAGTCATTTACTAAGATGACGATATTTTACCTTGTACTTTCATGATGATTATGTCTTGATAAAAAAATTAAATATATAACAAATAACGAGAAATAATAATGCTAGATTGTACGATTGATAAAAAAAAAAAAAAAAAAACGGGCTGAGCGGTTTGAAATAATAAGTAGTAAATTACATGCACTTCAGATTACGTCTGCAATGGTCACTTTTTTTTTCTTTTTCATTTTATTATTTGCTCACTCACCGTGTGGCTCGTGGGCCTCAGACAGTGGGGCTTTCAGCCAGCCACCTTTACCCCCTTTGTTCATCACTTTGGACCCAATCCCATCTTTACTAGTCATTTCCTTAGTCGAGTCTGGAGTCTCGATTTTTTGACTCTGCGTGCTTGCAGGGGAATCTGACCTCTGCTGCTCCACGCTTGCCACTGGAATTTTCATCACAAAAAAACCGACTCTACTATTGTTTTCCGGTCTTTCTCGTAACAATTTTTTTTACACACATCATATCTTTCTTTTCTAAACTACTATATTGTTACAATGATATATCGAAGACGTTTTTTCACCGCATCTTCCTCATGGAACATGCTCAATCAATTTTGCAAAGTATAATAAAGTATCGATTAGAGAGATCAAAATTTGGTTGCGTCTTCCGCGGTTGTAAAAAATAAATAATACTTCTCTAAGCAATCGTTTCTGAATCTGGCGAAACTGTGCTCGAATATGAGACAAAAAAAAGTACGGGCAAGGATCACAGTATTTTTTTTTTTTTTTAACTGACTATTTGGACACCCTTTGATAGCGAATAATTAATACACCGGAAATGGATATTACTGAAAGTCATCCGAGAATTTCATGCAAAACTAATCATTACTGTCTTCGATTATAATTTCTACCGAGGTCATTCGACCACAGTAAACATCCTTAAAACGCCCCAAAATCTAAACCTCCCATACGAGTACGTCGTCAGTAAAAAATCCTACGATCTATTCCTCCCACTGCAAAACTTCGACAGCATTTTCGTCAACCCGATTTCGTTAGAATTATACTTCCGAATAGCGTGTGTATCCCCCTCCGACGAATCCTACATTTAAAAAAAAAAGCAATTGTCTCTACCGCGACGAAAAAAAAGTATTCTCGATCCCAACATCTGCTTCGGTAGTTTCCGTGTCCACGTTCAAAGGGCCAGTACCTACGGGTGTACTCAAAATGGCGTCTGGTACTCTCCCCCCCCCCCCTCCTCCGCCTCCCCCCTCTCACGAGTAGTCACAGTGGTGAGAAAGGATCGCGCTGTCTCTGCGATCGATTCGGTGAGAAAACATGAGAAAACCGGAGGTAGATCGTCATTAGACTGTGAGAGTCCAACCGAATACGGATAGAACGAATAATATATATCTCCCAGTCTATCGCAGATAGAGAGAGAGAGTGTGAGAGAGAGAGACAGAGAGAGTTTTGCAGTTTCCGGCTGGGCCGGCCTCGGAGTAATTTTCGAGGTACCGGGGTATTTCGACTATTCGTTGGGAGTGCGAGAGGGAGTCCGATTGCGGGCAAATACCGCCGGACAGGGAGACCCTGGGGGGGTAAGCGAGAGGGTGAAAGGGTGGACGAGGACCGGGTCGGGAGAGGGAATGCTTAAAATGAAGATGGCTAGCGGCGCCCGCCACCTCCCACACTGCCTCCCCCTCCTCATGCCCCCCCCCCCCCCCCGTCGTCGTCCGGACGTACATACATACATACATACACATACGTGTACGCTCGCGACGGCTCGGTATGGTATAGCGTGGCTTCGAGTGTCTGTGTGTGTGTGGCTTTGTGTGTGTGCGCGCGCGTGCGTGCGCGCTTGTGCGTGTAAAATGTGTGTACGTGGCGGACGGGTTCCCTTCGCGGCGAGATAGTCTGTTCATATGTGTATGTGTGTGTAACACACACCCCACCAATCCCTGCGTCAGTCATTCATTTAGTTGGAGAGTATGGGGGTGCGAGGGTGGACTCTCTCTGCCACCCTCTTACCCACCCCCGGCAGATCGATACAACCCCCATCCCGTTTTACCACCCACCCGACCCTCTCGCTCCTCCTCGCCCAACTTTACTTATTATACGATCCCACCCCAAATCCCCGCGTCTCATTATCTTTGCCATTGCCAGCGCAGAGCCGAAGAGTGGAGATGGAGAGAAAAAGAATGAAAGAGGAGAGATAGAGGAAGAATATATGTGTGTGTGTGTGTGTGTGTGTGTTAGCGCGCGCGTGCGTGTGTGTGCCTGAGAGAGACAGAGAAAAAGAGAGAGATGGTCAAAAGAGAAAGAAAAATCGCGAGAAATTCCACCTCTATTCCTTTGCTCGGACGCACCGGAACGCTTCGCCGGGAGACGCGTATAACGTGTGCACGCGCCACTGGCGACGACCGTCCGTGGTTACACGCTGCGTGCACAACGAGTCGTGCGGGAAACGCGGATGCTCGAGATATCTATGCTCATTCTTAATTTTTGATTATTTGTACTTATTTTTTGTACCCTTGAAGGTAAAGATGTCCACTTTTGAGATTTATTTTTATTTTTGGTTAGACATTTTTATTCTTTTTTTAACGAATGTCTCTAGAAATATTTGTTTGGAGTTTGTGTACGGGAAGATGCGATGAACTCCAGCTATTCATAACGATTTTTTTTTCCCTATCCATGGACACACTCGAGATATTTATGTGGATTTTTGTTTCTAAGCGTTTGCTTTTTTAGGACGGAGTATCGTAATTTGATTTTTTTTCTACGTTATATGCACTGTATCAAAGGGTTGTTTCTCGAAGGAAACTGAATAAATAATAGCATAGCGGAGAGATGAAAGTTATTTTGATTGCAGTGAAGATGATTGAACTCTTGCCTACATCAGGACGGAAAAAGAATTCCGAAAATGGTCGTTGGGTTCTGGCGGATTTTTTTCTTTCCCCATACATAAGAAAAACGTATTTGGTCTGTTGCGTGGTGAGTACTTTAAGAGCTGTGTGTGTGTGTGCACTCGACGCCATTTTGAATACAGGCGTTCGTGCGAAAGATGTATTTTGTGAATACCGTTTTTAAGGCACGTTAAAATCGACGAATTCGACGGCAGTAATTTCTTTTCTTTTTTCACAATTTTATTTCTTTTCGATTGAAACGCGTTCGTTGAGAGAGCAATGAGTTTCGTGTAGGATGCGCCTAAGCTCGGGGGAAGAGTAGCTCATCGTCATTAATGAGAATGTGTGCAATTAGATACGGTACTCGGAGTTTGTGCGAGTACAAGGAACGTATGGAGCGAGTAAGGTTTTGTACAGTGTTGCTTGACGAGCCTCGCAGTGCGGACTATCGCGTGAAAACGGTCCGTGATATTATCATAGATTAAAGGGCACCTATCACCCCACTAAATATCCTCCATTCATCGAGGTGAAATCAAATGTACACTCACACTGATGCTTGTCCGCAAGCATAATCAAGGTCGAAGGCAAATCCCTCCGCCTGAAGAAGCACATAACTTTTGCCTCGACATTTCCACTGGCCGTCTGAAAATATATAATTATCGTCAATCATTAATTTGCAACATTGTATTCCAAAAAATTCAATTCGTTATTTTTTCATCGACTCTGTATTTCTGTAACGCATCTGCTTTGGATTTATAATACGTGAGTAGTAATTATACTTTTGAGATTTAATTATCGGCATGATTGGAAAATTCAATCGGCGTTTAAAAAAAATACAGAGTCGCTGCAAGAGTAATTTGATTCTCGAAACGTTAATATGTTTGCATGTTTCGTGATACGATTTTTAACATTTTTTTTTGTCTGTATTGGGATAATAATGAAGCGAAGGTGCAATTAACAATACCTTATTCAACTCCTCTATCCTTCGTATTTGATAGGGAGACGTCGATGACGTCTCGAAATATACGTAATCTGAAAGACAATAAAATTTATTAGTAGGTATTCGAGCTTTTTATACGTAATCTGAAAGACAATAAAATTTATTAGTAGATATTCGAGCTCCGCGTATGTGAAGATATCACAGTCATCGAAAAGACCAAATATATTTGTAGCAGGGCTAAAATAATTTTTTTAAATAACTAAATCACGCATATCTATTCCAAGTGAAATTGTAATAAATAGATCATACGTAATTCAAATAATCGATTTATCGAACCTCGGATAGGACAGGCAGGTTTGCATGTTCCTTCTATACAGTAAACATTTTTCGGCGAAATCTACCAAGCAATGTTTTTTTTAAACTAAGTAATGCATGGAGATTTCTTGTACGGTCGAATTGTCTGTACGATAGTACAAGTATAAATACACATCTCATTTTTCGATCGTATTTTTTTTCTGTCCTATCCGGAGGATACGACTCGTACTTTCGGGCGCAACTGTCCGGTACCTAGCCGCGAGTGGGGGAAACAGGTCTAGAAGGGGAGCAGAAGGTTTTATGGCTATAGAAATTCAACCCTGAATAGAGGTATACGCCGAAGAGTCTCTCCGACGGTCTCAATGGTGTTTATGCGATTGCAGTTGGGAATTACAATATCGTCTGGTATGTCAAAATATTCGTGCCGATTAAATTCCCCAAGGCCCGTCGTACTATTTGTACGGATCTATCGAAAATTTACTCTTCCCACGTTATAGTTGTCATTCATAATTTAAAAAATTTATTAATAAAAAAATACATTTTTTTCTAACTTAAAAAACCGAAATTACATCTTAAATAGTCGCACAAACGTCTCTCAGATCAGAATCATAAACAATGCCAGGTGACCGGTCGTCTCTGTGACATCCGACTTCTCGTCATAAATCCCGCGTTTACCGTTAGCATCTCGCGTATTGTTTTTATTCCTCGTAGCCCGCACGGCTACACCTCCCGCGTTTGTCGATGGACGAGACAGAACAAAAATATGGAAAAAGCCGTAATCGACGTGGACGAGGCTCCGAGCTGAAAGTCGGCCTCGGTCTTAGTGCCGATGTTCGTTGGTTTGCTCAGTCGAAACGTCCAGTGCGTAACGGAAATTCGCGTGGCCTCAGTAAAATTGCGGTTGTCGCGCGAAGAAGCGAGGCAGTGTGCGCTACCGGAGGGGAGGGGAGGGAGGGAGGGAGGGAGGGGGGAGATACAACGGCGAGCGCAACGAGGAACATAAATTTGGGTACGGAGAAATTTTACTTTTGGCTTCTTTTTTTGTTATTTTTTTTTTTTAATAACAAAGAGAATGGTTTTGTCGTTAATCGGTGAATTCGTTGGGCTAAGAATCAGCATGACCTACCGGGTGTCGGAGAGGGGAGTGGGGGAAAGCGAGGTATATAGAGTAAGGGCGACACGGGGAGTGCGGGACGAAGGGGGGATTCGAGCAGACGTACGGGACGCCAAGAAGCGGGGAGGGGAAAACGGGGGAAAGATCCAGATGAGGAGAGGCTCCGTGGCGGACAGGGACAAGGGGGCAGCGGGCCGGGGGGGGGGGGGGGGGGGGGGGGGGTACCAGGGGGACGCGAGGGGAGAGAATGAGAACAGGGGACGCCATCGCGATGCCATTTGCAAACATTAATTTCTCGGAGCTAATTAAAGCCGGATTCGTTGCCCGTACCGAGGGGGATGAATGCTCGAGTAGTTACAAACTTTCCTGAAATTTTTGACAAAAGTAGCGTACAAATACATCGGAGTCTTGAGAAAGAAAAAAAGAAGAGCGAACAAAAAATTGAGGTATCAAGTGGAGTGTTCGAACGTTACCTCCCACCCGGTACATGTTGGCCGTCATGTTGCTGGCGTCCTGTGCGGCCGCGAGCCCAAAATTTGCGCTCTCGTGGTTCCCGTGGCTCTCGTGGTATTCCGCCGGCATCGGCATGGAGGCCTTCTCTCGTTCCTCCCTCGCGAGAATCTTGTATCGCCGACACTTGCCACTTCTCTCTCCCTCTCTCTCTCTATGTCTCTCTCTCGCTCTCTCTCTCTCTCCTCTCCGTAGAGTCAACACTTCACCGTGTCACTCCATCGTGTTTGTTTGAGCCACATCGAGTACGTACCTCGCCGCACGACTACCCGCTCCTCAACACTCACTCTCTCGCCGCGCGCGATCGCTCCTTCCTTCCTACCTCCCTCCCGCCCTCCCGCCCCTCTCGCTTTCCCCCCCCCCCTCTCTCTCTTCTTTTTTCGTTTTTTTTTTGTCTCTAAAACCCCCGTAGGTTGTATTTTTATATCTCGTATGTGTAACACCGGCGCGAAAAATTGGCCGACCCTGTGTCACCCTTGTGTCATACGAGGGAGGGTTGGAAAAAATGAAAAAAAAGATGTTCTCGCGCACACTGCGGTCTTCGCGTTTCACGTGCCCGTTAAAAGATCGGGCATCGTCAGTGGCCGTGTCGCTCCGCTCAAGGGAAGACCGCCATTTTCATTTGGAGCGAGCGGGGAGAGACACGAGAGCGAGGCAGTCTCTTGGACTCCCCACCACCGCCGTCGGTTACTTCGGCTCGTTCACTGTAACACCCCAGGCACCAGTGTACCGGTCATCTAGGAGCTTCCTTTCACAGAGACAACACTGGCCGTAGCACTCTGGTTCTCATCGTACACACGCGATATATCAATTTAACGTGAGCGGGAGCACTTTTTCAGGGCATCGGTGAAAACCCGCGCAAACGTTCGATGGATCGTCCCTCCGGAGCTGAGCCGTTATTAACCACGAAAAAAAGCGAGAACCCGCGGAACTTGCGGCTCACTGTCCACTAGACCAACGACTGGCTCCGCGTTCTTCGGCGCTACTGCGCTCAACACAATTTCTGGTGCGGGGTCGGGGCGAAGGGGTGGGGGAACTCTCACGGATGTCCGACTGGGGTGGGGGGACACACATCAAATGGACGAACCGGGCAAATGTGCCAGCAACTGGCTATTCGAATCGCAGACTGTACCGTCCAACATGGCCGACTCGTTTGAATTTTGACGCCGGCTTGCTAGACCATCTTTTTATATACGATATATCTCGTTTCGACAGGGGAAACACACGAATTTACGCAACTATCCGAACTCGTCGCGATGCCGGGCAACGATTGGCGATTACGCATCTTTTTTCTTTCGATTTCTTTCGATCGGTCCGCGAGCGTCGACTTCGCGCCGAATCTCTGTGCGAGTCGGTGATAAAACGTGGGTAAATTATTCGTTTGCACCACAGTTTTTGAAAACGTCGAGATACGATACCGGCGAAACAAACTGATTCATATTAATTGCGAGGGAATTTTTTAATTGTCGAATGCGACATACGAGTTTTAACGATTCACGACAGCGCGTTCTTTTCGCTTGTGACGAAAAAACATGTACCACGATCGTGGCTTCGATATTTAAGATGGCGGCGACGATTTGAAAGATTGTGCCAATAATGTTACACGTGGATTTCGCGCGTCGGTTCGAACGAACACGAACATGCTCGGAGTATCGAATCGCGATCACGATCGATAGCGATATCTACAGAGGAGAGGAAATTCAGTCGCTTTGTTTCTTTTTTTTTAGTATACGAAATATTTATATTTATGAAATTAGTCTTTCTATACAATTGTTCACGCACATTCACATACTCCAATGTCGTCGTTGGGTCGATGATAGTGTATGCGAATGGATAATTGAAATAATCTAATAATCCTTAGAGCTCGAGCGAACCTGCCTTTTCTTCGAGATGACGTTTGTTTGCTTTTTCTTTTCTTGTTTTTTCTTTTACGTTAAAACTTTTCGTTTCCGATCAATAAATAATGTTGAGAATGCCAAAGACATCTTTTTGTTTCGCTATTCAAAAGATTATACGTCTATGTACACGAATTAAATGTACATAGCTGATAGAGTGTGTGTGTTGTGTATAATTCGACGAGATAGTTAATACATTTTAGAAAAACTATTTTTAAGGCACGCCTCGCGCTCTCTATCGGTTAATTCTTTTTCTTCTTGCTTGTTTGTTTCTTCGTCTTGATTGATATTCGTTATAAATAATTATAGTTTGTCCATTATCGGAACCCTTTTAATCTAAATTAACCGATACACTACAATGAATTTTTCGTTCGTTATTATAATTCATGTCCTAAATATATGTAATATCTGTTCTGTACATAATCCTATGTCTTTCGTATGATTCCACTATGATTGGGAAGTCGTGTACCATTTAATAATGATAGTTAATGACCATTAAACATTAATCAGAATAACAAGGTAATCGTAAATGAGATGCACAGGGATGAGACAACGCAGTTTTTTTTTCATTAATTTTTCTTCTTCCTCCCTTCACTTCTCGTCGCAACGGGAGTTACGCGGTCGGTCGAAGGCAACGCGAAAGTTTTCTGATGGTTTGCGCGTGGAAATCGATGTTTGAAATATCATTCGAATGGTCGAAGTTGTGAAAAAGAAATCACTCCTCTTTATACCTTGAAAGTCGTGAAAAGGGAGGAAAAACACGTAGGCAGAAAACGATAAAGATTTCACTCTGACACTTTACCTTCAACGTTCACCGCAGTAATACTACTCGCAAATTCATTATTAGATAATAATATTTTTAAAAAAACCTATGTCGACGTCGACGGCTTATGCAATCGTATGTACAATTATGCCAACAAGGCGTTTGCGTTTCCGGCTGGCGAATCCGCTCCACCGCCTCCCCCTACCGCCCCCTCCCTCCCTAACTACTACATTACTATCGTTTATGGATAAAAAAATACTAACATATCGCATTGTCGTTGCACGGGCAGTGTTCATATAAATTTGTTCATCGATAAGGCACCAACTTTTCGGATCCTGAGATTCAACCCGCATGCTTCGACAGATTCAGAGGCATATCTGTAAAATAAAAATATATACATACATTAAAATGATTAATTGTACGATCAGGCTTGACATTTTTGTTTTTTATTTTTTTAAATAAAAAACAATACGCAATTCGTCGATTAATGTTCGATTAAATTCTTTTGTCATACAGAGTTGATAGACGTTGGAGTATGAGAACTTCTGCTAATCGCGGAAATCCGAGTGGAGTAATTGCGTTTAATCCTATCGAGTGAGACAATATATTATTACGGGTGATCAGAGCCATACCTGATGGAGGTGTGAGAGCTTGTTCCCTGTAGTCTTTGTAGTGATGAACATGAGGCGAGGATGGATGAGGTGGCGGAGGTGCGAAAATTGGCATCGGTGGTGGATAATGGACAGGCGGTGGATAGTGCATCCATAAGGGTGACCTGTAAGGGACTGGCGGAAGCATCGGCACGCCGTAGTGCGGATGATGGACCGAGGTGTTGGCCGACGCGACGTAAGGGTCGACCCGAGTCCTCTGGTAGGAATGATTCGTTGAGTATTTCACGGCTTCTCCGTCGTCCAGTTTGAGTAAATTTCTCAAAAATCCAGGCTCCGGATTTGGCTTGTCCTCCCCCAGGATACTCGTTATACTGTAGGATGAGAGCTGTTTGGGCGAAGGCACCGGGACGCTCGTCGGATTCGCGGGTTGGGGTGTCGCTCGTCTCTTCGACGCTTGATCCTCGAGCGTGACTCTCTCGAGCTCACGCAGTATTCTCTTGCGCGGCGATACCACGTTCGGATCCAAAAGTCTCGCGAGCTTGTCGATTATCACACTCAAAGCTTTTCCGGTGCCGACGCTGCTGCACTTCCGGCTGTTCGACGTGACGTCCTTCTGATAATTCGCCGATGTCTCCTGAACGATATGGATTATCGTTGGGTCGAGGGGACGTCGACGCTTGCGGGCGACTAAGCGCGGATGTGCACATAGACGGTTCTTCGGATCCCGACGATAGTAGAGATTGAAATCGGTTGATATGCAGCGCCTGGGATTCGCTTGCTTCCAACAGTGGTCCCTCTGCCATGGACTCGACTGTATCGACGAGTTATCGTCCGACACTGAAATTTTCCAAAGAAATTCAGATTTTCAATTGTCGTACTACACGATCCATAATTCGGACGAAAGTCTGTCCGAATTATTAAACTCGAGCGTAAATACTTGGATATACGGTGAAACACTGAGATATTCTTCTAACGGTATTAAATTAAATTTGATATCATAATATTATGAAAATTTCTATATTACGTATAAAATAATATCACAATTAAAATAAAATAATTGTAACAGTATAATTGTTGTAGAATAAAAAATTGGGGAGCTTTTGTGTATGGATTCATTGAATTGTAAGCATTACAGCGCCCAAAAAACGAAAAGAAAAATCCATAATTAACCATTAGTACTATTATTATTAATTGTATATGAAATTGCCAGCCTAGGAAGTATGTCTTACCGCTGAGCGAGGTGGAGCTCTCCTGTCTGTTGGGAGTGGTGCTGGCCGGTGGCCAGAATGTTTTCTTGGGTACGGGGAACCAGGTGGTCCTGTCCCCGTCGCGCCTGTGCGACAATTCGAGTATGAATTTTCCATCCTTGAAAAATTTCAGTCTTCCTCCGGGGTTCGGCAGCAGGCCGCCGTCTATTCTCGGCTCGGCGTGGTGATGAGCGGGCTGGGAACTGGAGGTCTTGCCATTGGCCTTTGTAAGGGCTGGGTGAAGGGCAGGTGGATCGCGCGAGCACATCTCTGTCGTGCCCCTCGCGTAGTCTACGTGAGCGGCAGTACATTCCGCTGGCTTCTCGCGCATACTGACACCCTTCGACGATCCATTCTCCGACTCTTCAGCCCTGCATAGTCGTCGATTCCTGTTCGCCAGTTGATCGTCTCGCCGAGTCCCCGAACTATCGTTACGACAAAGCGTGACAGGTTCGATAGGTCGGCGTAATATCGAGATCTTCGATTTCCGACTAGTTACTTCCCGGCTGGCTCTCGAACGGGGTGCAGCGTCGAAGATCCCTCGACTGGCACATCGAAGCCGCAGGGCTCGTCGTCGCCCGAGTCGACGTCGGCGCCGCTCCCGGCATTCGGGGACTCCTTTCCACCTTTCGTCGAAATTTTGAGGTTGACGAAACGAAAAACGAGAAAAAAACAAAAAAAAAAAAACGAACGAACGAAAAAGCAAAAAAGAAACTTCGTCGAAACTTGGATCGGTGAAAATCGGTCGTTGATCCCCCCGAGCGAGTAGGTGCGATAAATGTTGTCTTGTATATTTGGCATAAAGTTCCTGAGAGGAATGTTCGTTCCCGGAGTCGCTGGAGCGAACACGGAGGTGAGATAGATGCAGTCCTCGGTAGCCGATCCGACACCCACGCACTGCCGCCTTCGGTAACGAGCCCTATTTCAGCCCCGATACGCGGCAGCACATCGTCCCCCGATGGACGTCATCGATATCGCGTGTGGCTATTCCGATGTATTATAATCCTCGGCTGTATGGTTGCGTGTGTTGTACTCGCGATTTTTTCCGTCCGTCCCGACTCTCGGCCGAAATTCGAAACGGAGTGCCGTACGATGTGGTAACCGTGAGATTTTTCACGGACCAGCGAGGAAATTAAGGAGAGAAAAAAAAACAATTAAAAAAAAAAAAAAAAAGATAAAAAAAGACGGGAGTTAACACTTCGCTATGTAAAGCGGAGAGACACAGCCCGACACATGTGTGTTACTTTTCGGGGGGCCCCGATGAGAGGTTCGCGCGTCGCCGGGCGATCGTCTCTATTCGTCCGAGGACCCATCGAAACTCGCACCCGCCATCCTTCCTACCGTGATTTTTCTCAACCTCTCGACGTCGAGAGTTTTGGTTGGAAATGATGATCGACGAAAAAAAATTAAAAAAAAAAAAAAAAAACACAACAAGAAATATATATATCTCTCTCGCCTCCGTGGTTAAGAGAGACCCTCTCTCGTCTCGACAACACTCTCCGGCCGCGGTTCGTCGTCCGAACGTTCCTTCCGTCCAGAGGAGAGACCCCTCTCGAACTTCTCCACGGTTTACGGTCGATTCACGATATCCACCGAGAGAAGCGGCCGTGCACCGCCACGAACACTTTTAAACCACGATACGGAGTTTACGCGAAGCCGATGTAGACCGTAATAGCTGCGAGCTGTACATACACACACGACACACACACACAGGCGCGCGCGCGCACACACACAACACACACACGCGCGCGCACACACACTCTCTCTCTCTCTTTCTCTCTCCCCCTCTCTGTCTCTCTCTCTCTCCCTCTCTCTCGCTCCCTCGCTCCCTCGCTCTCTCTGCTACGCGCTGTTCTACTGCTCTATACGTACGGGAAAATCATTTTCACCACATTGGTGTAAAGTCCGGTTATGCCGCTCCCCTCCACGCGCAATCTCTCTTTCTCTCACTTCTCCCGACTACGAACTACGCTACGTGATCGAATTTTCAGGAAGGCGAACTTCGCGAACGAGCAACGAAGGGTTGAGACCGCGAGGTGCACATCTCTCTCGCTGCTCGCGCCCCTTCGTTTCGCTCGAGTAATAATAAAATTCCTGCAATCTTGGAAAGGGCGCGCCGTACCCCAAAACCGTTTATATTGTCATCTGTCCGCACCCGAAGTACGGCATCGAACGCTCGTGATAGATGAGATGAAAGAAACTCTATTCTTCCTCGTACAGTACATAGAGATCGTAATTTGTTTGTTGTATATATATATATGTATATATACAGAACCCCGCTTTCGTAATCTCGTGGGCATGCCCCGTTGCCTAACGGACCCATTTATCCGCAGCTTCGTTTCACTCGCGGACGATATCGTACTATCTCTGAGATTATTGCATATCTGTCCAGTGTATTAACGATACTCTCACCTTCATTTAAGATACTTTTTTCAAAATCGAGACGATTGCAGCATCCTCCCATATGTTTTTATACTCGTCGGTCTTTTACCGTTGCTTTCGGTCTCCTACAGGACGAGACAAATGGAACCGTCATCGACGCTACCAATCGATAAGCCTTATGCGAAAAATTATCGAATTGAATTTTCGTATGTGAAACATTCATGGTTGCCGGTTCAACCATTATACATATTTGTTGGCTTGTAGATTGCGATGAAAACAAACATCGTGAACAATATTATTCTCGGATATTAACCCCTCGTCGAAACTGCATCTCGTCGAGGACCAACGGCACGTCTGTCAATTACCGAATGATCGAACTATCGAAGGATTAAAAAAAAAAATTGAGCTGTACGCTCGTCGAATTTTGGTTTGTCACTGGTCGAAAGTTGTTAAGGAGCCTTCCCCGTCTCATGATTTCCGCAGCTCGGTACGTTATCTACCGTAGCTAGCTCAGATCGAAGAGTTGGCTTCTTCGATCATCATTTTCACGCACACAACGATATCGCTCGCTCTCGCGTGTGCATTCTCGACCCGAAAGCCATTCGGGAATGGCTTTCCAAATAATGCGTGCCTGCAGGGCACTCACAAACACCTGCAAAAATGCACGCATCTGGAGCACCGGTGAGTAACCGATTGCCGATTATTAACACTTTTACGATAAATTTTAACTAGGCCGTAGCGGTGAGAAACGTTCCGCGCGATTTGTGTATCTCAAACATAACCTCCAACGATGTTTCGCGTTTGTATCTTCGCAGGACTGCCGAACGGATTTTTCGGACACACGATCGATCGTATTGGTCTGCACGAACCGCTGAAGTCCATCGTTAGGCACGCTACATTTTTCAACAAGCGTGAGTTTTCGAATACCGCGTCTTTCTTGGTGCCGGTATCGCCGCTGAATTGTGTTCTTCGTGCTGTTTTATGCAGGACCTGCCGAGTCTTTGTGGAAAAGCGTTTTGAGCGTCAGTAACGCGGGACGAAAGAGGGGAAGAGGAAGGGCGGTCGGAAGGAGGCCCGCGAAAAATCTTAATCGCGGCCAAGTCATCGGAGTCGGCAAGGTGAATATGGTTTGGCCCGGACTCACGCAGCCGATCGTGCGAGGAAAGGAGCTCGTTCAGCAGAAACAGCTCCCCGAAGATACGGAGAGAGAAGCCAGGCTGATAAAACTGAGGGATTCCATGAATCGCGGAAGAGGACAGAAATTGTCGCCGTTGGAACGCGGATGGAGCGGTGGAAAACTTGGTGGAAGAAGTATAGGACCTCCGGATCCGATCGGCGAAGGTACTGCTCGTGAATGATCGAACGGTCGCGAATTAATTTAACCTCTGGACAATCGAACTCTGTTTGTCGAATAGAAAAACAGAACGATCACGATACAATGTATAAAATATATGTTATATCAACGCAATTATTTTTCTTTGCCGTTCCTCAAATTTTTTCTTGCTTCACTTTTTTTTAGATACCTTCGAAGGTTTTGACTCAAGAATTTTGGAGTTCAAGGTCGTTTGCGTGATGACCGGTAACATGGGTCGAAAGAGAAGCGTAAGCGCTATGGTAATTACCGGTAACGGTAACGGACTAGCCGGTTTCGCGGTCGCGAAAGCACCGGACGGCAGAACGGCCATGAAGACCGCGAAAAATCGTGCGGCCCAGAAGCTCATGTACATCGAGAGATATGAAGATCATACCGGTGGGATACAAAAAAAAATTCATTTATTCCCCCCCCCACCTTGGAAACATATTTTTTACCTGAGTGATCAATTTAAAAAACTCATTTTTTGCAGTGATGCACGACTTCTTCACCCAGTTCGGAAAGACGAAAATCTTCGTGAACAGAAAGGCTGAGGGATACGGTTTGGTCTGTCACCGAGCGATAAAGACTTGTTGCGAAATAATCGGCATAAAGAATCTGTACGCGAAAGTCGAGGGCTCGACGAATATGCAGCACATAATAAAGGCTTTCTTCATCGGGCTTCTGCAGCAGAAGACGTCGATGCAAATGGCTGAAGAAAAGAAGTTGCATCTCGTCGAGCTGAAGCAAGAGAACGGCATGTATCCAAAAGTGATAGCCACGCCGCCGGTAATTCGCAAAGGGAGCGAGATTCCGTCGAGCGAGATAATGAATTTCACGCAGTACGCGATGGGCGGAAAGTTGGTTCTTAAGAAGAAGAAATTTCGGCCGTTCTACGAGAAACATCAGTCGTGGGTGGTGAGACAGAGGAAACAGGTTTATCTCAGAAACAAAGACGATGTGCGACTGCGACTGTACGCGGAACACGGCGAGCTGCGTAGCTTCTACACGGACAAGTATCCCGAGGCTAAACCGCACTTGTGGATGAAGAAAGATCCGCCGGCGGAGGAGGAAATCGAATGAGCTTTCTCGTGCGCGCGTTGTACCATTAACTTTGTACCGAGGATCTTCCGCTTCGTTATTTACTGTAAATAAATTCATGCGAAACAACAACGAAATTTCACAGTATTCCCAACGTTATTTCCTATAGCCTATGGTACATCGGTATTTGCGAGGCTCCCGATACACGCGGGAAAATGGAATGGTATATTCGTTGATTAAAAGCTAAACGGTATCTTTTGTTAAAACAATATTGCATGAATGAATTTTTAATATAATCAATTTAACGGTTGCAACGCCCTTCAGACACCTCTCGACAATCGATCGATCGATCATCGTTCCCCCCCCCTCTCGCGATACTGAACGCACTTCGTGCCGAACTACTGACGTTCCTCTACTCAAATATGGCGGATATGAGTACGCCATGTTTCTTGTGATGTTCGCGCATTAAACAATTTTTTGAGAATCGTTTATCGTATAAGCAAAATGGCTGATGATGATCCGTGGTTACTGAAGGAAGACGGTTATCTCTATGTCGACACCGAATGCAAGAGCATAGTATATCATCCTAATTTAAACGTTTTACTGATCACCACTGGCAGTGCCCAGGTATACGTTTTCGATGTCAACTTCGGAGTTATACTTCAACGGAGTAGCCTGTCCGGTAAGCTATTTCGCGTTGATCAGCGCTCCTGTACAAAGGATATATTCGACACAAGCTTTGACCTCGAACGATAAACGTTATTCCATCTCCCACGTTTATAAAAAAAAGTCCTCATTGTCAAGGTCGCGAAATCTCGAGTTGTCAAACGTCAGGCGGGACCCGGGTTCTCACTCGGGCTTAACCACGCTCGGTCATCCAAATGTAATCGATTAGCCACATTGATTGATAACTCGTCGGATTATCATTCTTTTCTTTCCGTTCCTTTTTTTTTCCAACTAACACGTTTAACCTACGGGATCCTGAAATTATCGTTGCCAAGACCAAACTAGGTTCCATCATCATCCTCCATCTTTCAGGCGCTCAATTGTATTATTTCTTTTGTTACATGCAACCTCCTTGATTAGAGGAGACTTTTTTTTCTCTTTTCTCGTATCGAGCTGTTTGGAAAGTACAATGTTCCGGCGGCATTCAGATTTCATTGTGTACAAGCAATTGCATCATCTGTAATTTTTTTTGTACAGAATCATCGTTGCTTTTACAATATCTAGCCTGTCTTATGACAATGTAATACTTTGTTGCAACATTTTATTGGCCAATTCTGACATACAATGTATATATGCTTGCTTGTTTACATTTTTCTATCCTCGATCAGCGCCCGGCTCTGTTCTTAAACCTCGCAAAGTATAATGTTATCAATGTATTTCCTAAAATTTCATCACTTTTTGTCGTTTTATTAATTTTACCGTAATATTGATGAGACATTTTTTATAAAATGAAAAAAAAAACGTTTTTTTTAATGTCTTCAGGTGGATGATAATTCATGACTTGCAGCATGCACGGAATGTTTGCGATTCGTCATCCGTGCGATTCACAGCTGAATTTTGAATATGTACAGCGACTGAATTTTTGTTTCCTCGTCTGCAGGCAAAACAGATGGGAAGCTGCAGGGAGTATACCTGGCGGAAGGGGTGGACAAAGTTTTATACACGGACGGACGGGGGATAGGAGTCCGCAGTGACTACAATGGTGTGCTCCTGTTGGACACTATACTGCAGACTCCGGTAGTGCGTAGCGAAGATGTTATTAAGATGGAGCTTCTGCTCTCCGAGGCTATACTTCTAAGGCAGTGCCTGATATTGTTCCCGCTCCCCGGAGTCGATCATGTTCAAGACGTGTTGCAGGAATTGTCTAGCAAAATTCATGCGGCTCAGACTACGCAGAAGAAAGGCATAAAAGCTCAGAAGGTCGGTATTCCTCGAAAATCGATAAATCTGAAAATACAATAAAACAAACTTTATCATTTTTATCCCGTAAAATGAACTTCATGAAATTCTTGTTTTTTTTTTTACTCCCACCACAGTGGAACACGATATGCCTGGAATTGCCGCACGCGGCATTGAAGCTCGTGTGTTCGGGCTTAGTTACGGAATTAATGAAACAAAACAAGCACATACCAGCTCTGCCTATCGCTTCTGCCATCAACGAACGACTGAACGGCCTACTTCCCGGCCTGATGTTCGAAGGCGGACCCGCCGACCGGGCCCTCATGTTCAGCGAGGCTGCCCGTCGCGAGACGTTCTCCATGTGGCCGCACATGAATTACAAGTAAGATAATTAACTCCTGTAAATACATCCGATGAAATTATTCCAAGTACAAAGAATTTCTTTTTTTTTTCCTAATCAGATGGGCTTTGCCCGGACAAATGGCCCAAGCCGGTTTCTACCACGAGCCGAACGACACCGCCGACGACAGGGCGATGTGCTTCACTTGCAACGTGTGCCTCGTCTGTTGGGAACCGACCGACGAGCCGTGGTCCGAGCACGAACGTCACTTACCCACTTGCCCCTTCGTCAAGGGCGAGTACACACAGAACGTACCCCTTTCCGTAACATTAGCCACAGCCCCTGCGAGAGAATCAACCGAACCCGTCGACGTTATCGGCACGACGAACGTCGGTGGTCTTGTAGCCACGTCGTCGCACAAGGGCCTCATTACCGTATGGAATATTAGCACCCAGTTAAAGGTATGAAACTCTCGAAACAAACATAAATATTGTAATATTGTAATATTCAATAAGACAATTATATTTACCAGCTTGTTTTTGTCGTAACGAAATCGTCGATAACAACTGACCTCTTATCCAGGGAGAAGTATCGTTCTGCGTGTCATCGCGCGGTCAAGAGGCGAACAACAAGGAGTCGATACAATTTTTCGCCTCGAGGAGTCTGACCTCGGCATTCCTGTCGAATCTGAGCACGGAGAGCGATCCACTGGTGGAGTACGAATCGTCGGCGTCGCACATAGTTAATCTGACGGCACTTTCGATAGTGAGCGGCCCGAAGTCCCAGACCGACGAGAGCAAGTCGAGCACCGGTTCGACGACGCAGGGCGGTCCGTCAACGGAAACGACGGACAGTACGCTGCGTCCGTGCTTAGTGTGCGGAGTATCAGTGGCGTTGAGTAACTCGTCGCATCTGAGAACTCTCGAGAACGTGTGGGCAGCTACGGCGGATCTCGCGCCGTCGTCGTCTCTGGTTCGCGCTATGAACAGTGTCAATAGTGCGGCCAGTGATAGTTTGGACATAATGAAAGTAGCCGGGGATCGGTCGACTCCCGCGAAGAATCATTACCTAGTACTGTACGATTTTCATCACAAGGTACCGACACCGCAACCGAGCAAGGAAGACGCGACGAAAAGCGGCAAGACGAAGAAAACGTTGTCGGGTACCGGTACGAGCGCGAGCTCGAACGGCGGTCGTCAGGAGAGCCTCTATCAGGAAGTGTACATGAGCGAATTTCTGTACGACATGCCGGTCATAGAGGACGTCGACTGCGAGATGGTCGGTGGTACGCATTTCGATGGCATGTTCCAGACCGCCACGCTGCCAACCTCGTCGTCGAATACGCTCTATCACACGACACCGTTCGGCATGTCTGCGACACCGAATTTCGACGCTAATTTCAATCCCATAAACACGTCCGAACAATTTCCCTCGACCTCGAATATATCGGGTATAAACAAAAAACCACTGGCAACGACGAAGAGCCCGAAAGCTGATCCGGTTGTATTGCAGACAGTCGCCATCGAGGCACCGTCCTCGTTGAGAATCTCTCACATCGCCCCGACCAAAGACGGCCGACACCTGTACGTATCCCTGTGTGCAGCCACCAACGTCGCGAATACCGAGGCTCCGGCTACGTCGAACGCCAACCAGATGGACATCGACGAGGAGAGCGAAATTTTTTCGCCGAAGAGTCTCGAGAGAATGTACTGGGATCACAACGGAGCGTCGTCGGACAAATTAATAAACGGCGAGATTCACAACGACGTCCCGCCGACGGGCGCGGTACTGCTCGTGTACGCGCTTGATTTTACTGGGAAAGTTGTCAAACTCGTGCCCGAACCCGTTCTCCGAAGAGATCTGCCGGCCGACCAGGCACCGATCGAGCAAGTATTTCTGCCGCTTCAGGACAAGCACAGAGCAACGAGCGCGGCGGACGATGCCGCCGATCAGACTACCCGAGATCCGCGAGGCCAAGTGGCTCTCGTCTGTGCGGATGGTGTAGTCAGACTGTTGGATCTCGGCAGTCTCAAGACCCTCACCGAGGCTAGACCGACCGATCGCGGAACGAAATTCATTTCGGCGGCTTATTGCAACAGTCTCGAGAGACTCTGTGTTTGCTCGAGCGACGGCGATCTGAATTTCTTCTGCACGACCGAGGAGGAAGACTCGGCCGAGGAGAAGGAAGACGCCGACGACGTGAACATGATAACCGAGGCCGGAGCCGGTAGCAACGAGCCGGAGACTCCCGGTACGTCGGGCTCGTCAGCCGCCTATCAGGAGCCCATACTGGCCCACAGGTCGAATTTAACTTACGCCGATCTTCGGAGTATCTACGAGCTCACGCGATTCGATCGACATTCCCCGGCTTACGGCGCCACCGTTCCATCGTGCTGGAGCGAGATGATGCAAGCCCAACGTCAGCGTCGTCATCCTCAGCACCTCCATCAGTCCGAGGATCAGCATCACACGCGCACCTGGCGTCTGCAGATCGACGCGACGACGTGGGACGAGCACATCTTCGAGCTGACTCTTCCACGCGCCGCTGCCGGTAGCGTGGGTCACGTGGATGTTAGGTTCAGCATTCACTGGCCGTGTTTCGAGCTTCCGACGATACAGGTCACACTGTTGAAACAAAAGATCACCGGCCTCGGACACCACAAATCTCCTCTGACCCCCGTCGACGACAGGATAGACTTCAGTCTCGACGGCGAACAGAAAGGCGAAAATCCGATAATCAGCGAGGAATATCAGCGCCAGCACAACACCGAGATACTATGCGGACCCATTAATCTACAACGCTGCACCGATCTATCCTCCCATTCCGGCTGTGTTACGCTCACCAGCCCGAAACTCTTCCGCGCCAAGGCCCGCACTCTGCTCGTTCATATCAAGGCTCTTATCGATCCGGCCAAGGACGGGGTAAGCTGGCTCGCGATGACAATCCTTCTGCACATCGTTGTTCTATCGCCGTTCGTCTGATCGTATATTCGGGAGCAATCTTAAATTGAAATATTTTACATCGTACACACATTTTCTTCGGCAGAAATTTTTTATTCAATGACGTCGTAATTACGCTATGGAAAAAATTGCTTTCTTATGAGTCTGAGTCATGTCATCGTAATCGCTCGTTCAACACGTAGGAATGAAAATATGATTATTGCCCCGCTGTTCGAGTTCGAAGATTATTGATTTCAGTCCGGTAAAGTTGAGAATGTGGATGAGTTTAATTCATGATGTGTTATTCGTTGCAGCCGATGAAGTCGAGAATAAATCTGTTGGAAACGAAGCCTCCGACCTCGAAGAAATTAAGGATAGACGAGACCGGACCACTACTGCCAGGTGCCACGGTCGAGAGAATTGCCGCGAGCGCCAACAAGAAGCTGGAATATTACATAGGATGCGACTGGATACACGAGATTTCCATTACAGTGAGATCGGTTCAGCCCACGAGTATTCCCAACGAGCGATTGCAGAGATGCGCGATGCTCGAATCCACCTTGTTCATCGAGAATCTGCTGAATGTCGCGTGTCTCCAGGCTGCCGACAAGTGAGACAATCCCTTAATACTGTCGAGAAATATATTCATCGGTTCTTGTACCGTCCGGTCGGAGCAATCGGTTACTTTTTTTTAACGTTCACTATTGAAACATCGGCAACGTATACATTTGCGAGTTTTTTTTACGCGAATATTCCGTCGTTAATCCGAATAATGTAACGTTCGTCGTCACAGATCACTGGTGGCGCAGTCGCTCGCACTCGACGTACTAATATGGGTGACGGCGATAAGAATGACGAGATTGCGCGTCAGTCAGAATACAACGGAAACGAGAGCGATGCAGCTGGATACAGTGCGATGCGTTCAGGGACGTTTGGCTCCTCTCTTGCGAACGTGTCTCCTTCACGCCGGTCGCAGCATAGCTCACAAATGCGTGAAGCTTATCGTTCTATGCAGCGAGTAAGTGTCCCTTTGAGAATCCTTTCAACATTATTTATTGTAGTTGTAACTTATTATTAATTTTAGATAATTTTGTAATCGATGTACTCACTGTTTTCAGAGGGCTCATCGCCTCGGACGACAACTCCCCTCATTCCTTCGATGAAGCGGTACTCTCCGTTCTCGTCTCACTGCTGCCGTCGGTCGTCAGCGTTCAATGGGCCGGTTCGTTGCGCTGGCTCGCTCTCCTCATTACGCGATTGTTACCGTTGGACAGAAATCACAGCGTTGCGCAACAGTGCGTCACTCTCGTGCAGCAGATTGCCGCTGAAATGTCGAATCGCGTTAATCCCTATCATCTACTCCTCGCCACAAGGTAGACAAAATTCTGGACCATTACATTTTTTTTTCGAATGGTATTCAGAAAATTACAAAAAAAAAAATGTATTTGCTGTAAAAAAATTATCTAGACTTTTTCGCAGAACGAAGAGGGTTTCAGTGTCTCACGTTGATAATCAT
Organism: Amblyteles armatorius; assembly: GCA_933228735.2. NCBI lineage: Eukaryota > Metazoa > Arthropoda > Insecta > Hymenoptera > Ichneumonidae > Amblyteles > Amblyteles armatorius. The sequence continues at coordinate 2,304,429 of OW121696.1, forward strand.
TGCAGATTCGGCTTGTACAATACACCGTTCGAGACTGAGCTCTTCGATATCGAGCCACCGATGCCACCGAAGTCGAGTTCAATGCCCGTAACTTACGCGACGATATTGACGGGTGAACCAGCCGCGGCCTCGGTCACGACGGCTTCGAACTCTATGTACAAACAGGACACGATAGATTTGAGGGATTTGCTAGCCTTGCCGACACACTCGAGCGGAGAGCTCGTATTACCCAGCAAGTTTAAAGCTCTTTGCACAAATCACAGCATGAAGGGTCTTCTCGAGGTAACGAACGCTTTTTTCCTTTACACATTTATTTGTTTATTCTTGTTTCTTTTTAATGTGGAATTTATCACAATTTTATCGTCTCCCGTAGGTCGAACCACTTCACTTCACTTGCCACGCCGCGTCGGATGGCACGAAGATGGAAAAAATTGATTCCGGCGCAAATGCCGTCAACATGGGAACGACTCTCTATGATACTGGCGCGACAAGCAACAATGCCGTTCCCGAACTCAAAACAGTCCACCACACTCCTTACGTAAGTTATTCCTTTTCATTTTTTTTCTACACGCATCGGGCAACATTTTTATTCCTCTCTTCATAGTTTTCCGATGATACAAACAAATAATATTCCCGACGAAATTCGTTCGGACGTAGATGACTCTTGGAGTCTCAGGATATTGTCGTTTTGTTGCATACCGACTCGAAGCGAAAACATGTTTAGGGATCGTGTTGTCATTGCTCGTTTCTTATTTCTCGTGTAATTTTAAAAGTTTGAGCTCCGTTAAAAAAATATATATTTATCAGAAGTGTGAAAAAACCGTAATCTCGATAGAAAAAAAATCATTGTACATTGTAGAACTTGGATGCTGGATCTCTAGGACCAGATCTTCAGGCTAAGGTCAGAACGAAATTGAGCGACCTTCTTAGTCAATGTACGGCTGAACTGACTAAGAAACCGGCAGCTCAACTTCCTATCACTCCCGACGACCAATCGGATAGTGACGAGGCAAACAATATGACCGGTGATAACCAGATTTGGCACAGCGAACAAAACGATACGCCTAATTCTCATACATTAACGTCATCGACCGTAACAAAAGAAAAATCATCGATTAACAATATCGGTGCCGGTGGGCACAAAGTCGAGGACAACAGTATTAAAAAGGTAGATTTTGTTATTGTTGTAGATAGAAATCAATGGTTCTTCATGCTCGTCGGTTTAGAAAATTTGTATGGTGTTTTTTTTTTCTATATTTTTTTCTCTTGAATTTTCGTTCATTCCGATCAAAATGGAATTTGTAAATCGGATTTTGTCGTTCGTATCAACCAGTATGATCATGACATTTAGATAGATGTAAAAAAATTATTAATAGTCGCTCTTCTTCTCTCATAAAGTTTTCTTTTTCTTCGTACACTAATTTTATAATTACTCTTCTTCGCAAGGGACTCTTGCACGTCTCACTTAGGTGTTACGCGGTCTTTATTTTATTCTTTACATAATTCAATACTCTCAAGGATTAAGAAAAAAAGGTGAATTGAGTGTGGTTTTTTTTTTAATTACGAGGTTTGATAGAAACTAAGTCTTCAATTATAAAGTCAGCAACCTTTTCTCGCGTAGAAAAACACTTTCACAAAATAGCCTCCGAAAATCCTGTACTTCCGCGTATCTACAAGCTAATAAATTACAAAATTACACAGTTCGATGCAGTTTTTAACGCTCAATAAACCTTGATTAATATAAAGGCGAAAAACGTACGATTCGTAGTACAAGTATAAATACATACATGAAAAAGAATAACGGGTGCTCCGCTAAGCTTGAAACTTAAGAATGCCGCTTGAACACACAACCCCGTTCCTTCCCCATGCTTGACGTTAGTTAAAAGTTTTAATGCAAGCTGCAACAACAATTCGTATAGCACGATAGATGGAAAGTCGAATCTTTGAATTTCGCAAGACCGATCGCTTAATCAAATTTGTTGTGTTTTTCTTTTTTTTTGCAAATATTTTAGCGCGAAGACGTGACATTTCCGTGGGGAAGATTGCTGTGCTGGCCGCCTCAGCAAGCGTTGGTGGTCGAGAGAATGCACTCAGGAGCGCGAAGATTCGTCGTGCTCGACTTCGGTTCACCGATACTGCTCACCGACCTTATGATTCCTTCGTGCAGCGATCTCGTCTCGCTGTCCATTGACATCTGGACGAAGAACGAGGAGAGCGACGGTACGCGTCTCGTCGTTGCCGGGGATATAGGAATGAAGCCTCTGGTTGTCAACGATCTCCAGCCACCGCCGGTTTGCAGATACCTCAAGGTATTTATTTTATAGGATTAAATATCCACCGCGTTCTCGCGTCAATCGTAGGTTGCCTGTGCTCGCAACGTTGATCAATCAAATTTGTTCTCAGATAACGACGATCGGCCGTTACGGCATGTCGACGACGCGTTGCAAGATCCCGCTTGGTATGTTCTACGGCCACATGGTCGTTCTACCCGGCGAAGATTACTCCGAGCCGAACAGTTCTCAAGTGAATCCAATGGGAAACTCGGATTCCACATTGCAGGCGACTATCGACACGCAGTGCAGCATTCTATCGGCTCTGGCCGAGGACGTGCAGTGCAGGTAGGATCAACGAAAATAAAACGTCAATAAAACAAAAGTGCACATTTTCTGCGTAACCTAAGGTGTGTGTTTTTCTTGTTTGTTTCTTTCATTTCAGATTCAGCTTAGCAACTGAAAGATTGAAATCACTGCTGGACCCTCTGTTGTGTACCGAAACTCCGAACGTAATGCACATGCAACATTATCTGTCCCGCACAAAAAATTCTGCCGAAAACAAGGAGCAACCTTCCGCGAGAATTCTCTCGACTTATCAGGTACCAAACCCTATCGATCTTTATAGAATTTTTTTTTACACACTTCGCCTTTTTAGCTATGGTGTGTGTATGTTTTAAATTTTTTATTTTTAATATCTCGGGTGATTAACTCATTAATGTGATACGATGCGACTCATCGATTTTAAATATTTCAGGAATGCATTATGTTTCAACACCAGTTGAACGTCGTGCGCGGAGTATGGCGGAGACTCGAATCGTGGAGAGGATCGCAGATTGTACCGGCCGTCTCGTTGACCAGTGCATCGTGCGACAAGCTCGGGGTACTGGGCGAAACCTTGTTGGACATTCTTCTCTACACCGTGTACGAAATTGGTCCGGTGCCTAGCGTGCGTATTATCATCTTTGCCACGATATACGACTTTCACGTAATCCTCGTTTCACAATTCATCGAACGGACAATCAAACGTCTCCACATTAATAGGTACCACCGTCACTGTGCGACGTATTCACACCGTCGATCTGCGAGGCGTTCTTCCACTCGGTATGCGTCGTGACACCGACACCGCGTCTTCAACTACACGCCGCTGCGCTCTTAGCGCGTATGGCTGGACATCAGCCATGGTGGGGAAACTTTTTGGCCAATACTCTTGTCAATTTGTACTCCACGTCATCGACTCACATATTTCCTCAAGACAGGTGAGATATGTCATTTCATTTAATAGTTATTTGTATGGCAAGGGCGTAGAAAGGGAGTTCTTGACGAGTGCGGCATTCACACGAGTCAGAACTCCCTTTTCTAAGCCCATGCCATTCATATAATTTTTCCTAACAAATTCACGAAAATCACGGTTCCGTAAAGTGTGCGTAGAAAGACACTTTTCCGCTCTAGTGCGGGAAAAATACCATATTGCGTTTGGTATTTTTTTTTGAAAGCGGGATTTTACGTGTATGTGTTAGGAAAAAAAATGTTAATGCTTTCTAACTCTCGCTAGATGATTTTGTCATCTGTAACACCGAGTTTGTTAATTGTTTCACGGCTATTTTCCAGGATGTTTATATTGCTAACATTCCTCGGACGCAAGTCGCTAATCGCTGGAGCTAATAAATCCTCGGTAGTGGACGCTATGGTGCGTACGCTGGGCAGACTGTTGGCGCCTATATCGAACGGTCAAGCATCCACCTCAAACGGTCTGGACACAACCCTCATTGGCTGGGTTCTACTATTCCTATCAGTGTGCTTAGATACGACTACTCAGCAATCTACCTCTCTCGATGAGAATCAAGACAAGAACAAAGAGCAAGGTACGTTCTTCGCCGAGCATTAAACGTCTAATAATTTTAACGGATAAACGACAAATTTCGTTTGTAACAATTGTTATCCTGTTGGATCGATTAAGCTCTGTTGTATTTATACTTTGGGCAGGCGTGTCGTCGCGTTGGGAGTTCCTGCAGGGTGAATCAGCGATGCAACGAAAGTACGTTAGTGCCAGCCGCTCGTCGGCGTCGCGTAGCTATCGTAGAAAATTACAAAAGCGGCTGATGCATCACAAACAACAGCTCCAAGATCTCGAGCAAGCCAAAAAGGTCTTCCAGACGTCGTCGTCCCAAGCGCAGGTATTCAATGCAAGTGGAATTAAAAATTACATTCAATCAATGGCATTAACATTCGGATGATTATCGATGCACTTACCGATGTGTTCTCGTACTTTCAGACGTGGGGGGTTTCTATGCCGGCACAAGTGACAACTCTTTCCAGCAAATTGGAAGCTGCGCTCAAGTCGCAGGAACGATTTTTCAAGAGGACGCTGAAACAGCGCACGTCCAAACACTTCAAAGACATAATTAGCATAAGGAGAGACGAGATGCAACATCTTCCACGAGGAAATCGCAATCATCCTCAAACTAACACGAGGTTAATATAAGTCAAATTATTTAACAATCTGATTCTTCATTGATTATAAATCGTTCTTTCAATGGCTCGATTATTTTTATTATAAAGAATTTTTATAATTTGCAGCAGAACGGAAACATCGGACATCGATCTTGATTGCATGGCAAATTTGTCCCACCAGCATGTTCTGCCAGTCGCCCGAGGTTTGGTAGCGTTGATCCTGAATAACGCGGCGAACGTCGATATGTTTTTGCTGGCATGCAAGGTACAGGCCAAAAGTTTACTGACCAAACATTCGAGAATCAATTTTATTTACTGCTCCAATACTCATATTCGATAACAAGTGTGCTATAATCGTTTCGTCTACGAAACGACATAGGCTATTTTTATTTAAGTATAAAAAAATAGTTCCCGAATTATCGTCAGAACGATGTTCGGACGAAAGATCCTGAAGTTATTTATTGATATTTCACCTGTTGTACTTAGGTAGTGGCTAGACTAGTGGTATCTACGAGACCCGCGATTAGTTTGGGTGAGCTTATGACCGAAGAGCAGCTCTTAAGGTTAGTCAGATTGGCTACCGGGACTTCGGATTCAGCATGGTCATCGCACGCGGTTTCCTGTCTACTGCAGGATTTGTTGGAAGGTACGTGATAAAGGGAGTTTTCTTTTCTCAAATTTACGGATAATCATAATTCGATTACGATAGTTGTTTTTATTTGCATTTGTTTACATACAACTGAACAATGAATGGGTTTATTTGCAGGTGGCAGACTGTTTCCGCGACCGTCGCAAAGTCAAGACGCAAACCAGACTGAGGAAGGATTCGAGGCGCTCGGAGCAGTGGGCGGCCGAGTGGGCGAAGATGATATCGCCGGGATGGCCGGTACCAGTGGATCATCCACGGTTCTCGGTAACGACGAAGGGTTCGCCGAGGGCGACGGTGACGAAGATACCGGAGACAGCATAATCGTTCCCCAGCCGACGGCGTCGACCTCAAAATCGAACGGCTTCAATTTACCCTCGCTGCTGGAATCCGACGACAGCGAGCTCGAAGACTTTCTCGACGACATTCTTGAACGTGGCAAAAATACGTTGAAGAAGGGCACCGTTACTAAAGTACCGTCGTCCGTTAGTTCCGGGTAAAATTTATTCTCTGCCTTTATATTTGTTTAGTCTCCATGCCTGGACCTAATTTTTTTCAGCCTTTCGTAATTAACTCATGGGCGTTGCTGTTGAAATTTCAGAAGCATTTCGCAAGCCATTGACGCGCGGCTCGAGTACGGTGTCGAAGCGGGCGTAGAAATTTCGCTTCGAAGACTGTCGATGGTCGGAGCTTACAATTTGCCGCTCAGCATAATAAATGCAACGGTACAGGTAAGATTTTTTAAATCAAAGTTGTCATTATTTCCAATCTGTAACGATCTTGTCCGATCTAAGTTTTTTTTTTTAATTTAAGGTACCGGCCGATGGGAGTCGATCGGCACAACCCTCGCCCAGGAACTCCAGCTGGTCGGACAGAAATCAGGAGACGTGGAACACGTCAGACGCGCCGTCCGGTCTCTCCATGCTAACTCGTCGTTTCGACAAAATATTCACTGATCCTTCCTTACAGGTTCGTTTTTACTTTTGATGCTAGTACATCTTTTCAATCTCCGGGACAGAAATCTAATCTACAATATAAAAAAATTTCACGCAGCAAAATTCCGGAACGAGCTTGGAATTGGTGCTTCAATTGTGGCTGACGTTGAACTTGGACGCGACTCTCGAACAGTCGAACTGCAGCACTCAATTCGATCCGTCTCTGACGCCCGTCATTCCCCTGAGTTCCGCAGCAATTTCTGGCCTGATATCGGCTCTCTTGTGGTTCGTATTTTATAACGACTCTTGCGGAAACACCTCATTTCTTTTTTTTTCTTCCTATCCCTAGTTAATTTGCGATTTAATCGACAGGCATCCTGGAGTATCGTTGCGGGCGTGGTGCTTGGCGTTGCAAAGTCTGACATTGGCGAGTAACGAGCCACTGCCGAGCGATCACGTGGATCCGAGTATCAGCACACCGTTGGACGGTTTGCTGGTTGGAATGGCCAGCTGCGTCGTCAAAGATCGCAATATCGGACCGATGTTCCTTCGTTTGTTGTCCGGCAACGGACTGAACGTCGAGCCTCGCGACAAACAGTACATGATGGTCAGATCCTTTGTAAATTTGATCCACAAAAAATTTTCATTTTGTTTAATCTGTGTGGACTCTATTTTTCTAAATTATTACAAAAAATAGGCTGGTCCACGAGTCGGTCTCGCGCTTCAAGACTTTCTCGTGAGACTCGAGATGCGTTGCGATGTAATAACGCCTGGAAGTAGGCTAGGAAACGCTCTGAAGGAGCTTCTTCTGTGGGTCGTCTACCAGTTGGTACAACCGGGTGGTGCACTCGTAGCAAGACGAGGTCCTCTCGACGCCCAGTGTATACTCATCACGTCCTTGATTAATCTAAACTTCACGAACACCGATCTCGGCACCGCGATGAGCATATCTGAGTGCGTCGGCGTACTCGTGTCCACCTACGTCAGGGGAGCGAGAGGTAATTAAATGAAAAGTCTCATTACTCTCTACTACATACTGCATACTTTGAAAAAATTGTATTTAATTAATGTATTTAATTAATTTAGCAGGAGCACAGTGCGGCGGTATTGCCGATTCTTCCACACAGAGCGGCAATTTCGGAAGTCTATTCTCCTGTGTCCTCGGCAGCGGAGCAAAGCAAGGACGTCCCACGTCCTGGGACACGTTGGTCATCGCCCTAATAAAGCTTGTTTGCAGACTCGTTCAAACGCCTTTGCCAAATGTAAGGATTTTTTTCGTACTTGATAAACATTATCTCACGTAAAAAATGGTTACCCCTTCGAATCCGAAGCCTTTTTCCTGTTGATAAAAGAAATCTTGCGACGTACTTATATCGATATGTTTTTTTTACAGGCGCGATTGCCACGGACCGACAGTACCGTAGAGATGGAACTCGGCGAAGCGGCTCAGAGACCTGGCACGAGTAGCAGCGATGTTCAAATTGAACTGAACACGTCGCAGACCGATGAGAGCAAAGTGGCCGAGCAACAGACTTCTATGAGACAGCAGCAACCCGCTGCGCCGAAACTTCGTCACCCTTGCGTAGCGGACACCGGTAAGTATATCGCACACGGCAATAAAAATTATTTTCTTCAACCAACTAATCACTGATGTGTATTGATTTTCTGTTTGCAGTCTTGCAACACGAGCCCACGATGATGAGGCTGCTCGGAGCTCTGGGCTACAGCACCGGTTTCTCACTGGCCATGCTATTCGACGGCGAGGAACCTGAGCTCCGCGATCCGGCGTCCATTCCCGACGCGACTTTCGAACTTCTCTCAACTCTCATGAAAAAAGCCACGAGCCCCACACTCGTTCTCAATCCGCTCTACCGTTATCTCGCCTCCTGTGAGTATTCCAATATTATTAAAAAATTACATTCGGCGCTTGAGGCATTAAAAAAGGTTTAATCTTTAGCTCGGTAACTCAAGTCTTTTAACGATGGAAAGAGTACATTATTTATTTTGGGCCTCGGAACACGAAATAAACAAAACTAACTAACTAACTAACTATCTTTCATTTTCAATCAGCCTGCGGCCAGGGTGGTTCGGATCGTCAATTGGGTGTGATGCAATTGTCGGAACCCTTGCTATGGTACATTCTCAAAGTCCTCGACAACGAGGTATCGGTTGCAGTTTTCACAACGATGGGCGGCGTCAAAGTGTTATGTGAAAATCTCGTGAACTCGAACAACGGAAGTCCGAGCGGTGGTCTGTCGTCGCCGGGTGTGATAGCTCTGGTGATGCAGCACCTGTCGAACGCCTCGAATCTCGCCGCCACAGCCTCAACGAGCTGCAAGAAATCGTCGAACAGCGCTGAATCTTCCAAGGACAACCTGTTGAACTTTGCACCCCTCGGCACTGTTTCGTGGGTAAAGCCGATGGTCGAGCCGGCTGACGTGCTGATACAGAGTGCCGTGCCCCACAGGAGAGCGAGAACTGCCGCATGGTCCTATCACTTCTTCCCCGGTGAAGCTTTCGTCGATTTGACGATCACACTGCCCTGCGCTATTTTGCTCAAGGAAGTCGAACTTCATCCCCATCTGTCCTCACTAGCCAGTGAGTAAATCATAAAAATATATGAACAGTAAGAGTAACGTTAAACTCGAATGATCGTCAATTGTTAACATCATTTTTTGAATTAATCTGCAGCTTGCCCATCCGCCGTGGCACTGGAAATTTCGCGAGAAGGGAATTCGGATCTCACTCCAGTCTGTCCACCGATGCCTACGGCCGGTCTAACGTCGATACACCTGACTCTTGCCCAGCCCGAAGTCGCCACCTCGGTACTTGTGCGGCTCTACAAACCGCGGGATTGCACGAACATTAGTCTCAGCCAGATACGGATTCTCGGCACTACGGCGTTCGGCGATATAAAGACCCACAACGAAACGATAGACGAGGAACAGCTCACGAAAACGAGGTATCCACAATACCATCTTTCGAACGGCACGTTTTGCATCGAGCAAAGTTTCTATGTTAATTCAATGTATATAATTTTTTTTCAGTTTCGGGTGGTTGAGACTCTTGCATCAATGCCTCTCCGTGAGTACCCTGTCGAGCCATCTAGCTCGGGACGTTCTCAATTCTGCAGCCTCGGTCGAAGGCCTCATCGAGGCGTGTTGTAGTCTCTTGCTTCTGCGTCCTCGTTCCTTGTATACGCCGAATCTAGAGAGGGTACTGCTTCAGTTGGGTCTGCACTCGAGAGAGCTCGGTCTCCAACTCATCAACTTACTACTCACTAAACGATGCACTCCGCTCTTTCAAGGTACGTCGGTATCCTCTTTGTACAGCATTAAAAAACCATTTAAGCTATTTGGCATATGGAAATTCGATTTATTTGTTTATTTTTTAATCTCGCAGGGACGTCAACAAGCCGTAAATCATCGACCGTCCAGCTGGTCGTCGAGCTTTTGCAACAGCTCTGCTCGTCTCAAGACGCGAACACGGAGGCCCGGGTCTCCGCGGTGCTCTCGTGGCTCCGGGCGTCGGCCACCAGTGCGGTAACGCGATCGTCGAACACTTCGAGCGTCGTTTGTCCGCCGGCCGTCTACGTGCAGTGTGTAGCGTCGATAGTCTGGAAAGCTCACGAGCAACAAGGATTGACTTATAACTTGCAAGCTTTGCTACCCGACGAGCTGTTCAAGTAAGAATCGTAATAAAAATTACGTCGGCGAGTGGTCAGAGGAAATGTATTCATGTTAATTTCTTATTTATCTTTTATTAGCGCACTTTACGAGTGGACCTTGACGCTGGGAACCTACACGGCATTGAAGCTGGCGATTGATGCAGCTCTGTGCGCTCTGTGCTACGTGAAACCATCGTTGTTTCCGTTGTTGCTGCAAAAAGTTCGTATATTAGTACCAAATCTGGCGACAGATCGATCGGCATCGATATCCGACGATCGAAAAGAGAGCGAGGGTCAGACGGACGATCGCAAAAGTGAAACTGACGCGGAGGAATGGTACTGCCGACTCGTACTGCCCGAGCACAAACGATTGCAGCTGACCGAGGGTCAGCTCCTGACCGTCGCCGCCGCGGCGAGATCACCGCCGGGTATTCAACAACTCGTCGATTCTGGATTGCCGAGCTTGCTGTCCGCAACCATCACAGGTGAGCGATCGTTCGTTAGTAGACGAGTGGTCAGCGCAAATAACGGAATTTGATTTTTCTCGTTTCAGAATTTTGCAAACTCGAAAAATCGAAAGAACAATGTGGAGTGTTGACGGACGACGAACGATCGCCCAGTACCTCGAAAACAAGTATGACCGACAGTGACAAAGCTGGGGAAACAGCGCATCAGACGCGCAACAATCCAGGTAAGAATTCACTGCTAATCAGGTAATTGAGATATTGATTATTAAATATTTAATTGCGTAAATTCCTTTATTTTTTTCAGGCGGTTTGTGTATGACCGAACCGGACAGCATAGCAATTGTGCTGGAATTCTTGTCGTTGATATGCTCGGAGGGAAGAATGCGCGATTGGCTAGGCAGGGAAGGTCGAGACTTCTGGCTGCCTTTAGTCTCGCTGCTCAGCAATCGTCCTATCGAGAATCCATCCGTGTCATCACTCAGGTGAATATATCGCAATTAATTTTAAATTTTCTTTTTTTTAAGTACAGATTCTTAACGAATCTTGGACGTTCCAGGACGAACGTATCTTACGCCAGTTTGGAGAGCGCTATGATAAAGTTCCTATCGCGATGCTGCTGGTGCCATCCCAACAATCAGAAACTGCTTGCTGAACTATTGACCGATGTAATTCTGCAGCAGAGAACTTCGCCGAGTGAGTTTATATATATAAAAAAAAAAAAGAACAAAAGATATCACAAAAATGGGATTTCTGAATTTTCACCAATGAGCTAAAATGTTTAATCTTTTCGATACAGATGTACGATATCTTCACGGAATATCGGGATTCACGAGAAGATTGATTTTACAATTGTTGCTGGAAGGTGAAAAGGTACTGGTCTCGGTGACGTCTGAGGCTCCAATGACGGCAGCTAACAGCATAGCTAGTCAGAACACTCCGTCTATGCCGCCCCATCCGGCTCATCCTCTCGGCCATTATCACCAATTGCTTTACATGTCCACGCAATCGACAGTCGCCGATATATTGCAACAGGTGTCCGGTGAGTGATAAAATTTTTGTACAAGATATAAAAAAAAAAAAAAAGATAATTCAGATCGATAGATTACAAGACAGACAATAAATCACCGTTGACTTAAACATCCGCGATGCGAATGCAATCCTCAATATTGTCGAATCCCGTCTGTTTATTGGTGCTGGATGAGCGCATAAAAAAGAAATGCCCGAAACTTTTGATGTTGAGTAACGAATTACCCCCGTGGTAATATACAGGTACTTGGCTCCTTTTGCGACTCTCTAATTCCGCTAAGGGAAGCGAAACAAGCACGAGCGGCACCTCGAGTGGCCGTCGTGAGATATGGGAAACGGGAACTGCATTGATGGTGGACACACTGAGCGTCGCGGCCGGAAACACAGCGAAGGATAAACGGGCTAAGGAAGCTTCGAATAGGTCACAGGCTCGAGGGCCACCCATAAGAAAGGCCCGTTCGAATTTGGGTACGACAACTACACTCTCATCACAAAAAAGAAAATTCAATTCTTCAAATATTCAATTATCGGATTTTTTACGCAGCGGTCGTTTGCAGAAATAAATTTAAACATTAAAAAAATCAACCTACTTACTATCGGCCAGCAAATTTTCAAGCGTCAGACCGCCCTGATGTTACTTGATATATTCGTTGTGTGATCCAAGACTCTCTAACAATTTTCTTATTTTTCCTTCGTCGTAGACGGCACGGCGGGTACGTCGAAAGGTGCGAACAATCCACAGGGCAATTCGGCAAATTCGGGAAATCAACAGTATTTAGTACATTCGTCGCCGCCCAACACGCCTCTACCGCCGCAACTGACGATCGCCCAACTACTGGCCATAGCCGAGGACAACGGTGTCGCGTTATCCGATCCTTGCGTTCATCTCGTTCTGAAGGAACACAACAAGGACTCGAAGGGTGAGTAAACACATCAATAAGATCAATATCCAATTAGCGAACAGAAAATAACACAATTAAAATTCATACAACAAAGACGGTAAAGATCGCAGAAGACATAATTTTCATAGAAATTATCAAAGTTTGTACCGTTATTATTAAAAAATAAGTAATAATAATAATAATAAAAATTATTGCGGGCTATTCAACATATATCAATTTTCTTCGACAGAGGAAGCTCCAAAGCTGAACGACAGCGAGTTGTCGAATTACAGAAGCATCGAGAGCGCTCTGGGAGTCTTCAGTGCCGGCGGAGGTCTGGCGGTGTTGGCAAAGCATCTGCCCCTGGTTCATCCGGACTCCGGTCGACCGTCGCCGTTCATGGAGAAATCACCGTCGCCTGAGCAGCCCGACGCGGATTGGGTAAAGGTCGAGGTGAGCGAGGACACATACGTGGATCACGTGGAGGAATCCGGTGTGTCGAATTCGCCGCGGGCATCGCCGCCGACGCCGCACGTGCCTCTGCACTCTCTAGCAGCGTTCGGTCTTTTCCTGAGGCTGCCCGGTTACGCCGAGGTACTGCTGAGAGACCGTAAACAGGCCCAGTGTCTATTGCGTCTCGCCCTTGGTGTCACCGACGACGGCGAGGGTGGCGACGTACTCAGCTCGCCGCTCGTCACGTCACTGCCGACACTGCCTTTTCAAGTTTTGAAACAATTGCTCGAAGCGACGCCGCCGACAACCGACGACGGTCTGCTGCTGAGACGAACGACGATCGAGGTCGGCGCTGTGTTGCTGTTGCTCAATTGTCTCGCTATATTCACCCATCAGACGGGACACAATGAAGGATCTGATCAGAGAATAGGACAGGCCGGCGGTAGGAGCGACGACAAGTCGCATCTTTACTGGGCCAAAGGAACGGGATTCGGCACAGGCTCGACCCAGCAATCGTGGAACGTCGAGCAGGCACTGTCCAGACAACGCTCCGAGGAAGAGCACGTAACCGTGCTGCTACAGGTATTGGCGAGCTACGTGGGGCCCGGTGGTCAACCGCAACGAGACTTGCCAGCTCCGTTCACCGATCTTCTGGCTCGATCCTGTCTCTTACCCGCCCTCTCGTCCTATTTGAAAAATGACTCTGTACTCGACATGGCGAGACACATACCACTGTATCGGGCGATTTTACAACTGCTCAGAGCGATGGCCCTGTCGAGCCAGCTAGCACCGCTCCTGCTACCTCGGGGTGGGAGATCGAACGACGCGTCCATCGTGTCTCTCCTCTACACCATGAGGGTTTGCGTCGATGCCTACGTCTATAAAATAAATCGAACGCGCGGCAACAAGTCGAAGATCATCACGAAGTATCCCGAGGACACCGAGCAGGACGAAGGACTGGCGACTCTCATACCCGACATACAAGAGAGTGCCACGATCGTGCAGAACGCCACATCGAGGCTCAACGTTATCGGCGAAGAACTCGCCGGCCCGAGTCCCACCGGTACCGAACTTCCTCTTCGATCCGTCGAGCAACGCTATCTCGAGGTCATGAAGAAACTACAGTTCGGTGAGTAATTTAGAAAACAAAAAGGGCAGACAGCGTGTCTTTTACGATCGACAGATACACAATATCAGAAATTAAATTTCAACGATAATTGTTTTTTTATGTTTATTTTTCAAACAGATACGTTCGAGATAATAGCGGACAGTACGGAGGGCGGTGGTTACAAATTCGCAGTTTCCTATCACTTCGAGTCGAACATGAGAACGGCAGGCGACAGGAGTCATCCGACGAGAGTCAAGAGGCTAGCTCAGGAAGCTGTGACGCTTTCTCACGCTCTGCCACTTTCCTACAGCAGTAGCGTCTTCGTTAGGTGCGACGCTGACAGACTTGACATTATGAAGGTATTTAAAAAACATTGAATCACTTTGTAGGTTCGTAAGATCATTGGGCGGGTTTGAAAATGAATTTTCTTTTATTTTCAAGGTGCTGATAACCGGTCCGGCGGAGACACCATACGCGAACGGTTGTTTCGAGTTCGACGTATACTTTCCACCGGATTATCCAAACAATCCGATGATGATAAATCTCGAGACGACGGGACGGCGCACGGTTCGTTTCAACCCCAATCTCTACAACGACGGCAAAGTCTGCCTCAGCGTGTTGAACACGTGGAACGGCAGACCGGAGGAAAAGTGGAACGCTCACACCAGTAGTTTTCTTCAGGTAATCGTCGCATTCCACCAGCAAAGTTTAACTCTGAAAATTCGTTATTTGACGCATCGCTTTATGTTGTTCGTTTGGAATAGGTCTTAGTATCGATACAGTCATTGATCCTGGTGCCCGAACCGTACTTCAACGAGCCGGGCTACGAGAGAACGCGGGGTACGCCTGCCGGAGCTCAATCTAGTCAAGAGTACAACGCCAATATTTGCCAGGCTACTGTAAAGTGGGCAATGCTCGACCAAATAAAAAATCCCTGCCCCTGTTTTAAGGAGGTAAGGTTCACGAAGCTTTAAAAAAATGTATTCAAATTTTCACAAGCGTATCTATTATTTGATGTATTTTTTCAGGTAATACACACTCACTTTTGGATAAAACGACATGAAATCATAGCACAACTACAGGGTTGGATAATGGAGATGGAGATGCATGGATCAGACCGTAGGACATCTCGAAATATCTCCCTCAATGCTTTGGCCCTGAGGGTAAGTTTCTTTCGTAATCATTTTTTTATTATTATGCTGATTTGATACAGCCACAGCGGTCTGTGTTTCACAGTTTATTTCCCGTCGTTTATAAAACCTATTGTAAAACGAATCGGTAGTTCGGTTATTAATCGATTGACCATCGTGAAAAATTTGCAGAGACACTACAGGCTATTGAGAGAAGAGCTTAACAAACTGCCAACGCCAGAGGGTTTGGAAGATCTCGTGGAACCTCTGCCCTCGCCCTCGTCGCCAATCGAGTTATCCGGAATATCCGTTACCCCGAGTACACCGCCGTCGATCGCCATAACAACGTCGACACTGATAAGTACACCGTCGATTAATGTTGTGCAACCGACGAGCAATCCGAGTGCCAGCAATCACGTGCATCATGACATCGACACCGACGTCGAGATGGAGAAAATGGTCTCGAAAGTTTGTGAATAGCTAATGGGTGTTAATAGGGATTGTTGGACATTTAAAAAAGTCTATTGTTAGTGTTATGATGGAACAATGACCGAACGTAAACGAAAAAAAAGAAAAAGAAAAATGAAGGAAAGTAAAAAAAAATGGCATAAACTACGAAATATGCTGTCTTCGATTTGACTGGCTGCCAAGAGGTACGCGGGTCATCGGCTGAAAAAAAAGAAACCGCTGAATGTTGACGACTCGGCGAGAGTACCTTGATGTTTTTTTTTTCTAGTTTGTTTCATCTTATTTTTTTCCAACTGACAAATTTATCATGGGAGAAAACGGGATTGGGATAAGTAGGCGAGTGAATGATGAACTATTGCAAAAAATAAGGTACACAATATTATTACTACCGGTTTATTCGCTACCGGAAGTAGTACATAAATAAATAATTTAAAAAAATTATAATAACAAGAAAACAAAAACTTGGGTGAATGAAGAGTGCCACGCGTTGTAGGAACTTGTCTGCCGCTGCTGCTAAATACTATATGTACACTGCATTCTACTCTGTACTACTATAAGTACCGATCGTTAGCCCATATTTATTATACATGTTCCTCGTTTGTGTAGTTGGTACCCGAGCCTCACATGCAATGCGACTGGAAAAAAAAAATAATAATAATAACGGAAAATTACAGATAGCGAGAGCGAAAGAGAGATTGAGAGAATGACAAAAAAAAATTGACGACGTTGAATTAACACGGAGGTAAACACTGTTCCGTAGAGAAAATTACTCGAGGTTCCTCTCCTCATATCGAGGAAATTGACCTTGGCGCGAACCGCACGATCGTATCACCATTAAAAATAATAATAATAATAAATAAATAAACAGAAAACAAACAAACAAACAAACAACAGCCACTGTTCGTAACTGTAATAACTAATTAGCACACAGTAATTTCATATGAATTGATCGTACAAAATAATAAAATTACTTTGTTTTGAATTGGTCTTTCCAATTCCCCGCTCCGTACCCTCCCCCGCTTCCGGCACACATCGTCGAAACTTGAAAGTACCACGTTTGCGAATTTCAGTTGAAATTCGCGGAGAAACAATTTCCGTGCACCTCTAGCTGTATTATGCTCAACTATAGCGATAGAGCAGGAATTGATTTTTCAATTGTATCCGTGCTACGATCGAATGAGAAGAAAAAGAAACAAACAAATAATCGGGTGTGTTATAAACGTAGAATTTTAGTCTCTCTCTCTCTCGAGTCTACGTACTACTTATATAGGTAATAAAAAACCACATACTGCAATGCGTTCGATGCGTATTGTGTTTATAATGCCGTTTATAAACAATTCACAAAGCGACGTCCCTTGCATGAAAAGAAAATGTTTTATTCAGTTTCCATCGAGCTCGTGCACTGTTATTGAGCGAAAAGTCGCCAGTTTTTCCGTTTTTCATTTTGTTCTGTTTTCAAATCATTCAATACCTTGAACAAGTTTTTAACGACTAATGCGTCGATGATTTATTCCAATTTGTTTTTTTTTTTTTCTGTTTTCCTAGATGTGTTAGAAATGTTCAATCTTTCTGTGTGACGTATCGAACGATTCTGTGAGGCTTTTTATATCGCGTTGTCAAAAAGAAAGGCAAAAAAAAAAAGTTTCTCCAATGATTTTGACTTCCAGTCTATTCTTGAATGCGTTGGATGTAGATAACATTACAAAAGAAGATCGTTAGTTTCGAGTCGATTGTACAAAGAAAAAAAAAAAAAAAAAAAAAACAGCGCAATCACCGAACGTTCAATGTAAATAATCGCCAATAAGTACTCTCTTATTAAACGTATAATGTTTCTAATTTTAAGATAAGTAATGAGAGAATGCTCGATGGTTAACATCCCCCCCCTTCCGAACCCGCATTGAGCATGAGGTTGTCTCCCGTATTGTCATGAATGAGGTATTATATATGGAAAAAAGCACGCATATTATGCATGAGACAAGAGAAAGTGTCAATAGTTATTTATAATAAACGATTATTACCACGCATATGCAACGAGTTCAAATATCCCCAGCACACCCGACTAATTCGAAAATCACCATGTTTTCACGTTTGTTTTCACCACGGTGATTTTTTGCAAAAAGTTTACGAAGTATTTCGTCGAAACCACTACGCAATTTTTCTGCGCCGGATTTTTAACGTTTACAACATTTGGTAACTATTAGCAATAATCGTCGAAAGTTTTGTTTTTAATCCGCTGTAGCGATCTCTAAAAATGCATTAACTTCGGTGACCCTTCGCACGTCACATTTTTATTTTATATCTCACGATGATACCGAGTGGCCCCTAGAAAATTCAAAAATGTTCAATTTAAGGGCAACCCTAATGAATACTTTATTTTTTTCCGACTACGCTAAAAAGGCCCTATTTAGTGCCTGCAACGGGGGTGGATTTTTGCCGGGTGGGCAAAAAAGTAATGTGAGCGGGCAAAAAGTGATTGGCCGGGCAAAAAAGTGATTTGAGCGGGCAAAAAAGTGATTTGAGCGGGCAAAAAAGTGCTTGGGCGGGCAAAAAAGTGATTTCAGCGGGCAAAGAAGTGCTTGGGCGGGCAAAAAAGTGATTTCAGCAGGCTAGTCGGGGAAAAAATAGTATATGCCACTCGGGAGGAGTGCATTTTCACCTCGTGTGAATTTCGGTCCTCGCTCCGCTCGGACAGAAAACTCCACACTCGGTGAAAAAACGCACTTTTCTCCCTTACAGAATAATGATAGACGATAGCACAGCGTTATGGTTCTAAGCTAAAATGCGTAAGTTCCTGGGTTCGAGTCCAACTTTGGGTCGTAAGGATTTTCCTTCTCTGAAATGCGTAAAACAGTATCCGAATGTATATTCTACATTGTTACAATTCATAATGATAATTTACTCCATATTCTTTTTCAATATTACCGAACCTTTTTTCGGTACGTGCTAATCAGCCGTAAAAAACAGTATGTGAGACTGGTGGTATATTTCGTCGTTTCCACCGTCGAAAGCGTCTCTTAATACGCGTATCATAGAGCTGTGGTTTGCGTAGTGGTTTCGACAAAATGCTTCGTAAACTTTTTGCACAAAATCACCATGGTGAATTCGAAGCTGGTTCGGTCGGTGGCGGAGTCTGCTAGGGATAACGTAAAGTTTCAACATCCCTCCGTTTTCGCAATTTCATTTCTGTTCGGTTATTTTTTTCTCTTATTTTGGTTTACATTAATTTAAACTGGACGGGTACAAAAAAAAAAAAAAAAAAAACCGCATTGTTCGATGTTACGTTACGTCGCCGGGCGTCGCCGGATTCTCCGACAGCGCGCCCTGTCGCCGACGTATTGAGCCACACAAAGCGACTCGTCTCGATACTCGCGAACAATCGGTGCATATCGAAAAATAAATCTCTCCGCTCTCGCGAAACGCGTCGAATGCCAGTCGAAAAAAATAAAAAACAGAAGAAGAATAACCCCCGGACATTATCACAACGGAGCAGCTCGGGCGAGAACAAGAATTCGAGCGATGCGAGAGCAATACGGAATAAAAGAGGGGAACCGGCGCGACGACCTTCCGACCGATGTTTACGAGAAAAGTTTTCATGCAAATTTCCATGAAGCCGAGTCGCGTTCCTGAATTTGATTGTTGCACCGTCGTGTTCCATGTCCGTTGGTAGAAGCGCAAAGTATGATAAACCCATTCAAAGTTGCGAGAGCTCTCGTTAATGCTGCCTTGTTTTGTGTTGTTCCGGTTTTCCCCTCCTCCGCTCCCCCCCCCCCCTCCCCTACTCCCTAGCAAGCCTTTCCCACCGCTTGTTATTATCTTCTATGTCGAGGGCTGTTGCCACGAGAAATTCCTTTGGGAAGCGGCGGGGCGAGCCGGTAACGTTAAATTATTACACGCGAGAATGCCCCCTCGAACTGTTGGATAAATTTGCACCAGTGGCTCGCGTAACAACTGCGCAATAGTTTCATGCGGTAGCGCCAGTCAACGTTACGTCGGGCATGGAAGCAATCGCCCTCCGAAATTGCGACGACCACCGTCCTATGTGTGCCATGTGGCATTATCTCGTTTTACGGTTGAGGGATGAAACTCGCGGTGTGCGAATTTTAGTGTGCAGATAAAATTGTCAGGCGGGCGGGTCGTAAGGCGTGCGCGTCCATCGTGCGCGGCGCGGAGGTGAGTTCGAGCGTTTCTCTTCGCGAGCAGCGAGGATCTCGCGCGAATCGGGTGAACGATGACCACGCGTTACGCGGCATCACGTACTCGCATAATGAACCCTTTACCGAAACGAGACTCCCGTATTCCGCGCTCGTTCCAACGGATAAGGAGACCCGGAGGGAAACGGCTCGGATAATTAATAACTCGTGCTCCGAGCGTTGCCGTGGTCGACGGTGCTGCCACTGTTGCCGGCGGAACTCACACAAGAGTCTGCCGAGCGATCGACCTTGCACGACACCACCGAGCAAAGAGCTGCATGCCGAAAGTTTCACGCACAACCTAACCTCGTTAGCTTTCCAGTCGAACTCGACTCGATGCATTATCAATCACTGTTCATCGGCGTCCCCTTTACAGTGCCGCTGTACGGAGAAACTTTCTGCATGATTTATCGCTGTGACTGATGCGGATGAGCGGGGAAAAAGATTAAAGGAAGATATGAAAAAATTGTGACGAGAAATCCTGTCAGTTCGTAGATCGACGGCGATCCTTCGCGGAAGTTAACGCTCGGACGACTCTGGTTCGGACAAGATGTTTACATCGACGATTCCCTACGGAGCTGGGAGCTGGGCCGTCAACGCTGATTCATCGAGCCGAGTGCGTACATTTACTGTCCATAAACGCAATTGCATGCTTGAGGACATTTTCTTATCGCCAATTTTATTGTCGGCTGAACGAGTAGTTTCAATACCGTGCGCTCGCTAGGGACGAGACATTTTTTTTTCTTTGATTTTTTAGTAACGGCGAGTTCGACGGCATTCTCGCCGTTATTCCAACATTCTTTTCACCGTTACTACACTGTAAAAAATTTTTTGTTCAAAATTCATAAATGTATATGAAGTTTTATGCATATACAGTATACGAAATTTCACTGACACGCATGTCGGAATGTTGCGTTACCGGTATATTGAAAACAATATTATTTGCATAATAATTGTAATAATAGTATGATTTTCATTTACGGATGTCTTAATTTTCAATGCCATTACCGGTAATTTTAAGATACGGGTATCGCATTTCGGATTAAATCATAAAAATTCAAATACAATGTATATGAATTCTAATTTCGTATACCGAGGTTGTACATTTTGTATAACTTTGTATATCGAACGTGTTGTAAATTTCCAAACATTTTTTACGACGGCATTCTCGCCGTTATTCCAACATTCTTTTTACCGTTACTACGCTGTAAAAAATTTTTTGTTCAAAATTCATAAATGTATATGAAGTTTTATGCATACACAGTATATGAAATTTCACTGACACGTATGTCAGAATGTTGCGTTACCGGTATATTGAAAACAAAATTATTTGCATAACAATTGTAATAATAGTATGATTTTCATTTACGGATGTCTTAATTTTCAATGCCATTACCGGTAATTTTAAGATACGGGTATCGCATTTCGGATTAAATCATAAAAATTCAAATACAATGTATATGAATTCTAATTTCGTATACCGAGGTTGTACATTTTGTATAACTTTGTATGTCGAACGTGTTGTAAATTTCCATACATTTTTTACGGTGTAAGCTTCAGATTCTGTTAACGAGAGCGCAACTGCACCGGATACCTTCGTTCTTTGACGGACCGCTGGCCTGATAGACAAGCGGCACGAAAAGTAGCAGTCGGCGCTATAATTGCGACATGTGCCGCACACGTCGCCGATATCGCGCCAATATTGCTACTTTTCGTGGCGCTCGTCTATCAGGGTGGTTGCCCGGAAACTCGATTAGTCACGAGAATTAATAATTTACATTACATTCAGATTTCTCATGATACTTCATTGATACCGTTGTCGATCGACTGACAACGTTAAAAGGATAAACCGGTCCTAGTACTTACCGGTCACGAAAATCGAATATACAAAACATTTCTCATTTCACCATAGCGCGAGAAATAATAAAAAATTCGGTGCACACGAAATGGCGGCATCGCCACGGTGCCATCTCTCTCGACTATAGCCATTGGCCGCTCTCATATATTAGTCAACAATGGCGGCATCGCGACGCCATTTGTACTAACTTGTCGATAAAATTTTTATCGACCTCGTTTGTTATCCGCTATTAAATACCGTGTTAATAATTTACAGGACGAAAATTTTATTGACTTTTCGTGATCTCGATCCTCGTAAATTTATTCTATATCATATTATTCTGTATTCCCTTCCGTTCCTTTCGAGTTTGCGAAAGTTCACCGATAACGGTCCCGTTTCCTCGGCGAGAAGGGCCGAGGCAGTGATGCCAGATTCCCCCAATTATTTTCACCCGCGCCTGTCTCCGACCGTGTTGAAAAAATTCCCTCCGAGGGAAATTTCCCTCCAATCTGGCATCACTGGGTCGAGGGAGGGGGGCGTGGGGAGCGTTCGCCTTCCTCAACGATCCTCCATCCCTCAGGCATCGATCGAGAGCCCGCAGGGCCATTAGGCGTTACGTGTCGTTCGTGCTAGATGCAAAATCGAGAAGGCACTTCGGCACGTGCCATCCGATATACCTCCACCCGACGAACACTACTTCGGCGCTCGCCAACAATATCCTCGGCACTAACGCGTAACGTAATTCTCTCTGACATCAAGTGTACGTCGAGTCGTTCTTTCTTCTTCACGTCCACTCATCCGAAGTCCACTCCCTCCGTTATTTTTTCCTGGCTGACACGACCCTTCGCACTATTCTCGACGAATTCACGAACGTGAAGAATGTCGTCGGAAGTCCCGCGAAAAGTTGGGACACGTAGCATTTTGTGCTCGGGATAAAATTTTTGAGACGCATTGCGTAAATGCACGAAATACGGACAGGTCGAAAAAGTTTTCGATATCGTGTCCACGTGTCCAGTGAGTCGGTCACGGTGGACACAGTGGATTCATCGTTCCCTACCGGTGACGAAGTTCAGGTCGATCCGACGTTTACGGCCACGGGCGCTACCGATTAGAAATTATTTTTTCATCACTCGGTGCGTAAATCGCCGTTTTTCCGCCCGCTTCGCGTGCGTAAAACCGCCGTTTTCGCACCTTGTGATGCAAAATTTCGTACATCCCTCGTGCGAAACACTTCTTCTAATTCGTGGAGTAATGTGCCAATTTTTCCCGAGTACGCTAAAAATCCCCTATTTCATGCCTGCAACGGGGGTGGAAAAGGGGCCGATTTTCGACCAGCGGGAGGAAAAGTTATTTAGCGGGAGGAAAAGTGATTTAGCGGGAGGAAAAGTGATTTAGCGGGAGGAAAAGTGATTTAGCGGGAGGAAAAGTCAACTTTTCCTCCCGCTCGTCCAGACTCGGCCAATTTCCATCGCCGTTCCAGGCGTAGAAATATGGCCATTTTTTAGTACAGTCGGGAAAAAATAGCGTGTGCCCCTCGGGAGGAAGTGCCTTTTCACCTCGTGTGAATTTCTGCCCTGGCTTTGCTCGGGCATCAAACTTCGCACTCGGTGAAAAGACGCACTTTCCTCCCTTGTAGCATGATACACTATTTTTAGTAGGACAGCAGCTGGATCTCACGTTCGACGCCTGTGTGTAAGCGTAGTACGTGCACACGTTCGTAAGGTTGGCCACCTTGGCGGACCGACGGTGAATGTAAAATTTTCTCGCGTAGTGCCGAACAAGATGGCGATACGGCGAAAAAAGTGAGGCGAAAGAACGAAAGTAAAATGCGGCAGGAGGAATCCGGTGTGTCAGAGAAAAAGAGAATAGAGCGGGACACAGATGTTTCGATTGACCAACCTACTTTCGAGCAACTTTTTGTTTTTTTTCTCCGACCACTGTTCGAGACATCCCGAGCCATTTTATTCCCGTCTCGCTTTTGTCCGCCTATCTGTATATGGATGTATGTACAGATATATACATACACACGGTTCATTACTCTCAACTACCGGAACAGATCTTCGTCGTTTCGTGCCCGGAGAGGCTCGGCACACTCGCCAACTGTCCCAATTTCGTTCGGGGTGCAATAACCGACAGTGCGCTTCTGGAATTCAATGGGTCATTTCTGCGCTCATAGCTCGAGTTTCTCGTTCTATGGAGCGAACAGCCATTAGCGGAGTTAATACCCGATCCCTATAACGGCAACGTATACGCGTACAGCCGTCCGGAGAGAAATGGTCGTTCGCGTCGGACGGGGCCGCCGAGTTTCGAGTGCATAGAGATGCAGTCGAGGGCACTGTGTGCGGCTGCAGCTGCATTGCGAGGAGATCAGCTCGTTTGCCGTGAATACGTCGATAGCGAAACGGGAGCGAAAAGCCGGGGGAACCGTGTTAATGAGATGGGGCGAGGGATCAATTACGGACCAAACCTCTCGCGTGATGCCGACAAATATTCCGGTGTGATTTTTTTTTGTCACGCTATCTCCCGGTATGGATCGAACGTCGATCGTTACTCAAATTTACATTGTTAAAAAAAATACATCGCACGCAGTTTTTGACGATAACATTTTTACAATCGCAACGTATACCGAAAATTCATCGATGTCATTTTTTGTGGACGAACATTTTTATGCAAGATCGATCTTTGTGCATCGGCGGAAAGGAAAACAAATTTGCCTACTCGGTTACATTGCGATGGGACTGGGTATATGAATGAAAGTAAATTTACGAGCAATCTTCGGTTCATCGAGCACCCCATTGCCGGGAAGTTTGAATTAATTTGTCCCGGTAATATTCCGCGTTCGATCGTCACTTTGATTGGCTCGAATCACGAGCAGGGCGCACGTGACGGAACTAACGAGCCGTCATTGCCGTTAATTGAGAGTACAACGGGCGCGTAACTACGTGTCCGCCCGATTGCCACGGGACTCTGCAGTAGTCTGCGGAGCCCTTTCTCGCCAGACCATCCTTGATAGCCGCTGTTTTGTAATAACGTTTCCAAGTCTCATCGCGCTCGGCTCGTTGCACCGTAACCCGAGGCTCTGCAACGAATCAGTCCAAAGGAACGTCGTTTCCAACGGTATATTTTGCGCGTTGTGCAATTCCAGAAAATTTCACAAAAGTATATTTAAATAAAAAATTATTTATTTTATTGTTATTCAATGACAATTTTGTGTATAGACGAATGATAAAAGCAAATTTTTTTAAATTCGTTGATAAGCCCTGCGAAGCCTGCGGATCGAATTATTAATCTCCCTTTTGTATAAGAGCGCCATTCGCCTATATTATAAAGATCTAGCGCTGTATTACGGACATTGAGCAATCCTATGAAAAATAATAAGCCTCTATATTTTTTCTTTACAAAAAAAAATAATGATAACGAATTAAGAACAATTGCATACATGGACAGATAGTCAAAGGGAATTTCTAAAAATTCGTTTTCGAGCTCCGATACGAAGCCGACAGATTACATTGTTAATCTTTCTTTTGTGTAAAACTGTCATTCGCGCTTGGAGTAAAAGTGGCGAACATGGTCCAGTCCATACATCGGCGATTCTCGCGCTAATGGATGTGGCGTCCACGTTCACAACTTTTACCTTGTAATGAATTTCCGGCTCTATATTTCCAATATCGTGCAATTCCGTGAAAATTAACAAAGCCTTTTTTTTACATAAAAAACTAAAAATGATCAGTCGTATAGGGATTTTTTAACTCGAAGGACAGGCTTTATTCGTTCACAATCCCGACACCGAAACCGATAGATCGGAGTGTTAATCCCTTTTTTTTTAAATCATATCAGCCCGCTCCATTCGTGTGTAACAACCGAGCATTGTCACAGTCGCATCGACTGAAACGGTAAAGATTTTATTTGTTTTTCCGATTAAAAGAACCACGTAAAGTTTCGGTATGTAAACATGTCGTCATCGCTGGTTTGCAAAAGCGCTTGCTGCAATACACACACACACACACACACAACAGTTCGAATTTTCGACGATCGCGGTACATCCCCGTATCGCGTCGTCGGGACAATACGGACGCGGCAGAGCCCGAGAGCGTTGTGCGCCCTGCGCGAAATTCGACGCTGTGTGTTGTGTGTAAACCAGCCGATGGGGCTTCATGAAAGGATTAACCGCGATGGGGCTCGGGCTTCCTCTGTGCAAACAAAAGGGACGTGGATGTCAAAATAAAAAAAGAAAATAAATTTTTTTTAATTAAAAAAAAAAACGTGGCTGTTAACAGCGATTCTCCGCACAGACTCTGTAATCGTCGGGCGCACGAAAGCTCCCCCCCCCCCCCACCCCCCTGGCTTTCACACTGAATGAAAATTTGTACCTTCGACGTTGTTTCCTCCCGCTCCCCGAGCGTTCACCTTGTCGTTGGAGCATTATTTTTTGAATGTCGTACCGACGTGTGCTCTCGCTTGTGTACCGCTGTTCGTACATTTCTATTCTCCCGGCTCATACTGCGGCAAGGGAATCCACTTGAATGTCGAAAAAATAATTGACTTTTTTCTATAGTCTCTGGCTTCGGGTTTGTTAAAAAATGCAGAGACCCTCTCGTCAATGCCGAAAAAATAATCGAATTTTTCGTCCTTGCCAATTTCTTTTGATTATATTTTTTGATAAAAATCACTATCGGGTTTGTTAAAAAAATGTGCAGGTTAAATTATGTGA
Organism: Amblyteles armatorius; assembly: GCA_933228735.2. NCBI lineage: Eukaryota > Metazoa > Arthropoda > Insecta > Hymenoptera > Ichneumonidae > Amblyteles > Amblyteles armatorius. The sequence continues at coordinate 2,330,672 of OW121696.1, forward strand.
CTTCTCAAAATTAGAAAAATAACAAATTTCATACAATTTAACCGGTTCGACCGATTATTCCCAAATTTAATACCGATCGTTGGTAGATAACAGTCCATTTATGTGCAAGTTTTTAGCCCGATATGTCAAAAAATGTCGGCGCCAGAGCGCGCACAGAGATTTTTGAAAAAATTCAAAACCGCGTAAAATCTGACCGGCTGCATGGATTTGGCCAAAAATTTGATCGAATAATGAGGATCGTCCCCTCAACATTTCCGATACATTTCACCTCGATATCTCAAGCCGTTTGCAAATTATGAACGTTAAATGATTTGCACGCACGCACGCACATCCATTTTTTGTAAATGTGTTTTTTGGATGTTCGGGACCATTCTGAACACGTTTACACAAAAATCTCGAAAACTAATTTTTTCACGAAAACAAAGCCTTCTCCATGAGGAAGCAAAACAAACAAAAAATCACCGACGCTATGAATGCATAAGATGAAGTAAAGTGAGGGCGCGCTAAGTTCGCTTTTCCGAGCTTCATTCCACGGTATAGCTACCCAATTTTTTTCCCCCGTTCTACCTTCGTCTGTACGTAGAGTATTGTACTGTTAGATTTTTCTCTTTCGTTCGCCTCCTGCTGCTGCTGCTGAATGCTCCATCAGCACCACCACTAGCTCGGCTCACAGGTCGGTTTTCTTTATGAAGACTTTCGAGACTCGTTGTACTATCTTTTACACTGTATACTCTATATACGTGTATACGAAATATATATACATACATCCTACAGTGTACCGACAAATGCCTCGGTGCTTTTCAAAGAGCTTCGACCAGACGGGACACCGTAAATACACCGAGGTATTCCGTGAAGGCTTCCACAAAAGTAAGCAAAGCGGAATGGAGGATGCCACCCGGCTGGCCGACCGGCGGGGAGGGAAGGGGGGGGGGGGCTCGGAGATGGTGATGGCCTGGGGGGGAGAGCGACAACGTAGGTCCGTAAAAAAAATAAGTGAAAAAAAGGAATGAAGAAAATAAGTAGCGAGTCGACGAGAAAGCCGGCAGAGACGAGAGAGAAAAAGGGAGTCCGAAGGGTGGATACGGCCCAAAACCGTCTGGTAGAAAGGTGAGAGGTCGGATTCTCGGTATACTCGAATTTTACTCGCGCAAAGTCTGAAAAAAGCTTTCCCGAGCACCGGTAAGACCCGAAAAAAGTTCTCGGCGAACAACGAAAAGTGATCGCTATTGTTTGGACGTCGGAACGAAAGATTGATTGTACAGCCGGAAATGATGATTGAATTTCGTAAAGTGAAAGGAAAGAATTGTGAGGCAGGAATAATCATTTCCTTAATGTCCAGCACCTTACATAGTTGCCATTTCATAACGGAAATACGTGAGTACCTATTAATGATAGCAACGAAGTAAATAAATAAAAAAATTAAAAAAAAAACAAAAAACCGTCTGGTAGAAAGGTGAGAGGTCGGATTCTCGGTATACTCGAATTTTACTCGCGCAAAGTCTGAAAGAGCTTTCCCGAGCACCGGTAAGACCCGAAAAAAGTTCTCGACGAACAACGAAAAGTGATCGCTATTGTTTGGACGTCGGAACGAAAGATTGATTGTACAGCCGGAAATGATGATTGAATTTCGTAAAGTGAAAGGAAAGAATTGTGAGGCAGGAATAACCATTTCCTTAACGTCCAGCACCTTACATAGTTGCCATTTCATAACGGAAATAGGTGAGTATCTATTAACGATAGCAATGAAGTAAATAAAAAAAAAAAACATTAAAAAACCGTCTGGTAGAAAGGTGAGAGGTCGGATTCTCGGTATACTCGAATTTTACTCGCGCAAAGTCTGAAAGAGCTTTCCCGAGCACCGGTAAGACCCGAAAAAATTCCTCGACGAACAACGAAAAGTGATCGCTATTGTTTGGACGTCGGAACGAAAGATTGATTGTACAGCCGGAAGTGATGATTGAATTTCGCAAACTGAAAGGAAAGAATTGTGAGGCAGGAATAACAATTTCCTTAACGTCCAGCACTTTGCATAGTTGCCATATCGTAACGGAAATAGGTGAGTACGTATTAACGATAGCAACGAAGTAAATAAAAAAATAAAAAAATAAAAAAATTGTAAATTATATTTATCGCCCAATATTTATTATTCGCAGTAATTTGTTTTTTTTTTTGTCCTTTACAGTTGGCCGAGAGAAAAACAGATAAAAACCGTATGCTAGCTGACGAATACGGGGCGGGCGAGACCAGTGGGCGTCGTTTGTCGTGCCGGGGTCTCGGGAGGGTCGTCTGCAGGCGGCGAGGGTGGCGGAGTCGAGTTAATTGCGACGCTTCTTCGAAGCCTCGGGATTCTCGCGCGATGAACGGTCACTTATCTTCTCGAGCACGCGTTCGCACAGCACCAAGTGCCGTGACCTCGAGTCGCAGTGCTTTATCAGCGGAGGAACGTGCGAACGGGGAGACGGACGATCCTGCGGAACGGTGGTGGATTTAATTCCGCCGGATCTACACGTGACGCGTATAGAGGGAATTTAAGAATGCAAGTGTCATTAAGAAAGCGAGACCCTTGCTTCGAGAAAAAGAATTCTCGAAGCAAGTCATAAGGTGGAAGGCCCACTTTATGACGCTTACACGGCAGCTCTCTCGCATCAAGCGTAAATCATACACTGTAAAAAATTTCTGTTCGAAATTTCATAAATGTATATGAAGTTTTATGCATATACAGTATATGAAATTTCATTCACACGTGTGCAAGAATATCGCGTTACCGGTATATTAGAAACAATATTATTTGTATAATTTTTGTAATAATAACATAATTTTCATATGCGGATGTCTTAATTTTCAATGCCATCACCGGTCATTCTAATATACAGGTATTGCATTTAAAATTAAATTATAAAAATTCGAATACAATGTATATGAATTCTAATTTCATATACCGAGGTTGAATATTTAATGTAACTTTGTATATTAAACGTGTTGTAAATTTCATAACATTTTTTACAGTGTAGGGATAAACAAGGAGTACGAAGTGTCGCAGTTTTTGATGCCCGAACTCGCGCTGCCCATTGGCTGCATATCAGATGGTGAGGGGAGCCGACTATGCTCAGAGGTACCCCTGTCACAAACTGGGACAGGGTCGCAAACTGGGTCGTTCACCTTATATATTAAAGTCCAGTAGTTGAACAGGCAAATGTTCAAATCGGGAGTTCCATAGATGGGCGGGTGACTATTTAAATCGAGAGTTCAGTAGTTGGATGAGAGATCGTTTAAGTCGAGAGTTCGGTAGTTGGATGGGTGACCTTTCAATTCGCAAGTTCAGTAGATCGATGGACGGATGATTCCTTATCCCTTATCCGTGGTTCCCTTATCAAATCTCTCAAATTGAGAGATCTTGGGCAAACGGAGCGCCGCAGCGCTAACAAATTTCCGCTCGCGCGCGGCAGCGCGCGTCATTGTCCCTAGTACTCTTAAACGAGGCATTTGTTAGGAAAAATTCGTAAATTCGAATCTTCAAAAATGCGTCAGGAAAAAAGCGTGTAAAACCTAGAACCATCAATATATGTTTTTTCCACAAGATTTAGTGACCGCCCGGTTAAAATAGTTTCTCGATACGTCAAGTTAAATGTATGAAGTTGATCCGAACGAGTTGAAAATAGTGGGAACGACGTTGACAACGGAGTACATACCGTTACGCCGAGCGTAGGTGTGGTAAGAGAGGTGGCGACCGCCCGCGACTGACCAGGTCAAAGGTAGACGGATCGTTATAGTTATACATAGGAACTGCATACAGAAATAGCGTGTGATTTCCGGTGCAGCGACGCGACCCGAGGTCCAGCGATGGACAAACATAGTGCATACCTCTGCGCGAGCGGGCGATCCGTGCATAAAACATATCGCGGAACTGTCGCGCGGTATACGAGGTGCTTCTTTTTTCTTTTCTTCTTTTTTTGCTGGTATTGGCTTGTTTAAAAAAGCTTCGTGCGGTCGCCTAGCGGAACGCACATTGTATCGTACCGAGATACATTTTAAGAAAATAAATATTAGGGCTCACAGACGAACTTTCTTTTTTGCAAGTCTACACTGAGAGAAGGATCCAGTAAAAAATACCGATCATCTAAGAAAAATTACCATAGCACATAGTAGTAGGGCGCTAGGGCGCCACCTATGGTAGGAAGTACCGGATTTATAAGAATTTTTCTCAGACATTGTGATAAAAAATTCTTGGATAATCTGGGACTTTCTGTCATAGATGGCGCCCTGGCGCCCTACTACTATGTGCTATAGTAATTTTTCTTAGATGATCGGTATTTTTCACTAGATCCTTCTCTCAGTGTATAAAATTATTTTAGAATTTTTTAAAAGAAATCTTTCAAGATTTCTTTAAACTTTTTAAAATAAATCTTTCAAGATTTCTTTAAACCTTTTAAAAGAAATCTTTCCAGATTTCTTTACACTTTTTAAAAGAAATCTCAGGGTGGTGCTGCACGTCACAGAGTCGCACGCGGAGGTAAGGTGAATTAGAGAGTCTTGAACAACAAGTTTATCGTCAGAGCTTGGTAGCCGGGCTCGATGGGATATCGCGTGGGTAACCTCTGACCCCTCTCCCCCAGCTCGATCGTGTATCCATATTATATACGCCTCCGGGCTACCAGCGGGGCTGAGCGACGTCTCTTTCTATGAAAGCTCGAGGATCGTATGCCTTAGTAATGAAATTACTCGCGTATCTGCGCCGGGGATGCCGCCGGGACCGGAGAATGCGTACTCTCTAATAGCACCGGCGGTAATACAATATGCCTCCCGGAATACTATACAGTCCCGGTAACGTATATAACCCTGTGTGCTTCGAGCAAATATGAAAGGAAATTATTCGATCTCAATAAGGTAGAGTAAAGTCTCGAATACGACGACCCAATTAAACGTGAAACGGCCGCGCGGAAACAGTGGTCCATATTCACCAATTTTATTCCATCTCGTTGGTGCGATTAATTTTATCAAATTCGGTTATTCAATAATGCACCTTTGAAGTATTCGAAAAAAAATTTTAATCGAGTGACACCATTTCTACTCTCGGGCGCGAGGATAATATGTATTTAATGGAAATTGTACTTCGAGTATAATCGAAGTGTTGTTAACAGGACTGGTGAACAGAAAGTAACGGTTACGTTCCCGTTTTGTTGCGATTTTATACTCGGTAATGTTATGTACAGTGAAAAATAGAGTAGTGCGTACGTGCAGTTGTACCGACTAAAACTTTATGTAAAACCATCGTCACGAGTTTTAGGAGGACAATCCTGGCCCTGATTATTTTATGCCCTCTTAAATGCCCCTGTTGTAGACCTTGATCATTATGAGTCCCCTTAGACGCCATTCCCATTCTGAAACCACTTTTCACTTAAAACACTCGACGATGATGTTTTCACTTAAAAACATGTATTGTATTAATTCACGGTTCGGGCGAAAGCGTTCAAACGCGTTATCTGGTTGGCACGACAAAATTGTTCGTTGTTCCGAAATATTTTTGATAAAATTTGTACCAATTGGTAGGATTTTTGTACCAATTGGCAGTGGGTACGTGCAGTTGTACTGACTAAAACTTTATGTAAAACCATCTTCAGGAGTTTTGGAAGGACAATCCTGGCCCTGATTGTTTTATGCCCTCTTAAATGCCCCTGTTCTAGACCTCGATTATTTTGAGTCCCCTTAGACGCCACTTCCATTCTGAAACCACTTTTCACTTAAAACACTCGACGATGATGTCTTCACTTAAAAACATGTATTGTATTAATTCACGGTTCGGGCGGAAGCGTTCAAACGCGTTATCTGGTTGGTACGACAAAATTGTTCGTTGTTCAAAATATTTTTGATAAAATTTGTACCAATTGGTAGGATTTTTGTACCAATTGGTAGTGGGTACCAATTGGTACCAATTGGTAGTGGGTACCAATTGGTAGTGGGTACGTGCAGTTATGCTGACTAAAACTTTATGTAAAACCATCGTCAGGAGTTTTAAAAGGACAATCCTGGCCCTGATTGTTTTATGCCCTCTTAAATGCCCCTGTTCTAGACCTCGATTATTTTGAGTCCCCTTAGACGCCACTTCCATTCTAAAACCACTTTTCACTTAAAACACTCGACGATGATGTTTCCACTCAAAAACATGTATTGTATTAATTCACGGTTCGGGCGGAAGCGTTCAAACGGGTTATCTGGTTGGCAAGACAAAGTTGTTCGCTGTTCCGAAATATTGTTGATAAAATTTGTACCAATTGGTAGGATTTTTTCTAACTACAACAAGAATGTTGTTCAAAAGTTACCGATCTATCGGTGAGTACAGCCATCGGGCAGGAAATTGTAACGTTACAATAACGTCCGTGCAACTCGTGCCGGCCGTAGGGGCGTTGATCTACTTATGATGAGATTGGACGCGGTCCATCGGCTATTCCATCCCGAAGAGCCTGCACCTGGAAGACACGAATTTGCCCAACTTCGATGATGGATTCGCCGGGTTAGTGTGTATCGAGGTCAGTGCATCCCGCCCAGAGAAGTTCGGAGGGAGCGAGGGTGGGATGGCTCGAAGTTACAAATCAGTTCCCGCGGTCTCGCACGATCCTAATATCCAACCTAACGGCCGGGGTGGAGGGTAAGGAGGGGGCGGTTCAACTTCGCCGTGCGAATTGCCTCGACGCGCTTCGAGAACGTAATCAGTCTCGTTTCTCCGTAGATCCTGATACAAAGCGAAATCAACTGCTGGTAAATTGGACCAATGTACCATGTACGATTCCCTCGACTATCCGTCCTACCGGGAAACCGATAAACACGATTATCCGTGTGCATACATAGATATTGGTTTGCAATCGCCCGAAGGCGATAATTGCACAGATACGGTGAGCACAGAACTCGCGGTGACGATAACGATAACGGCAAATCTATCTACGATGCACGGGATCAAATAACGCTTTCCGAAATTGATTACAAGTTAGGACATATTTCGATTGTGTACGGCAGCGTGCATTTGCCTGAGAGCTATTCTCAAACATTTTCAAGGTCATTCAAGTTTGATAGTTCGAGGAAAATTTATTTACACACATTTCCGAAATCTCCGATAACGCTTTCCGAAATTAATTACAAATTAGGACATATTTCGATTGTGTACGGCAGCGTGCAATTGCCTGAGAGATATTCTCAAACATTTTCAAGGTCATTCAAGTTTGATAGTTCGAGGAAAATTTATTTACACGAATTTTCGAAATCTCCGATAACGCTTTCCGAAATTAATTACAAGTTAGGACATATTTCGATCGTGTACGGCAGCGTGCAATTGCCTGAGAGCTATTCTCAAGAATGTTCAAGGTCATTCAAGTTTGATAGTTCGAGGAAAACTTATTTACACAAATTTCCGAAATCTCCGATAACGCTTTTCGAAATTAATTGCAAGTTAGGACATATTTCGATTGTGTACGTCAGCGTGCATTTTCCTGAGAGCTACTCTCAAAAATTTTCAAGGTCATTCAAGTTTGACAGCTCGAGGAAAATTTATTTACATGGTAATTATTTTTATGTGCAGGCCTAACGCTAAAGCATTTTATTGCTAATAATACAGACAGCCAAGTAGATCGATTTATCTTATTTTATTTTTGTTTAGATTTTTGTGAAAATAATAATCATATAGGAGACGGCTGGAAGGGTTGTTGGACCGAGGGGAATTAAATTTTCATAATATCTCGACGAATCCAGTAGTCCGCTGTAGCATCATGACCGCAGCCACAATTTCCTACTGTGGGCGCACACCTGACCGCCAAGCGTTAATGACGAGGATAATAGAAACTGTGGTGACAGGTCGACGCGGCTGTGGTGAATGGCGCGACCCCGCATTTGCGTTGGTATAACGCGTACAACGCTCGAGGAGCCAGCGCCTCGACAGCGCAACGATAAATTTACGCAAATGTCCCGAACTGCTGTGTATAATCCGGCGCCCCAGCTCATAGGATCGAGCGTCATGCGCTCGCTCGACGTACTATTCGAGAAATCGCTAATTGCAACATTTTCACTTTCCCCCTTGTAATATGCCTGATTCGTTGAAAAATGTACGTATCATTCATCGTCTACAATATCACTGCGCCGAACAGGTCGAGCGCTCTTGTCGGTGAAACCTGAATTCGAATTCGTACAACTGCAGGCACTGAACATCAAAAACAAAAAAAAATTAATTTTCTTGTCTTGTAATTTAAAAGTATTTATTCGTTAATCTTTGTTAGCCGAAATTCACATCTACTATATACTATTTTATTATTATCATCATCTCAATAAAAAAAAAGGTTTAATTGAAAGATATTTAAAAAAAAAGCTCGAAGCTTTTCGGTCGTCTCGTAAAGAAATAAAGCGGCAACCGCGAGCTTGAGGGCTGCGTCGTCGAGGGGCGGAGTTAGTAGATGGGGGGGGGGGGGAACCGTTAGGATAGCGTGCGCGCGCGCGCGCCCTGCACGCGCGTCCAGTGTCGCCGCACAGGTTCGCCCGGCAGTACGCGTCGGTCGGCCAAGTGGATTGGAGGGTGTCGTTTCGCGCTTTCGAAAGCATAGACTACGGGCTACACGTTCGAGCGTGTTTTCGATCTGCGTTCTCGCTGAAGTTTGTCTACACGCGCAAACGTTTTCGTGCATCACACAATGAAACTCGTGTCCGAACGATATAAAATTGCTGACGCGAAAATTTGAAGATGTAAACGGTTCTTTTTTTTCACCTCACGCAATACCATATGTTCGAATTTTCTTTCCGGTAAATAAACGTCCGTTGTTACGGTACATCCGGCCATCGAAGCCGGCCGAGATATCGGCGATGAAGTGATCGGAGCGAGTAGGAAGTTATATTAATTAAAAAACGTGCGATATTAGTGCCGACCAGTGAGCATGGCAGGTACGAGCCTGCACTCCACGTTCCGGCTCCTGTTGCTGCTGACGGCCGCGGTTCTCGCCGCCGGTGAGTTTGCTTAAAAATTTATGTTCATCGATCTATCAATTTTCTTTCTCATTAAATTTTTTTCACTATCACGGAAATCCAGTTATTGCAATATACCGCGATCTGGACTAGACTAATTTTGAATTTTTATGCTACTATATTCTACGCGTTTGTGTATTATCCAAAGATGATAATTCTACATTTCTACAGTCCGGAATGAAAATTCAACTCACTAGCAATAATAATTTGCAATGATCGATCAGAAGCTGCCATCTAGACGTCTTTGTTACAATGGCGCGGCAAGGTCATTTTCGATTCTTCACTGCGGCCCTTTTTTTACTCACGAAAACGTTAAAAACAGATTCGTTACAAATTACATCATTTATCATAAAATAATCTTCATCTGACTCGAATTTTGAAATCGAACCGTCTGTCGAAAAAAATATACGAAACAGAAGATTGAATTATACTGTCGCCTTGTGAATATGTCGTGCGCGCGTCTGACTGATTGGACGGATGTTTGTCGGTTTACATTCCCGAAGCCAAGGGAAGGCAGTCATTTTGTCAGGAGGTAAATGCATGGAGAGCGAGAAGGCAAAGTTTACCCTTGTGGAGCTTAAACGCTCGATCCTCGAGACTCGAGTAGAACATAACCCGCGTCTCGTTGTTACGCATATGTGAGTACTTCCAAGCTATATCCGATGTACGGTTATATTAGTTGCACGCGAGAGCTACAGCCGCTCGCGGCCTATCCACACGTGAGCGCTTTCGATACGAGTGCACCCGAGTAGGGGGACGTAACGTGGTCGGGAGTAATTTTCATATTGGACTGACGGGTTTAATGTTGGCTGAAAATTGACGAACACTTGATAGTCGAATAATAATATACACGAACCTGTGTATATTAATATTATTATTATTAGTGTTATTATTATCATTATTATTATTTTTTTTTTTTTAATTTTTTTAAAAAATGAAACGTGGATGTATTGCGCCGTAAAAGCTCAAGGTCGTACATTCTACGATCTCACACCGAAAACCTCGTATGATTTTAGTAACGCGACACGTAACATCGAGAATATGGAACGAATTAAAAATATTGATAAACGGCGAATGTCGAAACGGTCGGTAACGAAACATTGACAAACCAGTAAATTGGAAATTCGTTTGTTGCTTTGTATGAGGAAACCAGTAAAAGTTCGATACGCCATCGGCAGTCTCGAGTGTTTATATATATTTATATATATAACATAACATACATGTTATGTATATATATATACATAACATTATCGGAGAGATTTTTGACATCTTTGTTCGCTACGTATCAATTACAACTATCGATTTTAGTACCGATGTGGAACGCGTGAGAAAACAGAAGGGTCGAAAGCGGCTCTCCCCGGGCCAAGTACATAAACCGAGGTAGGCTGCTCGGCGCGGAGAGTCTCTATTAGAACCTTCGCACATGTAAATGTCAAATTGCTCGCCCTTGGCATTCATCGATCACAAAGAACATCGTGATTATAACGAAAAACCGGCGAGTGCTCTACGGAACGTTCTAACTTCCTCGAAGACACATATTATCAAACATTTTTTTTATTAATCAACGAATTAAATTGTTTCCGGAAAAAAATATTAATTAATTAATTTTTTTAATTCGCTTATCAGTCAATTTCTTTGTTTCGACGAATCAATCCAATTTACTGTCCGCGATGGAAAAATCACGTTCACTTACCAACTGCTGATTTTAATATTTACAAAAAAAAAAAATCTTTTGCAATATCCTGAACATACCGATATTGCTTAAAATATCGGTATTTTCGAAATAGTGAATTTCCGTTGAAACTCGATATACAGGAGGCAATAAATTCAGTCTTCGCATCATCGTCGATATTACGTTACACTCGCTGCCGCGTTCGTTCCAAGTGTACCCCCCCCCCCCCCCTTCACCCCCTTCACTCCCCTTCACCCCCCCCCCCCCCCCTCCCCACCCTCCCCCCCGGTGTTCCTCCACCTCGTTTTATACGATCCTGGATACATCTCGATTACAAGTAAATCGAATAATCAATCGCTCGAGGGCGACACAGATAGGTTGAGGGAGAGGTGGGTGGAGAGGGAAGTGAACGAGAGGCTTGCAATCCTCGCCGCGGGCGCATTTTCCCCGAAGAGATTATCGCTGCCCGCCCGCCCACTCACTCGATCAGGTTGCACCCCGGGACAGAAATTTCGTTAGTTGAAAATTGCTCATGGTCCACTGACGAGGTTACCAATTGCGTTTGTCAATTACACAGTGCCCGGTTCGTTCGATTGCAGTGAAGGGAGGAAAAAAATTATAAAATTGAGCAGGGAGGTTAAAGTCGTTTGTATCGCTTAAAAAAAGATCTGGTCCCATGTTAATAAAGGCTCAGTCGAAAAGGATTAAAAAGAGTGCAAAGTGATTTGCACAAATACTTTCTAACATTTTACGATTTTGCTACTAATTTCCTTTGTGATAATTCCGTTCTGCCATTTTGGCTTCCTCATAGAGGAAGCTGTACTTAAAATACAATAAAAAAATTTCAAGGCAATTTTTAATCTATTGTTTTATCTATTATTTTAATCAATTATTTTAATCAATTATTTTAATCAATTTTTTATCTCTTTTCGACCGTTTCTAGTACGCTGACATTGAAATCTCGAAAAAAAAAATTTTCATGAAAACATAGCTTCCTCTATGAGGAAGCAAAAACACAAAAAAATTAATGGCAATATTTCGAGAAAAATTACAATTCATGATGATTGATGTGGAAAGATATATTTTATTATTTAAACAATTGTTTTCATCAATTTTTGTAGTATAACGAACGATTCGTTTGATTCAACAAAGTTTTTTTTTATCTATGCGAAACATCGTTGGTAACTTAAACCGTAATCCATTTTTCAAAGGGTGAATATCTTGGCTGTGGGAAACCAAATGATTACTTCAACTGTAACATGAATGCGCTAATAATTTGCATTCAGCTTCCAATGTCGAACACTCTTGAAAGTAAAGAAATACAGATTTGTTACCGATCGAGTCTGTTTCCCGTCACCTCGAATACAATAAAATGCATGAACCGTCGAAATTTGTTCGGATCAAACAATTACTTTCCATAGTCGGTACAATAGGAATTTACAACCAATCTGTATGCAGATTATACCATTGTGCGACTCGCGGCCTGTTCATCAGAGCTATACACTGAGAACGGCTTCCGATAAGCTGCGTATCCCGGGTCGCCATTATCCTTTGAGGCTTGACCCGATAACCCGCTACTGACGTCATTACTTCGGCCGGACTCCGCAACGGGCATTACTCGTGGGAAAACTCGGTTAGCTGTATATCCTGTTCCATCTGCTTCGTGTATCCGTCAAATCCCCCTCTCGTGTGTTTCTCGGAAATGCCCAAAGAACGTTGTTACGGGCCGTGGATCCGACTTACCTTTCTCCCCGACATTGATTCTTCGAAAATACATCGAAATAATCGAAAGACACAGATAAAGAACTTAACGTAAAGAAATAACAAAAAACATTCAACTTGATAATGCCCTGGAAATAAATATTTACTTATCTCAAGAAAATATATATTAGGATAATATATATATTAGGAAAATATATAAGATATATATTAGGAAAATATATAAGATACATATTAGGAAAATATATAAGATACATAGTAGGAAAATATATAAGATATATATTAGGAAAATATACAAGATATATATTCGGAAAATATATAAGATACATATTAGGAAAATATATAAGATATATATTAGGAAAATATAATCAGGAATATTACGAGCAGCGATGTGACAACGTAACAGCCATACAACTACGACTACATCTACATAGCGAGGCGAAAAAGAAAAGAAAAGAAGAGAAAAACCCTGAAGTAATTTCGCATAGCGTCGTTGTGTTGCGGAGCTCGTTCACGGAGTCTCATTTTCCGAAGAAAGCGAGAATACTCTCCGCAATACACTCCGTGAACCGTGCAGTATGTTTGCCACGGGATAATAACGAAGTTCGCGAGATCTTTCGGAAGGGTGGATCGAGATGGAAACTGCCAGGATCACACAGAATCGGGGGCCGTAGTTGGACGGGGAGCGGTCGAGCGACGCCCGCTCCTCCGCGTTCGGAGTTTAACTCTTGGCCATAAGGGGAGGAGGGGAGGGGGGGGAGCGGGGGGGATGGTCGAGAAGAAAGAAAGAACGGAAGAAATAATGGAAAGGGGAGTTTTTCGTGAGAAGAGCGAGTCTCGCGGATAATCGCGAACTTGGGAGCAATATCTTACGTATATCTACCCGTCGGCGCTTAGATTCCTCACCGTGCTCTTCACTCCCACCGGATTCACCTTTTTACCCTTTTTTTTTTCTTCTTTTTACGGTCCCCAGGCATCCTTCCACATGCTACCGGTAGTTCGAGCTACACGGGAATTGCTGTTCAGCTCGGAATTTCTTTTTATAATTTTTTTTGCGCTTTATTATTATTATGTTTTTGCGACCCTTAACGAACATGCGCTCCGGTGAACAGACGTAATAAAAGGAATTGTGAAGAAGAGGAAGCTGCGGTATAATGGAAAGGGAAAAACACACGAGGTTGTGCGTACGCGGTCTGCGGAAGGGAAGCAAAATTTACGCCGTTGGAATTCGCGAGTTCCGCAGTTTAATTAAGTTTCCTCGGCGCGGCTGAGAGTTTTTTCGTTCTCGGTCGTATTTCGGAAGACAATGTCGAAGCTTTTCTGTAGAGTCGCTGTGGAACGTATTGTTATACGTCGCAACAGATTCATCACGCTAAGTATACTGTGAAAGGTGCATGAGGTTTGTGCAAACTTGTGTCTGGTGTCCCGAACGTACAGTGGAATCTGTCGAGCATTAAGTGAGTCTAGCTCGCGCAGGCAAGTCGTGGGCTCTGGTGATGTGAGTTCACAGATGATCTGTCGAATTGCACTGTAAGTGACCGGTTCATTAAAATGGAGCGAAACAATATTTTAACTTTGCTTATTTGTGCGAAAAAAAATCAGATGAATTCATTTTTGGGATTCAAATCTAAAGTACTGAGTTTGGAGCAAAATGAACATCATACTCGTGATCAAGGTGCCGCAATATTTTAATAAAGCGACGTTTCGGGGCTTAACTTTTCGGGGGATATTCCACCCTACCGAACAAGCAATCACGAAATAATTATTTTTTTTATTTAGAGTTAAAAAATTAAAAAGTGACGTTTCTAAGACCATTTTTGAAGTATTTTTGATGAAGTGAAGTTTCCTCTTCGAGTCTTCGAACTTAGGGTCAAGTACGATACGAGAGTTTCCACTGTACATCCAATCCGGAGAAGAGAATGCTTTAAACAATAAAGTGTGCGTTACAATAGGAATAAATGCTTGAACGAAGTGCCATAATACACCAGTTCCGAGAATATCGTACTTGCTCCAAGTATTCTTTTCCGTGGCTCCACTTTCGGAGGTATGGTTCGTGCGTATGTACGCGCAAGAGAAATCCTCGAGTTATTTCCGCGTCTCCTTGCGTATCGTTGCCGTGGGTTTTCGCGAGTAAACAGCCGGGAGGGATAGTAAAAAGTGGAAAAGTATGAGGCCGCTGCGTTGAAACAACGCACAGAGAAACACACTGTCGCGTTTCTTTCCGCTCGGTCTGAGCTCCACACGACTATATTTTAAATACTTATTTCAGGAAAAGTTTAAGTTAAAAATAAAAAAAATAAAAAAATTCTTATTTATTTTATTCTTTTAATAAAAAATATATAAATTACCGCTTGGTTCGTTATCGCAGTTGAACCGAGCACACGGGTAGGGAGAATGAACGTCGAATCGCGAGCAAAAGTAGACCAAGGACTCGGGGCACGACGTCGTTAACCTGATGCAGCTGCACCTTGCTCGTTGTGCATAAGCGGGGCTGAAGATCGCTCGGCTGCCCGGTCGATACGTGACGCCTCCTTGATACTAGAATTCAATGTACAACCACACGTATCTGTGCTATTATTATATGAATATCTTTACTGTACTGTACATGAGTAGCGTGTTGTATTCCGATATGCGAATATATTCTCGGGTCTCTCGTTTCTATTGAAAATTTATATATATATGGTATCTTAGCGACTTTCGTCGCGGAATATTTCTCGCGTCACAAAATCGATGGGGCAAAAAAATATTTAAAAAAATCGATTAAATTTCCCCCCGGGTCGCAGTGTCGCGTATTGGATGTAACTCGTTGCAAGAAAGGCCTCAGGATTGCCGGCGCTCTCCGGTAGCGACAGTCGTGCGACGTTTCATCACATTCCTGATGAAATTAAGGGTCTCTACCGGCAACCGGAAGGGACCGGAAGGGTTTAGGTCCGACAATCTTCGGAGGTTACGGCCTTCCGAAGGCCCTCGGACAGAATTACTTCGCGGGTCCTGGTTACGGCTCACCAAATACGAAACGCGGATAATCCGATACAAAAAATGTTGCCAACCGAAATCGTTTCGTGACAATTTTCTTTTGTTGGGCTCTCAAAAAGCAAAAAGTGCTGGTATCAAAATGCAACGGTGAATATCTTCAACAATTCACGTAAGAGGACTCGATGTCTTTACGCGGCGCCGGCTGTGCTCAAAGAAATATAAATTAAATAACGTCGCGGTAAATCGAGGTGCATAATGTGACGGCACGGTCACACTTGGTAGAAGTGTGTGACGGTGACGTCACACACTTCATTCGTGCTCATTCGATAGGTTGGGCACGTGAAGCCGATCTCGTTCGAAATGATTTTATGTTTTTTCTTTTAACCCTAATGGGAAAAACGTACGATTTTGACTATGAAGGGGGTCCGGTCTGGAAAGGGGAAGGATTTGTAATGTCGTGGTTTTTATTTGGTAGACCTAATGGAAGACGTGGGATTCCGTCTTCTGGTAGCAAGAAGGTTTCGATCAGTTAGTTTCTTTTTTATTTAATTTGTGAGGGCCAACACGATGTTGGGCTTGGATACGTATCGATTCGTTACGGTTAATACATTTTTTACTTGATTCGTGAGTTTGTGTCAGGGCCCCGAAAGAAAATGTCAGCGCGTTCGCGATTTAATCGCGAGAGCTTACTCATCGTTGAATTTTATCTATTTATCTATTTACCTAATTTACCCTACCTCGCGCCCAAAACTTCTAGTATGTTCGATGGAGTTCGTAACTTCCGTTTGGGTCTTCGCGATAATGTAGTTCGCGAACGACCTTTCGCGATGGTCGTTCCGTCACAACATATACATTATTGTACATATAAATGATCAATAGGAAATTCAAGAGAATTTAAAAAAAATTGAATCATGATCGCAATATAATTAATAAAAAAGACCACATGAAAAAAAAAGAAATTGTCTGGAGACAACACTTCAGCTGTCAGTCCAGAATTATGATAAATATCTTTGATTTTGATATAAAAATTGTGAGAAAATGGCGCAAATGGTAATCTACCCTGAAGACAGTTTGTCGACCAGGATTCAATGACACTTAAAAAAAATCGCGGACCTTAAAAATTGTACATTACGCGTTAAAAGTCTATAAAACGGGGGGGGATACGTTTATCTTCTAACTTGAGAAATAAAATTCTTCCTCAGAAAATATTAAATCATTCGCAAAATGTTCACCACTATCTCGCAAGAGTGGCTGTAACAAACAGAGGTATGGAAAGTTCGGCAGTTCCATAGAAAAAGAAGAAGAAAATCCCACATCAATGTCGGCGAAAAGGAACCGTAGTAACAAGCGAGTGACTGTACTACCGTAAGATATCCAAGAACGTCGCCTCCGGCGTAGACGGGAGCGACTTCCTTCGAAGTCGTCAGATAAGATCAAACGCCAAGCGGGACTATTTCGGCTTTCCGGGAACCTATCTCCTTAATCATTCGCAGCCTCCTGCGCGCACTAAACCGCACTTCTATCTGCCCGAGTTCTCAACAATATTCACCGGAAAATCAAATTAAGTGCATTAATAATTTTGCTCGAAAAAATTGTTCTCCTCCCGTATTCGAATTTTCCTCTCCACCTCGCGGAGATTTTTCTCCCTCGGCGACAAGTCGGTCTTTGTACTCTCATCCTATTGCTTTCTCACAGAAGAAGCCGGTTGTAATTCGACGGACCGACGGAAAGAAGGTTCGCATTTTATATTATATACATGCATACTTCTTTCTTCGTGTTTGACGCAACTTCTTTTTTCTTTTTTTTTTCTCATTACAATTCCTCTTTCCACCCACCGCTGATGTAATTGGAATCTCATTTACGAACGGTCCTGTGTCCTCGTCGAGTTACTTTCTTCGTTCCACAGTTGCGCAGTTCAAAGTGATTTGGGTGTATCATAGGTTGTCGTGCGCCATAAAGGGGCGAATATGTTTCATGCAGCAGTCACGCTCCGCCTCGTCCCTCCTCGGAACGATTCATTTTTCAGCGATTCCGATGCTCTTTGACTCGGTCGTCCGAATTCCCGAAACTCCTTCTCAAAAGAAATTCGGGATGTGCAATTGCGCCGCCTGTGGCTCTATAAAGAGAGACAAATTTCAAAATTGATTTAGTATCTTATTTGTATTAGTAGTAGTACAAGTAATTTATTAGCGATATGTTACGTTGGTTCTCGATCTGTCAAGTATGTTACATTTGGCTTAGTGATTACATGAATGTATGGTTACATTATCAGCTAACGAGCCATCGACCTTGGTCCTTCAGCTCAAGAGTTTCTTTGGGTTATCTAGGTATCTGTGATTTATGTAGGGCAGAAAGAGTTTGAGTTAGTGTATGTAACTGTGCGGCAATGAGCTAGTTTTTAAGTGGGTTTTCGTCGAACATTCTTTTGAGGGTTTCGTGTATGGCGGGAGTAGGGTATTTAGGCGTAATGATGACGTGTGTCGGTCGTTGGATGCACATTGGTTCGATTTCTTCTAAGTTTTCACAAGCAAATCGCTGGGTGAGATCATATTTGTATTATATATACGAATTTTTTATTTTCCATTTTTTATACGCACGTTAATTTTTTTTCGAATCCCCCAGAACTCCGTTGCGTATCGTGTTGAATCATTTTGTAATAAGAGAAAAGAAAAAAAGTCTAATTATTTAATTTTTATTTCCCGAGTATCCGAATTTTGCAAATTTTTCAACCTCTCCGAGTCGTCTAACACCTCAATTATCCCCCCTTAGAATAACCATCAGTAACTAATAATTTCATGCAAAAATAATCCACA
Organism: Amblyteles armatorius; assembly: GCA_933228735.2. NCBI lineage: Eukaryota > Metazoa > Arthropoda > Insecta > Hymenoptera > Ichneumonidae > Amblyteles > Amblyteles armatorius. The sequence goes on from OW121696.1 coordinate 2,348,846, forward strand.
AGTGTCTCAGCTATGGAAGGTTAAAGGGCATTAAAAAGCGCCCCATCCCCTCCATTCCCTACAAACCCCGCGAGACGAGATTTTTTGCTACTCCCGCATAGTGGATAATTTCAAAGAGAGAGCGGCCCGATGCGGTACGTCGTCCATTAGCTTTTAACGCTGATGTTCTCTCTTGTGAACGAGCTTCCAGTTCTGCGTTATCTCACCGGGCTTTCTCTCTGTATCGCGGGCTCTACCCTACGTCCCAGCTCCGCGTCGTTTGAACCATAGAGGACCATAGAGGACCATATCGGGCCCGTAAGCCACAAAGCCGCGTACGGCGCTGATAATGTAGTCCGCAGTCTGCAGTTCGTTTTCCAAGCGTTGCACAGCGCGATACCGATTACCGATTGAATTAAATATTTAATTGAATGAAATATTAAACTTTCGTTAATAATCAACGAATGTCCGCGTACGGCACGCCGTAATTGTATGCAACTCGTAGTGGTTGAGTCGAGTAATTGTAGTTATTGGATCGGACCATACCGAAGTGTCCCAACTGCGAACGCGCGTGGTTCCAAGCCACTTTCCTCCGATTCCCGAGGATACCGGAATGCTCGTCGAGTCTCCCAGTCCCTCGGTACATCCGGTTCCCCGGTAGCCTCGCCGGCCAATTTAATCAATTGAAACACGAAACTCACTCGCGTACCGGTAAACCCTCTGGCATATTCCCGTATCTCCGCGGCGTCCCGTTTCCCATATCAAACAGTCCGGACATTATCTTCATGTCCCTTATTGTCTTATTGTTCTGGGAATATGGAAAAGGACGCTTGTTACTCACGGAACGTACAAGGGGAACGATAACTAAACCAGTCGACGCTACAACGGATCCGATGTTGCGTCATCGGTGCTGGAGGTGTTCGTTTCAACGGTTGTTATACGCAGCCATCCGTTTCCCCAGTTTGTTCAGTTCGATACGTAAACAATTGAATTGTTTATCAATTTTTCAAATTAAATTTTACCAAGTTAGATAATGATTCATTTAATTGAAATTTGAATTTATATTTAAACATTTTAAGGGTACTGACAGAGATTTCGAGACCCAAAATGTGTACGACAAAATCAATCGTGCAACCAACTCGTCCGCGATGAAGATTGAATATTCCATGTCCGAAATATTTATTATAAAATAAATGATATATTCATTATAATGAACCAAAGGATTGGTAACTCGTATAGTCACATTGAGAAAAAAAAATCGATTGAGTCAACAAAATGAGCGCTTACGGGTGGCGAAACAAATGTTTGGTTCGAAATTTTTGGTTCGAATTTTTGGAACGAAATAATTGTTGTATTAAGTAAAGAAAAATTTGAATCGACGGCCTGTTAGTTCGATCAACGAGGTATTTCTTTCGATCAACCAAACATTTGTTTCGCCACCCGTAAGCGCACATTTTGTTGGCTCAATTGATTTTTTTTCTCTGTGCAGTCACAGAGACTCGCGCTTCAGTGTCCCGACGCGAAGCGCTCGAGATCCCAAAAACGCTGCCGGTAATAATTTGATGTTCGCACTTTTCGACTTTGGCCGATATTTCATTACGAAAAAAAGTCGATCGATAAGATAATTTCACGAAAGTTATACAGTCGATAAAATATGATTTCCCCGTTTCGTTCCGTCGTGTCGAAGTGCGCCCCTTTCGTCATGGTAGCCGAGCAGCCGAGTCTTCAGGAACGCATGCGAACAAACCAGTAAGAGTAAGAGCAGTAAGAGCGGTAAGAGAGGATTTCATTGCTGCACTCCTTTATACTCCGTACATCGGAGACCTTCCGCCCGGTTTGCCAGCCACCGCTGCACAGCCTCTTCACCCCCGTGTCTCCGTTACACGGGACTGGCAGTGCATGCCGGACCGTGTTCCAGGCGTCTCGGGAGCGTGCGCTTCTGGCAAGAACTATAAATTCATCCCCGAAGACTATATTCTTCCCTCGCCGAACCGGTTCTTCGGGGAATTAACGAATTGCTTCTGTACGTGAGTCCAGTCGCTCGGTATGCCTGCAAAAAATAGAAAATAAATAGCAAAAAATTAATGAAAATGGAGAAACGAACTGCGAGAATCGAGGTAAAAACTATTTCTCGCAGGTCGACCAAGGGCCTCGGGAAAAAGCGGTCGGTCCGATTTCCGGATTAATATCTCGACGGGGGTTGCGAACACGCAGAAATTCGACACTCTCGCAGTGGGTTAGAGAGATAGTAAGTTCCGGCTGGAACTGGACAGGGAAAGGCCTAGGATTTGTGGTCGACCGCGCACTCCGAGCCTGCAGAAGCGGTCGTTACAGTTTTATGGACCGCTGGATAGTCTGCGGAGAAATTCCACGTGAAGAGGGCGAGGAATTTTCAAAATCATTTCGGCTCGTCTCCTATTTTCGCTGCGTCGGAAGCTGGGAGGGAAGGAAAACCCGGTCGATCCTTCTTTGAGGAATCTCGGGTACATCGGGAATACGCCGTTGGATCGTCGCGGAGCATTCGACACTCGTCGCCGCGGAAGTAACGAGGCGGAAGTGGAAAATGGGGCTACTGAACGACGGCCGGGTTTCTATGTGGAGCAAACCAGACGGTGTGTCGGGTACATGAGAGGCGGAAAAAAGAACCAATGGAGGGTAGATAGAGCAATAGCGCACATAGAGCAATAGCGAAAATAAAAAAAAATTGAACGAAACAAAATATGGTCAATACCGGACAAGGTAAAATATTTTTTTTTTCCAATTCTGCAGTTCCGTGGAAGGTTTTCTGCTCCCAAAAAGTGTTATTTTGCGTTCTGGCGTGTTTTTGGTTTTGGCGTGCTTTTTGCATTTCTGAATTGCTTCTTCTGTCCTGGTTGCAATTTCAAAGCGTTTCACCGGGCCTGACGGGATCTTGACCAGGTCCTGCTCGGGCGTGATGTAACGCTATGAAAATACGACCAGAGATATGAATAATTTTTCACCCGGCTATTCGCAAAATAAAAAAATCTTTTCCGGTTGGAGAGCGCGAAAGCGCCGTTCGAAAATAATCCAGTATTGCGATAAACTACAGGTACGTCGATGTATCGAGAATCCCGGCGACTTCGCCGAGCGGGAAGTCTATGGTGGAGAGCAATGAAAAAAATAAATAAATCGAGGTTCGATAAAACAGCACGCCAGTGCATTGATAAATGTACGCGTGATCGAGCATGGAAAGTAAATGAAACGAAATGGCAATATTAGAGTCAACGGCGGCGCTCGATTTCCAATCGAATTCCGCCAGGCGAGAATTCCATTCGCCCCTTTACCCAAACTGAACTAGCTGCCTCGACATATAAAAGCTCTCCGGCTCTTATATATCCTTGCCCTTTATATAGACGCATATATATATATATATATATATATATATATAATACACAACATAGACTCTATACATATATACATATATATATATATATATAAAATTCGTTATACCTCCTCACGTGCAGGTAATATTCCACGCGACGTACATCCGTGCGGTATCGCGAGTCGCTCCGGTCGAAAGTAAATCGAAGTTTGCAAATAGCAGGGCGAACCCGGGGTCCACCGGACGGCTCCTACGCTCCTCCGTTCCCCTCCTCTCCTCGACGGTACGCAGAGTTAGCATGTGTTCGGTGTACATTTTCTTCGTATATATCTTGCTCACCGGTTCGCGTTTTACATTATACCTTTTTGCTGCGATAAGGTGGAGAACGGTATGGCGGGAATCCGACGGGGAGGGGCTGGGGGAGGGACGGGGCAGGGGAGCGTAGCTACGACCGTGTATTACATCACGGTTGGACGAATATCACCGTAGTTTGAGAATATTAAGCTCCGCGCTATGGCGATTCCGAGGCAGAGAAACTAGACGGCGGGCGGTGAAGGGGGGGGGGGGGGGGGGGGGGTGCGGGACGGAAGAAGAAAAGTGAGATGGTCTCCGAGTTTGAGTCGTCCCGGTGCGGTTCGTCGGTCTCCACGGCGGTTGCCGCAGAGAGCTCGAATTTGGCGACCGATCTACCAAACCCCCCCCCCCCCCCCCCCCTTCCCCCCCCTCCCGGCCTCTCCGCCATTATGCATGTAATTACAGCGGTAGTACTTCCTCCGGTGAATATAGTCGACCGCTTAATGCACCAGCGAACTGAGAGTTCGTATATTTTACGGAAAGGGAAAGGCATCGCGGTAAGGATTCTCTCGTAGAATCGCGAATCGCAGGGGACGGGAGGGGGTTAAAGTGGATTTCCTACCGTTTTCGACCGACACCCCCTCCCCCCTCCCCTCTCTTGCTATTTCACGTAATTGCGGAAGCTAAGGCGGGCCACTGTACTGCCGATCCACAAGGATCTCGAGCGTAGTCGAGGATCTGGCAAGGCGGAAGAGTTTATCGATGCGGAGCTCTGACTTCCAACCCTCATACCCCAACACGTTTCCCTGCGTAGTGGTCGAGCACTTTACGTGAGTTATCGTCTCCCCTATCGGCAAAATCGGTCTCCGTGCGCCGGCCACGATATACCGTTACGACGATAATAATTCTAGGGTTGGACAATTTTTTTACCTAGCGGACTTCTTCTTTTTATTTTCAAAATGTTCGATAGATTTGGGGGGAGGACAGGAATTCGACGGAGAAAATTGTAGGCTTGAGTATCGAGGTGGGATTTTTTATTTTTGGGAAAAAAAATGGTTTCATTTATTTTTCGAGGTAATGAGATATTTAATAAAAAATTCTTCACTATTGACTGTTGGGACAGTTGTTCTGATCGTGTAAAAAAATCAACTGGTCTAAAGATAAAAAAAGTCTTGGAGTTTTATTTACAATAAAACTAGACAATAGAAAATAAATAATACTATTTACAAAATTAAACTTTCATTACAATTGTTTATGAATATAAACAATTGAAATAAAAGTTTAATTTCTCTGATCAGGTTAAAAAAATTCTAAAGAATTTTTTTAACCTGATCAGAACATTGCTACTAACAATCACTAGTGGGGGATTTTCGATCCAACGTTTTTGTTGCCGAGAAAAATAAATAAAACAGTTTTTTAAAACTTGAAATAGATGGAAATCTCTTATTGGGCGAGGAGAAACATGAAGATAACGGGAAAAGAACTATTGTAGAGCAAGGAGTCATTATCGTTTTCCCGGCTGAGCCGGGGATAGGTACACAGCTCATTTCCTTTTTTGCTTCCTTTTCCGTGCTTTTTTTTGTTCTCCTCTCCATTCTCCGGGTTAAACTACTCTGGTTTCTTTCGCTGTGAATTTACTTCGCGGTGTGCGCAACAACTATACCGTCGCTTCTGGTAGTGGTGAGAATAACATTCAACCAGTGGCCGACGTGTAAGAGGATGAGGCGAGTCTCCTCGAGGTGAACTATAGACCTAGGCCGCTACTTGCCCGACAGCTTCGCCGTACGTCTCGCGGGGTTCCCTCTGTAAATTCTCCGTCTTGGAACTGTTTCCTTATGAAACATTTATCAATGAAGTTACCATGCGAGAAATTATTCAGGACCCTTAATATATATATATATATATATATTTTCATGTAACGGTGCCCACAGGTTTTATAAACAGTTGCTAGTATTTACAAACATTTCTCACGATTTCGCGGGTATTTACGACCCAATTACGAAGGTAAAATGCAACTAAGTTCCTACTTGAAAAATTACCGAGTAAGGAAAGAGAATCGTATAATTATTTTTGTGAAATATGCATGATTTATTATTGTCGCCAAATATACCTTCCGTGCCTCCGTTAAAGCTGTTTGAAAACGTGACGCAATTTCACCAACCATTGCAAATAAATCGACACTTTTTGTTTCCTGCACCGCCGACAAAAATGTTCGTCGTTGCGTCGAAAAGGCGATCAAATTTGTCATGTAACCTCCGAGCATCGAAGAGTTATCTTTCGTCCTCGAAGTAGTTGTAGGAAGACCTTGACCGACTTTCCCCGGTCATTATACTTACACATCAAAGCTCGATAGCCCTCAAAGCTCGATCAAAGCTGGATAGTCGGGTATCCAGCCGATCTACCCCCCCCCCCCCCCCCCTCCCCCACCCCCCTCCCCCCTCCTCACCGGTATCATGACCGCTTCGTACCCTTCCGATTTCCACCCCGTTGGCACCGCACATCTTCGTCAGGCGACGTGGTATACTCGGAAAAGAGACAATTATGCCAACTGTACCGAACATTTCCCCGAGGCAACGTCTATAAACGTAGTCTCTACTAAAACGTCACCAAACGCTCAAACTTATAATTATATTTTCCATTATAATTCGTTGTTATCGTCATAATTACAAAGTATAGACGTTTTCCACTGGCAATTATTTTTGATCGTACACATAGTTATACACATAGTTGTACATGCTCACTCCAGATATTTAAAAAATAAAACATTTTTCTTTAAGTTCCAATAATTTTAATAATTATAATAAGCGAACTTTTTTTTCACCAAAATTCAATCTTCAATAACTCGACTTTCACACTCAGAAAAGAAATGTATTTGACGGCCAGCGTTTATTTGGTTTGAGTAAAATATTCATTCGATTCAAATAAATTTTTATTTAAATTGAGTAAATAGTTACTTAAACCAAATAAACGGTGGCCAGCAAATAAAGTTTTTTTCCGGGTGCAGTATACGCGTTGAATAATATCGCGCATCATGTATGCATGCAATTTCCGCCTTGCCGTCAACAAAAATCTGCATTTAATCACTCATTACGTTCCCAAGAGCATTACCTAGCGCTCCCACTGTTTTTTCAAGCGCCCGGCCCCTTTTTAATCCCATCCCCGGTCGCCCCTCCGGCCGACGTCCCGGGGGTATTTTCGTTCACCGGTGCGAAAGTTTTCTCGCAGAAAAGCCGTGGGACGTTTCAGTTCGAGCGGGCTCCGCGCGCCGTAAAACGGGTTTTGTGTGGCCGTGGGGCCGGCCGGAGGATTGAAGGGATGCCGGGTTTCGGACGAGCATCGGGCACATCCCTGAGCCAAGAAACTATGCCAACTATGGCAGTTGTAAACGCCTGCTGGTTCACTCCCAAAGGAGCTAAGCCGCGGGAATCTCTCCAGTGATTCCTGTGCGAGGCTGTGAAATTCTCTTCTTACCCCAAACCCCTTCCCCCTCCCGCACCCTCCACCCGAGGGTGTGGATCGAGCACACAGTTATACCATAGTGAATGCACGAACCCAAGAGAGCCTCTAGAGTTCGTGCTCGTGATACATTCACTCCGGCCCGTCGTTGCCGCGATTCTCATACACCCCGACATATAAGCATGTACATAGATTTCGTATACATACGATATGTATGGGTATGCGTAATTTACGGTAGTGTAAGGGTAGACCGGAGCGAGCTACAGCGAGGCAGTTCGCCGGCCCGCGGAACGGTCCCGTGGAATGTGTATTCATCCAGCTGCGCTAAATACCGATGGTATATCCGTCGAGAAAGGTGGGAGGGGAGGGAGGGGGGGGGGGGGGGTGGCGAGTTTCTCCAGTGAAAAGGGTGAAAATGTACCGGGCTCGGGACGGGGGTGCATAACTGTCCGCATGAATCATAAATAACAACGTCGCGTGCAGAGTGCGCAAAACCGCGTAGGGCGACGCACGAAGAATGTTTATACTATCTGTGGGTATATATGTATATATGGGGGAGGTGTGGGGGGGGGGGGGTGAATATATATAGAGCCAGACAATTTACCATGCCTATACCGTCATCACTATTTATTCATGCATTAACCGCAATTCCGTTGGTATAATCGAGTTTAATAATTCGTTACTCGAATGCACCCAATTACGAATATTCGGTCACCGGATTTATCGCCTTTACGCTGTTTTTTTTGTATTATTTTACATTTTTTTATTATCTTTATTTGATGAATTAAATAATGTTATATTCTATGCATTGCTTGCACTGCTATTTTGTTTCATTCATTTTTTATTTATTGCTTCCTCGTAGAAGCAAAAAAAAACCTCGAGATTTTAGTGTCAGAGTACTTGAAACAGTCTAAAGTGTCGCGAAATGCGGTTTAAAAAAGATATATTTTTATTAATTTTTTATTAATTGTTTAATTAGGAATTTGGTCCGGAATTAGAGGAACGTGGCTCAAGAAGTGAACATTTATCACCGTCGATCGACCGATTTCATACCGGGCAAAACAGATCCGTCGGTCAACATTTTAATGCACCTGGGGGGATATACAGAATAAATTAAATTTTGAGAATTTCGATTGTAAATCAATGTTCGATTGTAAGGTACCGTATTACTATTAACCGCAAATCGTTTATACAATCGGATTTAATTCGTTACTCGAATACATCCAATTATGAGAATTGGTCGTAACACTGTTTTTTAATTGATTCATTTCATTTTCATATGTTGTATTAATTAATTATTAAATTAGCAATTTTGATGGAATTTCGGGGAAACGCGGCACAGCGAGTAAACGTTTATTAATCGTTGATCGGCTTTACACCGAACAATACAAGTACTTCGGTCAATATTTAAAGGTACCTGTCGATTACATTTTGGATAAGAATATCGATTGTAAAATTACCGCAGCTCACATAGTTGAATAATGCGTTATTATTGTTGTTACCCAACACAAAACCACTGGATTTTATTATAGATATATAGCCATGAAAATGGGTCTCGCAAAAGGGCTGTACTCGGGCCGTCAATCAATCATTCGTTTATGCACACGAATTTGCAAATTGCGATTCCTCGAGATGAATATTGATAACTTATGAAAAAACAATTATTTCATCGTGATATGAGCATAACGGCACGGAAAATAAGCTCGCTTGTGCAGTATCGAAGGAATATATTTATCGTCATATCAATCCCATTCGTGAGTATAAAAAGTTTAAGCGTTTAAGCACACGAATTTGCAAATTGCGATTCCTCGAGACAAATATTGATAACTTATGAAAAATAATTATTTCGTCGTGATATGAGCATAACGGCACCGAAAATAAGCTCGCTTGTGCAGTATCGAAGAAATATATTTATCGTTATATCAATCCCATTCGTAAGTATAAAAAGTTCGACAAATTTCAATACATCTTCACACATCTAATAAAATTGTTAAAAGAATAACGGAAAAATGTTAAATATGTCTGAACGGCCCCGAAACCATTCATCGGGAAATTAATCAAGTGGAAAAAAAGTGTACTATTTCTTCTTTTTTTTTTGGCGGGAGGGGGGCGGGGCTTCATCATGTATGCCAGTCGTCGGTAAATACGGGGTAAAAGTGGTGAACACGGTGTTTCGATTGAACACGAGAGAGTCATGAAAAAACAAGTGGTCCGTATTCACCCTCTTTCACCCTGAGTGACGATAAAGCGTGCAGATAAATTCACAAACGTGGCTGCGAACTCTGTGCGCGTGTGTACGTATAAAACGATGAAAGCTCGCGGAGTGCAAGCAAACTCGTCGTACGTACGAATTTGAACGAGAATTTCAATGGATTCGAGCTATACAGTCGTGTATGCCGCGAGCAAATTAACCCGCCGGGAAAACGGGCAATCGATGCGCTCCGCTGTTGGCGCCATCGAAGCGTTTCAATGATTGACGATGAGCTCGAGAATGAAAAACTACGAGGGGAGGCCGGGGTTACTACTCCACTTATTCGAAATCCACTACTGAATCATCGTGAATCGTTCGTAACTCGATTTTAGCTAAAATTTCGTCACTAGTTTCTCGCCCAAGTGTCTCTCCGTTCCGGAGGCGAAAATAAAAGAAATGCCGCACGTTGGCCGTTCCATCTGCGCGGAATCAACGCGACCGAGGCATGTTTTCCGAGAGATTGCACACCGGAGGCACTGCCGAGGGCGGAGATAAAGGAAGCGACGGAAAAATTCATTCCCACGAGATCTTCTCGCCATATTGCTTCTTCGTCCCTGTGCGCCGTCGAATCCGTTATTCCATCTCGATATTTCCGTGACTATTTTTTGGCCATTTTTTCTTATTATTCTTGACAGAGGAAGAAATTTATATTATATAAGGAATCCTATAAGGAATCCTATGTTAAATTTTGCGAAACGGCACTTTTTTTCAAAAAATTTCGAGATGTCGAATTAAAACCTTCGCCATTCTTTTCAAGTGGCATATTTACCAACCGATTTCAGTAAAGAAAAAATTCTAAAAAAATTTTTTGAAAAAATACCATTTTTGTCGAAAAATTGTAAGGGTTTACCCCTTCTCATTTTTCCACTTTCAAAATGGCCAAATATTTTTTTTCGAGGTATCGATTTTTTACCACCTCCATTGGCTTGAAGTGGCCCATTCCGGCTCAAAACACATGCAACTTGTATTTTTTTTAGAAAAGAAATCTGTAATTTGTTAAAAAGTATTTTTTGATCTAATAATTTTTTTAGAAAGAAAATTGTAATTTGTTAAAAAGTATTTTTTGATCTAATAATTTTTCTGTGTACCATTTTTTTTAAATCTCGTGTACTTATTCGTCCATCATTATGGAGAAACACCGAATAACTACACGAGTGCTTTCTTGCAGAACGATCATTGTGAAGAAAAGGAAATTACTATGGAGTAATTTGAAAAGTTTTAATTTTAAGGTATTTTGTTTCAATCGAAAAAAATATTCAAATCAAAGATAAATAAACCCAGTGATTTTTACGCTCCAGTTCTCGCCCTCGCGTTATTATTAAATCTATATTCTCGGTGTAGGTGGTGACTCTTGGTTATTAAAAAAAAAAACGCCCGTTATGAATTCGTGAACGGAATTTCGGTGGTTGGCTGGGTTGTGTTCTCTGTATAGGACGGGCTTTGGTTTATTCAGACGACCCCTTCAGTATGCGCTTTCGAAACGAGCGACTGCTGTTGCTGCTGCTGCTGGCCGTCCTCGCGCGCCTCGCCTGCTCCGTCGCCTGCGGTCATCCGGGCTTGTCGCTTCATTAAAGCTCGCACCATATTTAACCGCGCTCACGCCTGCAACAGCAGGTACGCCGACCCTGCGCGGAAGCTACGCTATTTTGCTGAGGTCGTTGCCAACGAGCCGGTGTATACGCGCTGCCGCTATGAAAATATAGTACACTGAAATATAGATACGAAGTGTACTTACCATGGGAGCACCGGCGGAAAACCACTTCGGTGGCCAATATAGACAGAGCCGATTTTTAAGCTCGCTGCCTAGCGTATATAGCTTTTTAAATCGAAAATCATGTACGATGACTGTAATTGATTTTATGTAACTTATGCATGAACAGTGTTACTTTTTGTGCCTGCTGACAGTGGCGTAATTAGCGCTTTACAGCCGAGTGTGGTAGAAACACCAGGCGCATGCGCACATCGAGCCGGCTTTACTTTACGCACGGTTCTTGTACTTTACGCACGCTGGCTGTACAGCGACAAAATTTGCAGACACGGAGTAGCACTTCTCCTGTATTCTTTACAAAAAATATTATGCGATACTGGTGGGCTGTAGCGGACATCATACGCGGACTGTGAAGTGAGTCGCTCTCGGCTCGTGCTTCTGTGGTACGAGTGCGACTTCGCAGCGTGCGTAGAAAGTTTGCTTTTCCACACTTGTATCGCAAATTGCTATTTTTAAATCTATGTATCTATCTATCTATCTATCGATCGATCATCGATCTATCAATCTTTTAAGTTACGACCAAAAGCAAATTCTTACATGATGCTGAATCGACGTAAAGAATTGCATTCAACCATGGATGGTTCCCATTGTTAAAACAATTAATTATAGTTTTTGATATCGACCGAGCCCGGGGCGAAGAAAGGAAAATGGGCCGGAGAAATTGTCGCAGCAGCGTAAGACCTGTTTGGAATTCTACCACTCTATTCAATGTTTTAAATTTATAAATTAAAATTTAGAACACTTATTATTTCTCGAAAAAAATCACATAAACGTTTTTTTGGCCGTCCCAGTAGTGTCGCCCCTTAAGGTTTTCCCCAAGTAGCCGGCATACGGCCACGCTCTCGTATACATACCAAGCATAACTTGAAAGCAAGCTTGTATGTTCAAACCAACCCATGGACGATTGACGGACTGCATTCTTCTATTGAATTGAAAAAAAAAAAGCTGTGTCGACACCTCCCTCTATTCTCATTCGCCTAACGATCGCTCCCCGGTTACCTCTCTTCCGGAGAGGTATACATAACAAATTCGTGCTAGTGTCACGCGCATTCACACGAACCTCCGAGCCCTTCGTTTATATTTATATGCATTTTTTCACATTTTATTTTCCATCCCTCGTTGAATTTGAAATTGTCACGCAGTCTCGCGTTTCAAGCGGCAGTTTACTGTCGTTTCTGTCTGTCCGCTCGTTTAATTTTCTTTCTTTCTTTTATATTCGCTCTTTATTTTCATTGTTATATCATCGCTTGGAAGCTAAAGAAGGCGTGTTTGAAAATGATGAACTCTATAGCCAATTTCTTTTGTTTGTTTATTGATCCACAAAAGAAAAAATCTGCAACAAAAATGTTCCAATAAAAATAAATAAATAAACTATATGATATTTCCACCGGCAATGAAATAATAATAACGGATATTTCCACCGGCAAATAATATCCGTTATTATTACATTCGAACGATTTACCGAGGCGTAAACACTGGGCTATCGATTTTCAATGGCAATTTGTCTGTTTCGCGAGTGATGATGCTGAGGGTCTTAGAATTTGAGACGAAAACCCGTTCACATGCGATTCTTCAAGCTGCGAAAGGAAGTAAGCCGATTCTTCGGAGGGTTTCGAATTTCGCGACTTTCAAGTCGGTTATAACGAAAAAGCTACGGAGGAAGCCGGATATCCTCGAGGGCGTAACGCGTATCTGTTTTCAAGAGGACGTCGTGAGCTTATCCAAGAATCCGTACGTTGGGTTCGCATCGCCCCCAGCCCCCCGTTCCTCCTTCGGTCCGCCCACGCTCACCTTCCCGAAAGCTCGTATACGTTCGTGAGAAGAAAGCCGGAGTCGGGTGTCCGAAAGCAATCAACTTAATGGGGCGAGAAGTAATAGACGGCGATTGGATCGATGGGAGTTGTTGTGCTGGGTTGCTGCTGAGTGAGCCTGAAGGCCCTGGAAAGCGAGTTACCGTGGGATTACGATGAAGCTGACCCGAAGTACCGGAAACTTTTTTGGACCCCAATATTAAAAAACAAAATCTGTGCTTAAATATGGTAGGGTGGCATAGCCCCCGACCGGTTATCCCTCGATGAATATCCCCCGAAACGTATATCCCCCGAAAAGGCGAAGCCCCGAAATATTAACCCCAAAAACGTCCATTTATTAAAATAATGCGAAGCCTGTAAAAACTATCGAATCATAAGTGCATTTCGTTTCGTAATACACGGCGATTGGATCGATGGGAGTTGTTGTGCTGGGTTGCTGCTGAGTGAGCCTGAAGGCCCTGGAAAGCGAGTTACCGTGGCATTACGATGAAACTGACCTGAATTACCGGACAATTTTTTGGATCCGAAAATTAAAGAACAAAATCTGTGCTTAAATATGATAGGGTGGCGTAGCTCCCGAACGCTTATCCCCCGATAAATATCCCCCGAAACGTATATCCTCCGAAAAGACGAACCCCCGAAAGATTAACTCCCGGAACGTCCGTTTATTAAAATAATGCGAAGCCTATCGAAACTATCGAATCACAAGTGCATTTCGTTGGGTACAGAAGACAGTTGGTGTTCGGTCAAGTAACTGTGCTAACGTTAGCTACGATCTAAGATCAGAACATTAGCGACTGTAAATTAATCTGGTATCTCATATACAATGGATCAATATTATCGTCGGATGAGACTTTCGCTTTGAGAAACCAGAATCTGAGAACTCACTGAAAACAGTTTGCACTAATGTGAAGTCGCATTTTTGGGATTAAAATTTTAAATATCATTGACGGCAGAACCAAACTTTTTCGTAAATCAGGTCCGATCAACATCACCTGTTGGCACTACCGAGCTCTGTGTACCAGAAAGTCAAGTCTGACCTGTACCACTGCCGCGCGGTTCTTCGGCTGCGGCCAGCCAGCTGCTCAGGACTGAAAGTTATGGCAATGCACTATTTCCAGTTAAATTCCGATAAATATAGACTGTTACTACTGGCGCCAGATACACTTTCGCCATTCAAGTATATAATTCCAGCGGGTCTACACATTTCATGAAGCCATCCTCGCCCGCTCATTCAACTTCGAGTCTGACCAGCTCGCCGTTACAACTTCCGGTGGGCTTTCGCCCTTGTGAGTCGTCAAGACGCAACATGCCTAAATTAAGTCCGATCAAGATCATCTGTTACCGCTATTGAGTTATCGGCTGGTACCAAAAAGTTTGCCGAAAGCGTTTGACTCCTCAAGTCTGACCGACGTCGACCTGTACCACTGCCGCGCGGTTTTCCGGTTGCGGCCAGCCAGCTGCTAAGGAATGAAAGTTATGGGAATGCACTATTTCCAGTTAAATTCCGATAATTATTGACTGTTACTACTGGCGCCAGATATACTTTCGCCATTCAAGTATATAACTGCAGCGGGTCAACACATTTCATGAAGCCATCCCCGCCCGCTCATTCAACTTCGAGTCTGCCCAGCGGACCGTTACTACTTCCGGTGGGCTTTCGCCCTTGTGAGTCGTCAAGACGGAACATGCCCAAATCAAGTCCGATTAAGATCATCCGTTACCGCTATCGAGTTATCGGCTGGTACCGAAAAGTTTGCCGAAAGCGTTTGACTCGTCAAGTCTGACCGACGTCGACCTGTACCACTGCCGCGCGGTTTTCCGGTTGCGGCCGGACCGGCTGGCAAGAGTTCTACACGCGTCTGCTCGAATATAGCACGGGGTCTACCGTCCTTTACGTCTCATTGCTATAATTGGCCGTGCAGTCTCGGTACCCCGAGCACACGAGCCGTGGAAATCGCAAACTTCGACCGACCGCCGGAAATCATAGGAGAAACTCGGTTTCCGATCCACCGTTCGCTTTGCCTCGTTATCCACGAAAATTTATCCTCGTGAATTTGCAAGGAATTTTAACCTTACATTCCTTTACTACTCATACGGCTACTTTTATCTTCTTCCGTACGACATTGGTCATTACGCTTATAAAAGTCATTATTTCCCCAATAACTTGCGGCATAACAACGATTCTTTCTACTTCTTTATTTACACCCTCAAAATCCAATTTGGCGGACGTCATAAGAGAAATAAAAATTAATCCACAAAAGTAACTTATTATAGCCCGCTGCCATTCCGCGATCGAACAAATATTCACCAGTCGGAGACTCTCGTGGAAATATTGAAAAAATAACAATTATTCGATACTTTTAATTGTTTTTCCTATATCGAAATTTTAACTCGGGATATTTAATAAAATATGGATTTGTTTTCGAGAGCAAAGCAGAGTGGACCATCGATCACCTCGATGAGTGCCGTCGATCCTTACTTTTCTCGCGTCAACGTCGAATGCCGCCTCGAGAAGGGTGAAAGGCACTTCCATTCCGACGGTAGTTGGGACAGCTTCCACACCGCGTGCGGTTCGAGTTTCAGCTCGCATTTCCTACGTAGTCGCCGGTAGCGTTAATTGAAAAGTAACGTAGCTCGCCCGGTCGGCTGGGACCACCTTCGCAGGGTTCCAGCACTGTGCTTTTACTAGGTGCTCCCGCTGAAAGCCGCGACCGCCACCAGCAACGTTGCGCGGCTAATTTCCCGTGGCCTCTCAGCGGCCATGTTTCACCCTAATGTGCGGAAACCGCTGGCCCGCAAAGCCGTTTCCTTGTCTACACCATCCAACCACCGTGCCTCTAGCTATCTCTCCGTCTTCCTCTACACGTTCTCTTACACTCACCGTCAACTGATATATATTTGTATAACGGCTTGGATGCTGGGCACCTTGTTTTATTTCGACGCCATGTGTCGCTGACTGGCACACCGCAACCACCGCCATGCTGCGATTCACTGATTTAATTTCATACTTTGCGTATACATGCATTTTCGACTGACGACGAACAAGACCGTTGGTGAAATCTTGCGCGATTTTATCTGTTGTTTTTTTTTTTGTTTTTTTTTTTTTTTTCGTACAGAATAGTTGACGCGGTATGTTTTTTTGTTTGTTTGTTATTAATGAAATATGGGAGACCGGGCCAGATCCGGTGGGGCTAACATCGGTCGAATTTTAGAGATTTAGAGAGTGGTGTCAAGTTGTCTTAGAAAAAACAACCGCGGGCTGTATTTATGGGCTTAAGTTTGAAATCAAGTTCCACGTAGAGCTCGATCGTAAATTGGAAAATATATCTAGTGATCTACTTCTTTATTGTGGTCAAACGTAGAAAGTTTGGATATGCATTTCTACAAAAAATCTCTTGAAGTTGAAATGTTGGTTTCCTGTTTAGCCAACATTTCAACTTAAGTTGAAATGTTGATTTCCTGTTTAGGATCAAACTTGAGTTCGATTTTTTGCTGCCATAAGTTCGACCTTTACTGTTACATCACTACATAACTTAACATTCTAGTATTTGCCGTTCGATAGGCAGAGTTCGTACCTATTCATAATTATTTATTTAAAAATTCCCTCTGCAGCTGAGATATTAACGATTTTCCTCATTTGTCCGACATTCGCTCACTTCAATCAACAGCAATAACCAAAAAGCATAGCCAGGCAAGTGAAAAGGGATAAAAATGTATGCAGCTGCTCGTTAGCGCGACGTGAAATATGATCGAAGGTATCGAATACCAGCACTCGAATCACCGGAGCAACGCAGCACACATGGCCGTTACAGCAACGTGCTGCAAGATCGGATACGAGTGTTTAGAGTGCCCGATCGATGAACGGGAGTTTGAATGGAGCGAGGCCGAAACTTTGCAGTTCGGCCCATCCGTGCATTTGCCCCGATCGAGGCGAACTTCGGACGATAGAGAATTCATGCTTGTTGTGGTGAAAACGCGCAACAATTCACGCTCCGTCAGATATTTGGCCGATGCTCTGTCGACCTTACGTACCCGGTCGTTTCTCGTCGACAGCGGCTTTATCGTTAACTGTTTGAGTTTGACGATTGCACGGCCCGAAGTTTGTGCTATCCGGTCTGCACTGAGCACCAACGTTCTCCAATGATTTTGGTCTTTTCAGGAGGAAAGGTTTTTCAGGAGGGAAATCACCATCAGAGGGCAAGACATTATTCGTAAATTTAACAAACATTTCTTGGCCTAACACAAACATTTGTTTTTCTCGTTAATTTTACAATTTTTTCGGTAAAACTTGTAAAAGTCACACAAACAAGATAGGTGGGTGTTCTTTGTAGGTGTCTCGTTTATACCCGCTTGTATCGATTTCACCACAAAAATCACAAACAAAACAAAATCATTTCCGGACAAGTAAAGGAAGCAAGTTGATTGTCCGCCGCAAGATTTAAAAAAAAGTCTTCTCTCCCCAAAATATCGTAACTCACAGAAATGAAGAAAACGAAAAAATAAGTTAAAGTTTCATAGGCTTCATATTGACGTCGAGGCAAATGCGTGAGCCGAAAGATGTGTGTACTAAGTGGGGCACAAACTGAGGCGTCCGTGAAGCTACTTTCCGCCAGGTTCCCGATGTGATTGCGATATTTACGAGGGAGCCAGGGTGTCCTCTCCCGTCGTATGAGAGTCATCGAGTTCGAGCTTCGCGGCAAGTCACCCGTTAAACAAGGTAATGGTCTGTCACGGGGAGTTTCGTCACCGCCGGTAATTTCGCACTGTACCGATTAAATTACCAACAACTTCCCGAAGCGGCTTGCGCGCCGAGATGAGGCGGACCCCAGAGCCATAAGAGAGGCGGCCGTTTCTCCCTTCGCCTAACGGGGAAAACTTGCCCTTGTGTACGAGGGAGAGTCCGAGTTCCTCGAGGTTGTCTCCCCGCCATGGAGACAAGAACGACCCGGCCATAACTACTGTAACGAAATTCTCTCGGATGTTACCACCGAGGAAAATTGCTCCTTCTCCCACCCGCTCCGTCCGCAACTCTCACCCGGGTTTCGTTCCTCTGAAACGCAAATTTGTCAAACCCCCCTCATCGTCGTTAGTACCAATAGCGAGGGCTGATATCTCGTTTCGCATTGTTCCCAACGACGTCGCGTTTTTCAGCGTTTGCCCAGGAAATCTTCCGGACTCTGATCGAAGTTCCGCGAAGCGTTCATTATTCCTCGTTCATTTTTTTTTCATTTCTGCTAACTGGTCAAAGCTTTAACATCGTGAACGATGACGATTCCCCCTTTAATTTTCCACCCGAGGTAAAAGTATTAGTTTCGAATAGTTTTCCCGCTGTACAAGTTGTCTCCGTGGGTCGTATATTGGACGTCGATTTTGTTTCGTTCCGTTCGCCGCCGGATTGTTGGCTGACTTGCTGTATCTCGGCTCTCGTTGTGTGTCGAGCCAGTGGGAACAAAACTTTATTGGGACACAGTGTGTCCCATCACCGGCAAGAAACGCCGGTGTGCACTGTACTTTATTGTGTACGCAATGTGTGTACCGCAACCATGCGCATGTATGTACACGGTGCGACATCGTAGTTCGAAAGGTGGATAACCACAATGGTCTACGTACAGGGATTTCGCCTCGGGACGGCCTCCCCGCAGACTTTCAAACTCCGGGGATCCACGAGGATCAACTTCGTTCTGTCTGCGCGCCGCAGTTCCGGATCTTTACTACCCTGCCCAGGGTTCTATGTAGCTTGCTCCGATAGGTGTATATATAAGCTCCGACTGAGCACACTGGAAAACGGATAAGTCAACGCCGCGGTTTTATTCATTTTGCAGGTGTTGTTGCTATTGCTATTGCTATTGCTATTGCTATTGCTATTGCTATTGCTATTGCTATTGCTATTGCTATTGCTATTGCTATTGCTATTGCTATTGCTATTGCTATTGCTATTGCTATTGCTATTGCTATTGCTATTGCTATTGCTATTGCTATTGCTATTGCTATTGCTATTGCTATTGCTATTGCTATTGCTATTGCTATTGCTATTGCTATTGCTATTGCTATTGCTATTGCTATTTCTATTTCTATTGCTATTGCTATTGCTATTGCTATTGCTATTGCTATTGCTATTGCTATTGCTATTGCTATTGCTATTGTTATTGCTATTGCTTCGCGTCAGTTCGCAGTAATGTTCGACGTTGCTAATTGTGCGTTAAAAAGAGAAACTTCAATATGGAGATAGAACGAAAAGGGAATTGAAAGGGTTCAAAGCATCGAAAAATTTTTCGCGTGAATACGATGAGGCCGATGCACAAAAAAGAGGATTTTTTTTTATCAGGCGATGGTATTTCGTGATTTACGCGATGAAAGGCCTCGCGTTGCAAAAGATCGTCGCATCACAAACGCACAGCGACGTCAACCAATCTCGCTGGCAGTTCTCGCGAACCTATAGTCTCTTTTTTGCTCTTTCATTCTCTCTCTCTCGCTCGCTCTTTCGCTCTCTCTCTCTCTCTCGCTCGCTCTTTCGCTCTCTCTCTCTCTTGTGTTTTATTTCGATTTTGTTCCTCGAATATAGAATGGGGCTGCAGCTATCCGTTAATTAGTCGACGGGGAAGTTACGCGCGCCAGTCAACCGGTCCAACGGGAGAGAAATGCTTCCCGCGCGGATGAACGAACAAAAATAGTGCGCCCGGCGTTTCGTGAATCTGGAGCGACGAGAGAGATTAATCGAAAATAATTTGAATATTCGACACATGTCACGGTCAGCCTTGCGAAATTATGGTGATGTCCACCCCGCTAAATAAACTGGAGCCTATATCCTTTTCACATTTAATCCGACACATTTGTAGCGGGGAAAAAGTATATACATATAGTATAATTTACGTTTACTATTCAGATTTTTAAATAGCGAAATATGCTGAATCAATGGAACGATCATCGATTTAATGAATTTTTAGATTTTTTAATTTCTATTTTATTATTTTATTGCTATTTTTTATCACAAAAACATGAGCGCTATTTTATGTATTTTTTCCAGTAGACCTTTGTAAACATTGACAATTGAGGTTTTTTCCAAAAATGGCTAAAAAATTGAAAAATCGTTCTTCAATCGATTTTCTTTATTTCAAGGCTATATTCCACTTATTTTTTCCCGCTGATCACGAATATAACAATTATTTTACTACCAACCCAATAATTTCCATTTAAATCCCAAAAATACGATTTTCGTGCAAAAATCGAGACTTTCACTGTCTCACTATCCGTTAGCCCCAAAAAGGCCAACGGATTTGTATTCAGCGGGAAAAAAATAGTCGAAATCCGTATGTCAAATAACTTAGAATGACCACATTGGAACTTGGACATAAAACCTATTGCATAATTAACGGCTAATTAAAGGCTATTTTAGTGCCCCAAAAAAAAAATTTCCGCCCCACCCCTAAGGGTAGAAACGTGTGGACTTTCTGACTGCCAATGAAGCTGGGATGACCACAGGCAAAATAATGGTAACGGTAAGTGCTAGGCAATTTTAACCGACGGATTATTTAACGGCTATTTAAAGGCTTTCGAATGAGACTAGTTACGATTTAATCGGACCACCCCGTCCCGAGAAACCCACCCCCTCGTCAGCCGATATTCGCATAACTCGGCAGAGGGACGAGCTAAGACATTGAAATTAGTCTTAAAAATTACGTTGAATTAACCGCCCGACATATCCGTATTACCCGATTTTGCCGCTCCACCCCCTTCCGAAAACTCACCCCCTCTACAGCCTACAATCGTACAACTCGGGAAAGGGACGAGTTAGAAAATTGCAAATGGCCTTAAAATTCACGTTGAATTAACGGCTCGACATTTACATATTTTCCGATTTTTCCGCTCCACCCCCTTGACGGAAACTCACCCCCGCTACAGCCTATCATGGTGTAGCTCGGAGTGGAGAAGGGTTAGAAAATTGCAAATGGGCTTAAAATTCATGTTGAATTAACGGCTCGACATTTACATATTTTCTGATTTTGCCGCTCCAACCCCTCGCCGGAAACTCACCCCCGCTACAGCCTATCATGGTGTAGCTCGGAGTAGAGAAGGGTTAGAAAATTGCAAATGGCCTTAAAATTCATGTTGAATTAACGGCTCGACATTTACATATTTTCTGATTTTGCCGCTCCACCCCCTCGGCGGAAACTCACCCCCGCTACAGCCTATCATGGTGTAGCTCGGAGTGGAGAAGGGTTAGAAAATTGCAAATGGGCTTAAAATTCATGTTGAATTAACGGCTCGACATTTACATATTTTCTGATTTTGCCGCTCCACCCCCTCGGCGGAAACTCACCCCCGCTACAGCCTGTCATGGTGTAGCTCGGAGTGGAGAAGGGTTAGAAAATTGCAAATGGGCTTAAAATTCATGTTGAATTAACGGCTCGACATTTACATATTTTCTGATTTTGCCGCTCCACCCCCTCGGCGGAAACTCACCCCCGCTACAGCCTATCATGGTGTAGCTCGGAGTGGAGAAGGGTTAGAAAATTGCAAATGGCCTTAAAATTCATGTTGAATTAACGGCTCGACATTTACATATTTTCTGATTTTGCCGCTCCACCCCCTTGGCGGAAACTCACCCCCGCTACAGCCTATCATGGTGTAGCTCGGAGTGGAGAAGGGTTAGAAAATTGCAAATGGGCTTAAAATTCATGTTGAATTAACGGCTCGACATTTACATATTTTCTGATTTTGCCGCTCCACCCCCTCGGCGGAAACTCACCCCCGCTACAGCCTATCATGGTGTAGCTCGGAGTGGAGAAGGGTTAGAAAATTGCAAATGGGCTTAAAATTCATGTTGAATTAACGGCTCGACATTTACATATTTTCTGATTTTGCCGCTCCAACCCCTCGCCGGAAACTCACCCCCGCTACAGCCTATCATGGTGTAGCTCGGAGTAGAGAAGGGTTAGAAAATTGCAAATGGCCTTAAAATTCATGTTGAATTAACGGCTCGACATTTACATATTTTCTGATTTTGCCGCTCCACCCCCTCGGCGGAAACTCACCCCCGCTACAGCCTATCATGGTGTAGCTCGGAGTGGAGAAGGGTTAGAAAATTGCAAATGGGCTTAAAATTCATGTTGAATTAACGGCTCGACATTTACATATTTTCTGATTTTGCCGCTCCACCCCCTTGGCGGAAACTCACCCCCGCTACAGCCTATCATGGTGTAGCTCGGAGTGGAGAAGGGTTAGAAAATTGCAAATGGGCTTAAAATTCATGTTGAATTAACGGCTCGACATTTACATATTTTCTGATTTTGCCGCTCCACCCCCTCGGCGGAAACTCACCCCCGCTACAGCCTATCATGGTGTAGCTCGGAGTGGAGAAGGGTTAGAAAATTGCAAATGGGCTTAAAATTCATGTTGAATTAACGGCTCGACATTTACATATTTTCTGATTTTGCCGCTCCAACCCCTCGCCGGAAACTCACCCCCGCTACAGCCTATCATGGTGTAGCTCGGAGTGGAGAAGGGTTAGAAAATTGCAAATGGGCTTAAAATTCATGTTGAATTAACGGCTCGAAATTTACATATTTTCTGATTTTGCCGCTCCAACCACTCGCCGGAAACTCACCCCCGCTACAGCCTATCATGGTGTAGCTCGGAGTAGAGAAGGGTTAGAAAATTGCAAATGGCCTTAAAATTCATGTTGAATTAACGGCTCGACATTTACATATTTTCTGATTTTGCCGCTCCACCCCCTCGGCGGAAACTCACCCCCGCTACAGCCTATCATGGTGTAGCTCGGAGTAGAGAAGGGTTAGAAAATTGCAAATGGCCTTATAATTCATGTTGAATTAACGGCTCGACATTTACATATTTTCTGATTTGGCCGCTCCACCCCCTCGGCGGAAACTCACCCCCGCTACAGCCTGTCATGGTGTAGCTCGGAGTAGAGAAGGGTTAGAAAATTGCAAATGGCCTTAAAATTCATGTTGAATTAACGGCTCGACATTTACATATTTTCTGATTTTGCCGCTCCACCCCCTCGGCGGAAACTCACCCCCGCTACAGCCTATCATGGTGTAGCTCGGAGTGGAGAAGGGTTAGAAAATTGCAAATGGGCTTAAAATTCATGTTGAATTAACGGCTCGACATTTACATATTTTCTGATTTTGCCGCTCCACCCCCTCGGCGGAAACTCACCCCCGCTACAGCCTATCATGGTGTAGCTCGGAGTGGAGAAGGGTTAGAAAATTGCAAATGGGCTTAAAATTCATGTTGAATTAACGGCTCGACATTTACATATTTTCTGATTTTGCCGCTCCACCCCCTCGGCGGAAACTCACCCCCGCTACAGCCTATCATGGTGTAGCTCGGAGTGGAGAAGGGTTAGAAAATTGTAAATGGGCTTAAAATTCATGTTGAATTAACGGCTCGACATTTACATATTTTCTGATTTTGCCGCTCCACCCCCTCGGCGGAAACTCACCCCCGCTACAGCCTATCATGGTGTAGCTCGGAGTGGAGAAGGGTTAGAAAATTGCAAATGGGCTTAAAATTCATGTTGAATTAACGGCTCGACATTTACATATTTTCTGATTTTGCCGCTCCACCCCCTCGGCGGAAACTCACCCCCGCTACAGCCTATCATGGTGTAGCTCGGAGTGGAGAAGGGTTAGAAAATTGCAAATGGGCTTAAAATTCATGTTGAATTAACGGCTCGACATTTACATATTTTCCGATTTTGCCGCTCCACCCCCTCGGCGGAAATTCACCCCCACTGCGGCCTATCATGGTATAACTCGGAGTAGGGAAGGGTTAGAAAATTGCAAATGGAGCGGCAAAATCAGAAAATATGTAAATGTCGAGCCGTTAATTCAACATGAATTTTAAGGCCATTTGCAATTTTCTAACATTTCCCTACTCCGAGTTATACCATGATAGGCTGTGGCGGGGGTAAGTTTCCGCCGAGGGGGTGGAGCGGCAAAATCAGAAAATATGTAAATGTCGAGCCGTTAATTCAACATGAATTTTAAGCCCATTTGCAATTTTCTAACCCTTCTCCACTCCGAGCTACACCATGATAGGCTGTAGCGGGGGTGAGTTTCCGCCGAGGGGGTGGAGCGGCAAAATCAGAAAATATGTAAATGTCGAGCCGTTAATTCAACATGAATTTTAAGCCCATTTACAATTTTCTAACCCTTCTCCACTCCGAGCTACACCATGATAGGCTGTAGCGGGGGTGAGTTTTCGCCGAGGGGGTGGAGCGGCAAAATCAGAAAATATGTAAATGTCGAGCCGTTAATTCAACATGAATTTTAAGCCCATTTGCAATTTTCTAACCCTTCTCTACTCCGAGCTACACCATGATAGGCTGTAGCGGGGGTGAGTTTCCGGCGAGGGGGTGGAGCGGCAAAATCAGAAAATATGTAAATGTCGAGCCGTTAATTCAACATGAATTTTAAGCCCATTTGCAATTTTCTAACCCTCCTCTACTCCGAGCTACACCATGATAGGCTGTAGCGGGGGTGAGTTTCCGGCGAGGGGTTGGAGCGGCAAAATCAGAAAATATGTAAATGTCGAGCCGTTAATTCAACATGAATTTTAAGGCCATTTGCAATTTTCTAACATTTCCCTACTCCGAGTTATACCATGATAGGCTGTGGCGGGGGTGAGTTTCCGCCGAGGGGGTGGAGCGGCAAAATCAGAAAATATGTAAATGTCGAGCCGTTAATTCAACATGAATTTTAAGCCCATTTGCAATTTTCTAACCCTTCTCCACTCCGAGCTACACCATGATAGGCTGTAGCGGGGGTGAGTTTCCGGCGAGGGGTTGGAGCGGCAAAATCAGAAAATATGTAAATGTCGAGCCGTTAATTCAACATGAATTTTAAGCCCATTTACAATTTTCTAACCCTTCTCCACTCCGAGCTACACCATGATAGGCTGTAGCGGGGGTGAGTTTCCGCCGAGGGGGTGGAGCGGCAAAATCAGAAAATATGTAAATGTCGAGCCGTTAATTCAACATGAATTTTAAGCCCATTTGCAATTTTCTAACCCTTCTCCACTCCGAGCTACACCATGATAGGCTGTAGCGGGGGTGAGTTTCCGCCAAGGGGGTGGAGCGGCAAAATCAGAAAATATGTAAATGTCGAGCCGTTAATTCAACATGAATTTTAAGGCCATTTGCAATTTTCTAACCCTTCTCCACTCCGAGCTACACCATGATAGGCTGTAGCGGGGGTGAGTTTCCGCCGAGGGGGTGGAGCGGCAAAATCAGAAAATATGTAAATGTCGAGCCGTTAATTCAACATGAATTTTAAGCCCATTTGCAATTTTCTAACCCTTCTCCACTCCGAGCTACACCATGACAGGCTGTAGCGGGGGTGAGTTTCCGCCGAGGGGGTGGAGCGGCAAAATCAGAAAATATGTAAATGTCGAGCCGTTAATTCAACATGAATTTTAAGCCCATTTGCAATTTTCTAACCCTTCTCCACTCCGAGCTACACCATGATAGGCTGTAGCGGGGGTGAGTTTCCGCCGAGGGGGTGGAGCGGCAAAATCAGAAAATATGTAAATGTCGAGCCGTTAATTCAACATGAATTTTAAGCCCATTTGCAATTTTCTAACCCTTCTCCACTCCGAGCTACACCATGATAGGCTGTAGCGGGGGTGAGTTTCCGCCGAGGGGGTGGAGCGGCAAAATCAGAAAATATGTAAATGTCGAGCCGTTAATTCAACATGAATTTTAAGGCCATTTGCAATTTTCTAACCCTTCTCTACTCCGAGCTACACCATGATAGGCTGTAGCGGGGGTGAGTTTCCGGCGAGGGGTTGGAGCGGCAAAATCAGAAAATATGTAAATGTCGAGCCGTTAATTCAACATGAATTTTAAGCCCATTTGCAATTTTCTAACCCTTCTCTACTCCGAGCTACACCATGATAGGCTGTAGCGGGGGTGAGTTTCCGGCGAGGGGTTGGAGCGGCAAAATCAGAAAATATGTAAATGTCGAGCCGTTAATTCAACATGAATTTTAAGCCCATTTGCAATTTTCTAACCCTTCTCCACTCCGAGCTACACCATGATAGGCTGTAGCGGGGGTGAGTTTCCGCCGAGGGGGTGGAGCGGCAAAATCAGAAAATATGTAAATGTCGAGCCGTTAATTCAACATGAATTTTAAGCCCATTTGCAATTTTCTAACCCTTCTCCACTCCGAGCTACACCATGATAGGCTGTAGCGGGGGTGAGTTTCCGCCGAGGGGGTGGAGCGGCAAAATCAGAAAATATGTAAATGTCGAGCCGTTAATTCAACATGAATTTTAAGCCCATTTGCAATTTTCTAACCCTTCTCCACTCCGAGCTACACCATGATAGGCTGTAGCGGGGGTGAGTTTCCGCCGAGGGGGTGGAGCGGCAAAATCAGAAAATATGTAAATGTCGAGCCGTTAATTCAACATGAATTTTAAGGCCATTTGCAATTTTCTAACCCTTCTCTACTCCGAGCTACACCATGATAGGCTGTAGCGGGGGTGAGTTTCCGGCGAGGGGTTGGAGCGGCAAAATCAGAAAATATGTAAATGTCGAGCCGTTAATTCAACATGAATTTTAAGCCCATTTGCAATTTTCTAACCCTTCTCTACTCCGAGCTACACCATGATAGGCTGTAGCGGGGGTGAGTTTCCGGCGAGGGGTTGGAGCGGCAAAATCAGAAAATATGTAAATGTCGAGCCGTTAATTCAACATGAATTTTAAGCCCATTTGCAATTTTCTAACCCTTCTCTACTCCGAGCTACACCATGATAGGCTGTAGCGGGGGTGAGTTTCCGGCGAGGGGTTGGAGCGGCAAAATCAGAAAATATGTAAATGTCGAGCCGTTAATTCAACATGAATTTTAAGCCCATTTGCAATTTTCTAACCCTTCTCCACTCCGAGCTACACCATGATAGGCTGTAGCGGGGGTGAGTTTCCGCCGAGGGGGTGGAGCGGCAAAATCAGAAAATATGTAAATGTCGAGCCGTTAATTCAACATGAATTTTAAGCCCATTTACAATTTTCTAACCCTTCTCCACTCCGAGCTACACCATGATAGGCTGCAGCGGGGGTGAATTTCCGTCGAGGGGGTGGAGCGGCAAAATCAGAAAATATGTAAATGTCGAGCCGTTAATTCAACATGAATTTTAAGCCCATTTGCAATTTTCTAACCCTTCTCCACTCCGAGCTACACCATGATAGGCTGTAGCGGGGGTGAGTTTCCGCCGAGGGGGTGGAGCGGCAAAATCAGAAAATATGTAAATGTCGAGCCGTTAATTCAACATGAATTTTAAGCCCATTTGCAATTTTCTAACCCTTCTCTACTCCGAGCTACACCATGATAGGCTGTAGCGGGGGTGAGTTTCCGGCGAGGGGTTGGAGCGGCAAAATCAGAAAATATGTAAATGTCGAGCCGTTAATTCAACATGAATTTTAAGGCCATTTGCAATTTTCTAACCCTTCTCTACTCCGAGCTACACCATGATAGGCTGTAGCGGGGGTGAGTTTCCGGCGAGGGGTTGGAGCGGCAAAATCAGAAAATATGTAAATGTCGAGCCGTTAATTCAACATGAATTTTAAGCCCATTTGCAATTTTCTAACCCTTCTCCACTCCGAGCTACACCATGATAGGCTGTAGCGGGGGTGAGTTTCCGTCAAGGGGGTGGAGCGGAAAAATCGGAAAATATGTAAATGTCGAGCCGTTAATTCAACGTGAATTTTAAGGCCATTTGCAATTTTCTAACTCGTCCCTTTCCCGAGTTGTACGATTGTAGGCTGTAGAGGGGGTGAGTTTTCGGAAGGGGGTGGAGCGGCAAAATCGGGTAATACGGATATGTCGGGCGGTTAATTCAACGTAATTTTTAAGACTAATTTCAATGTCTTAGCTCGTCCCTCTGCCGAGTTATGCGAATATCGGCTGACGAGGGGGTGGGTTTCTCGGGACGGGGTGGTCCGATTAAATCGTAACTAGTCTCATTCGAAAGCCTTTAAATAGCCGTTAAATAATCCGTCGGTTAAAATTGCCTAGCACTTACCGTTACCATTATTTTGCCTGTGGTCATCCCAGCTTCATTGGCAGTCAGAAAGTCCACACGTTTCTACCCTTAGGGGTGGGGCGGAAAATTTTTTTTTGGGGCACTAAAATAGCCTTTAATTAGCCGTTAATTATGCAATAGGTTTTATGTCCAAATTCCAATGTGGTCATTCTAAGTTATTTGACATGAAATCCGTGGCAGTACACAAAAAAAAAAAAGACAAAAACATTTACTAAACTAAATATACATTTAAAAAAAAAACTCAAATTTCCGGGGAAATAAAAAATGCAAGGCATTACGTAAATTTCAAGGACATTCCAGGACTTTTTAAAGGTCAGGCAAAATTCGGGGACAATTCCAGGATTCCAAGGACTTAAAGGACCGCCGTTATGGAGCTATGCTACCCTACCATCACAATCAGTAGCAGGCCTGTCAGGTATTTTCAGGACCTCATCGGGGTTCCCACGTGTACAGATCGAAAATTTTGATCCGTCACTCCGTCTTTTCTCCTTTAACGTCTGTAACACCGAGCTGATAGCTACGAGCTTATTACGGAGCTGCAATACCGTACCGGTACTGTATAACTACAGTGATAACCTCCCCACATACATCTTTGTAACGGAAGTGAGACAGGCTTTCGATGGCTCGAGTATCGCTCGTCAAAATGAATTCTCGTCTCGTTCTCCATTAAATGAGAAAAGAGGCTTTGCCCGCGCTGCACGCTTCGGGCTTTCGATATTACCTGCACCCGACCATTTTTCCTTTGCCGCACGTTTCTCTTTCATCATCGTCGCCCAGACCCACGCGTGTATACACGTGTATACCTGCCCCACTATCGTTTTTTTTTTTTCATTCGAAACACTGCCGAGGGAAACCGACTAGTCGCAACTTTGTCGCTCCGATACCATTTTCCTCTCCCCCGGCCACTTTCGCGAAATTTTGTATTCATAGAACTTTCGTGTACCGCGATGGAAGCCGGGCCCGTATACGTGGTTATATGGTTCGCGAAAATACAGTGTACACGATACTTCCGATTCGGGGGGATGTCGCGCATTCACCACCGGCAGAGGACCGTCTGCACTTTATTATTATTATTATTGTATGAGAATCACGTATGTGTGCGTGTATGCTTACCCGTACGATCCTCGCGGTACAGTAGAAACCCCGTTTTCTTAAGGCGGGACTGCAAATACGAAAACTGTACCTAATTTTTTTTTCCCGCTCGACGACCTTTTTTGGTCTGAATGAAATTCTTGCATGAAGCGGACATCAATGTTGGTTCATGTAAAAATATGGTTTTGAAGATAAACGGTCAGGATGGTTAATTAAAATTAATTACTGTTTTAATTACCGAGTGGAGTATTAAGAGCATGTGAAACACATATGGAGTGCGAGCGAGATAGCATCAGCGGCGCTCTCGGCGGAGCGAGAGAGACACGCTGAGAACGTGTTTCACATGCTCTTAATTTAGGCGAACGATCGAGTTATCACTTAAATCGGGCTCAGCCACTAATGAAAACTAATTCTTTTTTTTTTGTTTAAACAAGGGTGATAAAATGTTTTGATAAAAATTAAATTATCAGCGTCTGCTCTATTTGTGCATCAAAACGCTAATAATTTTAATAAAAAACCCTTGGGGAAAAAATTATTATATTTTTTGTTAGCGACTGAGTTTTAATAAAAGAGGGGTGCTACTGTACATGACTTCGTTCAGCGATATAGTAATGGTTCGTATAATCCTGCGGTACGGTCCCGTGCTCTTCGCGTCGCGAGATGCATGGTATTCGGTTCTTGCGTTTTGGTAGGAATGCAGGTGGTGGTGCGACGAGGGAAAAAGATTCTGAAACGGGGTATCCAGTTCCGGAATCCCGGAGACCGAATGCGTGACGGGGACGGGTATGTTAAATCTCGAGATCGGAAAATCGAGGGCTCGAGTTGGTTCCGGTCGGTGTACGCCATTATCAAGGGAATTGTGACAAATCTGGCGAGCAGCCAAACGTCTGACGGATTATCGAGATTATTCGGTACCTTTTTTCCCCTCCGAAGTACCCACACTCGGTAAAACGTATTCCTGTTTTCCTTATGATTTTTCCGCTAAGACGTCATTTCTGTCACAGAATGATTATTGATTATCGCGATAACCAGAAAAGGAGGACGTTTATCTAGGTTTCTCTAAACAGATTTTTTATCCTTCATTTTACTAATTCATTTTTATCGACGAAATTGTTTATTCAAATTTTCGTTATTTTTATTGTAAATATTTAATGATTAACCGCCTCGAGCGGATTTGTCTTTGTTACATTCTTCGTTGAATCGTTATGCTCGATTCTTTAAAATCAACCATGCCATTCTTTAAAATCAATATAGCCTACTGGCCGGTATTCACCAATGCTGCCCCGCAATAAAATTCGCATCGCCAATCACGATCATAAATTCGATTCTAAAGCTCGGCGAAACGACGCTTAATGACGGCCTCGTTCGTGACATAAAAAAGCTCCGTAGGTAAAGTCATAACTGCTAACGTGACCGCCGTTGTTCGGAGTGGATGTTAAAAAGAATGCTAGCGGGGAAAGCCGACGACACCCTATTGGCTGCAGCCTTAATGGCGTATTAAATTCTAGATCGGAGCAGTAATTTATCGAACCGCCTGTTGAACAATTCTTCTATTTTTTATTGCCTTTTTATTTCCAATTAAAAATATACAATAATAATAATAAAAATTAGAAATAGTAGTTTGAGCAAAAAATCGCATAAAATGAAAGTAATGAGTACTTTTACTTATATACGAATCAGTAATCCATTTGGTTCTGCAAATCTGCGCGGACAGCAAAAATTGTAATTACATACATTCCACTCGACAGACCGACCGCGCGTTGACGGTTCCTTCAACCTTTATCCGGCCCCGCCTTCCATTTCGTTCATTTGTACTGGTTCGTTAGTAATTACGCCTGAAAATGAATTTTGTGAAAACCTTTTATTTCACAAAAGCCTGAAGAGATTTTCATTGAAACGGTAATCCTTTTACACCGGTTAAACGATTTCCGTCATTCGATTAAAATTATTCGAACCCAAATCTTCGAGGCCATCGACTCGAACTGGCGAAGAGGGCTTTCAATAAAAACCCTCGGAAGCGTACCCTATGCAATAGGGCAGTGGACGCGTGGAACGCGTTACAGGTAGATGCAATCGAAGCAGAGTCTACCAATATGTTTAAAAATAAAATCGATTTATATATTTTTACGGGAAGAGCAACATACATAAGCAGATGTAAAAAGGGAAATTTCATTTCAGTAAATGAATAATAATAATAATAATCAACGTAAAGTTGACTTTAATCAAAAACGTTTTTTTTTTTTTTGACACTGCTCAATTTATAATTCAGCTCGAATCTGAATTTCGTCTGGATCGTGCCAGAAGCAGCCGGGGAGAGAAAAACAATCGAATCATAAAACGTTAAATAGGAAGGTTATACCTTTCTGAAATGAAACGGGTTTTAAGGATCACTGCAGTTCTTGTTATCGGAGGTAGCGCGGGGACTTCTTGGCTCGATTCGAGTCGATCGCATCGAGTACCAACACTCGAGTTTCTCTTCGACGTGGCAGAATGTTCGCGGGGACGATAAATCGATTCGCGTATTCTTGTGATTCTCGCGTTTTTACGGGTTAAAATAAAAGGCGGGGCAAAATGGAATAGTGGAGCTAGACGAAAAGAGATTATACATTAAACCTTCGAAGCCCATTAGTTTACGGGTTAAAATAAAAGGCGGGGCAAAATGGAATAGTGGAGCTAGACGAAAAGAGATTATACATTAAACCTTCAAAGCTCATTAATTCGTTTACGGGTTTTGTTGGAGGAACTGTTGGACCGTTTTGTTTCAGAAGTTCCGAGATATAAAAATTAAGACGAATTGATAAGGCTCATTTTGTTTTTTATCGTCTGAAAAAAAAATTTTACTTACCCGATGTAATTGACGTCGTCAATTTTTCCCCATTTGAGCAATTTCGACGGCGCTCTCTCCAATTCGCCAACTTCTCCATTATACCTCATCTCTATTTTATTTCGCAAGTATGAGGGGGTTAAAAAAAAAGTTGAATTAATCGACGAGAAATGAGAGACATTGTAATTTTTTTTTCTCGTTTCTCGGTCGTTCTCGTCGTTATCCATGAATTGCCGCTTCATTTAATCCGTGCCGAAGAAAAGGCACCGGCAAATTACTCTGTTCGACTTTCACGCCCGAGCTCACACCGGTAGATCGATGTTTCTTTTTGCCCGAGGAACGCGACTTTCTCCCCTCTCGGCTTCGTGGAGGGTGGTTGGAGATAAAACGACGGAAGCTCGCGTCCTACCCCGGGACACCGAGGGGGAGAGATCGGAGAAGTCGGAGGTCACGACGAGACCAAATTGTCGGGCTATGAAGGCCGTAAGGTCGGTGACGCAAAAAGAAGATGAGGAAGAGGAAGAATAGAAATAAGAACAAAAAGTGGAAGAAGAGGGAGAATAAAAATAAGGATAAGAAGACGAATAAGCGAAAGAATAAAAATAAATCTAAGAAGTGGAGGAAGAGAAATAAGACAATTTTCGTAACAGGAAGGAGTTCTCGAGTGACGCCAAATGACAATCCAGCAGATGTGAAATAATCCAGAATGTGGGCTCGTTTTACCAGGTGTATATCGGTATTCGTCCCCGTAAAGGAATAAAACAGCGGCACAAAAAAAAAATGTTATGTCTTCTCGCCTCGGCACCTACCAACTATATTCGTCTTGGGCACTTGACGGCCAAACACGATTTCTTTATCGGGCTATGAAGGCCGTAAGGTCGTCAACGCAAAAAGAAGTTGAGGAAGAGAAAGAATAGAAATAAGAATAAAAAGTGGAAGAAGAGGGAGAATAAAAATAAATCTAAGAAGAGTAGGAAGAGAAATAAGAAAATTTTCGTAACAAGAAGGAGTTCTCGAGTGACGCCAAATGACAATCCAGCAGATGTGAAATAGTCCAGACTGTGGGCTCGTTTTACCAGGTGTATATAGGCATTCATCCCCGTGAAGGAATAAAACAGCGGCACAAAAAAAATGTTATGTCTTCTCGCCTCCGCACCTACTAACTATACTCGCCTCTCGCACTCGACGGCCAAACACGATTTTCCCACGTACTCAAAGTAAAAGAGACAAAAAAAAATTGATAAAGATAAAACGAACAGATGCGCGTCGAATCTCCCGTCGGCCGATTACAGTCGAAGTTACGGAAGGCGTCGTAAATATTTACGCGACATCCAAAGGCTTCTATATACTCTCGGCTCGTTAAAAATATATCCGAAGAGACTCCGGGACACTTCCCGTCGGGAGGCGGCGCGTCTCAGTGAAATGTAATTTCTCGCTGAATCAGGCAGGGCTCTCGAGGTAACTCGGGCGAGTCTCCGGGCGGCTCTCCGAGCGACGTTGATGCTCCAGTTTCCCTCCGTATAACAGAGTAACATTTCGGAATAATCTCATAAACCTCCCAGCGAATTTGTAAAGCCTCTGCGACGAAGTTAATTGGTCGAGTCTCCTTTCTTATCATTTTTTATTTTTTATTTCAAACTTGCGGAATTCCGGAAGAGCGGACGTCGCACTGTGCGATTCTGCGCCTCACCCCCCCCCCCCCCCCCCCCCCCCCCCCCGGACTTTATCTCGTGATTCAGTTAAAGCTCGGTCGGTAAGTCCGCGTAGGTATGGGAATCGAAAAAGTGTTCCCCGCCGCGACCGGCTTCTCGTGGCTCGCGGCCGGAAGTTCCGTATATTACGAAACGTAATTACCGTTGAAACGTAGTTACACACGCTATACTTCTTCGGTTATTTCGTACGAGCGGTCGTGGGTTTGGACGGAGGAGGGTTTGCGCGGAAGCAGAACCTTCGGCGCGGAGGGGAGCGGAAATTCTCTGTCGGTTGATTGGCTCTGTGCAATGGCTCGTCCACGAGAGACCCGCTCGTTAACGAGCGCTCTTTCCCTTTTTTTTCTCCTCTTTCGCGAACCCCGTATTTTCAACGATAACTTTGCGCCCGCGTTTACTCACGGTTTAGCCGGTCGGTCACTCGAAAAAACTCGGCCGGTCGTCCCCGTTGACGATTCCGGTAACGAGATTCTTCGGCGGTGTACATAGCTTTTTTGTTTTTTTTTTTTTTTTTTTAGGATAACATTATAATTGAGTAGATTCGACGGGTTGGTAAATGAAACTTTTAGCGACGGAGCGGAAGGGTCGGTCATCACCGACGGTTTCTCGACGAGCGAACGATTCGCGCCCAAAAAACGTTTATTTTTTAAGTGTCCGTAAACCGAACTCGACACTCGCATCGGGTCGGCTCCGTTTATCCGATTTAGCGGAGAAAATATCCGATAGAGTTTGGGAAAAATAAATAGTAACAGTTTTTGTTTGTTTGTTTGTTTGTTTGTTTCTTTATTTTTTGCATAGCGGGGTTCGGACTGGTTTTCGACTGCAATTTCCGATCGACTAAAAAAAAAAAAAAAATAACCGATGGGTTTTCCCCGGATTATCGGGCCGGGCCTTCCATGCGAAATTCCTGCGCAATTAACAGAGAATGAAGTACCATTATCTGTCTAAAGCGGCGCGTTTGTTTGGCCATTGTGAGCCTCGCCCGTTGCACAGCAGGGGCAACTAGAGTAATCGTTGAAATTTAGTTACACGCCGATCGCCAATACACGGATCGGCATTGATTAATCATTGGATCGTTCGACGAGGCACAGCGATACGAGATTTTTATTTTTTCATATTTTTTAATCATCTAAATCAGCACAAGGCCGTCCGCGTGGCGTGGAGACTTTTTGTTCCAAGGCGAAAACTGAATATACTGGTCCAAAAAAAAAAAAAAAAAAAATATCCGCAAATCGAATTCCGTAAATTTCTCTCCGTACGAATAGTTGCCAAACAGTTCATCCGATCGAGAATCCGTTCGATTTCCCTATCCATCTCGATAATCGATAGTTCATCGTTTCCGTCGGTTTCAGTTCCACAATTCCAGTTTCCATACGATATGTACCGTCAATCCCATATAGCTTCGATGAAATCGGTATTCACCGGACCGCGGAATCGTAGCTCGTCTCTTCCTCGTTCCATCCGCACAACCGTGCCGTTCCTAGAGGTGCGAGTAAATAATACCGGAAATGATCCCTCGCCGGGTCTTGTAACCCCGGCGGTTGTTGCGGTCCGCCCTAATGGCAAATTTCATTATTCCATTACAGACCCGAGTGGTTGACCACGGGGTGGGGGGGGGGGGGGGGGGGGGGGGGGGGTGTAAGCGAATGCTCGATAACGTGGATGGACCGGTCGCGGTTCGATTGGTATTTTCGAAGCAAACCCTACTGCAAACGGTACGGCTTATAATGGACGTGCAGGTTGATGTGTGCTTTCCCGTACATCGTTGTGTATCCGCAACGTGGAAATCGTCGATACCGATTGACCGAGATCGCACGCCGAATTTAATAAAATCGCTCGTTGATATCCGAACGATTATTCACGCGCGAAAATAATTGCCATTATTATGATTGTACGGTCGAAAATTTATTATAGCCGACCGCAATTCGCTAAAATTGTCGGGCAATGCCGCATCATATGCGCTTTCCGCAGCTTCGTTTCCCACCCTCGTTCCGCCTCCTCTCTCACTCACGGTCCGGTCATTTTATTCTCGGTCGATCGATGATTTATGTATTTATGATGGAACGAATGGCCGACCGATCGGCTTTCGTGATATGTTTTATATTCAAATGGAAAGGAATATTCGATTTTTACAAAAAAAAAAAAAAACTGCCTGCTATGTCAATCAAATATACGTATTATTTGGATATATATTCGACAGGCGTGGATGCAGTAACCCATCGTGTTTAAAGAGCCTGAAAAATGTTTGCTGAAAAAGATCGGTGCATTCAACAAATATTTGTTCACAAAGTTTCATCATTTATTTTTGTCAACGAAACGTATTTTTGACCCAAAAATAAAAATTATACAATTCACATGTTCAAAAAACTTGTAGAAAAAACGCAAAACATTTTATTCGTCATCAGGCCCGGATCAATACCTCATTAATTTCCCCACTCTAGGACCAATCAAAATAAAGCGGTAAAAAAAAAAAAAAAAAAAAAAAACGATTCATCGTCAGTTTCGTGTGAAGCGCGAAAAATCGTTGAAATAAAACGTGACGACGATGTCGCGCGAGGTGTAAGGACGCGGGTTAA
Organism: Amblyteles armatorius; assembly: GCA_933228735.2. Taxonomy (NCBI): domain Eukaryota; kingdom Metazoa; phylum Arthropoda; class Insecta; order Hymenoptera; family Ichneumonidae; genus Amblyteles; species Amblyteles armatorius. The sequence continues at coordinate 2,385,012 of OW121696.1, forward strand.
AATAATGTAATTCGACGACTCGTGTGACGATGATTTATGCATGAAGCCGAATGAGTGGGGAGTCCAGGTCGAGCTTTGCAATATTCATCGTTCGCTGGATACCCGTTACGTACGATTTCATTACTTTGGCTATACATATTTCATTGGAACACCGGGATCATGATACCAGGAGTTTGCCGGCAGGGGGGGGGGGGGGGGGGAGTGAGAGGGTTTTGGCATGCTCCAGCATCCCTCCCATGGACCAGCCGCATCCGCCCGGCCGGACGCGGACATCGCTATCGCTCGAAGATCGGTACGTGTTAATTAATACTTATCGATGAAGCGCCATTACGTCCGCCGATCCTAATAGCTGACGGGAAAGCATTCAGGGAGAGCACTTGCCGAGCTGTTGTAGAAAGATTGCCAGGAAGTAGATTAATATGCCTGAACGACGGGAAAGTGCTGTCGCATCCCCTACGTATACAACAGGTATATATGTATATGTTTGCGTGCCAATAACTAATTATCGCAGCCATGCAAAGTTTTCACTATACAAAACGTATATATGTATGTATGTATATATATGCATAAGTACATTATAGTCCAAGGTGGTTTACGAGCGCATAATTAAATTCTATTCTAATGCACCGTGGTTAATAATAATGTTATCGATCGCCGCAAGTTAAATTCACGTGCCGGTAAAAATTGGCCTATAGGAGAAAACTTCAACGGGACCGCGAATCGATCCCTCCTCTCTTATCCGCGCACGCGGCCCTCCCGCGTCGTGTACTTTTGTGCCGACAGCTTTCTTCGGCTTAAAACGTAAATAAAAAATAAAAGTAGAGCGAATTCTTGAACTCGAATAAAATAATGAAGACGCACAACGGTTCGGCTGGTTTGTTTACTTGTCAATTCACCGCGCTACGCGCCCATCTATAATTGCATTCCTTCGCCCAGCCGTTCGCCAAGTGAAATGGGAAGTCGGGCCACCTCCACAATTTGCAACGGTGGTCATTAGTGAGCGTTGTATTTGTTCGCGGAACGAGACGATATTATTATTATTCTTTTTTATCTCAATTTTTTCTTTTTCTACGAGCATTTTTTCTATTTTTTCCTCCGGACCCGTGACGAAAGATCTCGGTGATTTAAAAATATATATATATATATATTTCTTCCATCTCTCGACTGCGATACGGCTCACCGCATCGAAAGCACGAACGAACACTTTCCTCGGTATTAAAAAAAGCTCCTAACGACCGAGCGGGTTGAGCGATGTCGGTGCGGTCGGCTACGTCGACGACGCTTAATTATGCAGTCGCGGGTGTACCCCCGGTGTACGCCGGAGAGAACGAGGGGGTCCTACCTCACGCTCTCTCTATACCTCACCTCCTCGCGACACGGCCCAGATACTCATAATGCTCGACACTAGCCCGATCAATGTCGCGTGCATGCTCCGATTCTTCGCATACATTATTCATCGTTGCGATTTCCGTTTCCCTTTTGAGTTTCCATGTGTGCGAGGGTCTGTGCGTGTTCGCCTGCGGGTGCATGCAAACCTTCCGCAGCGGAGAGGCATTCACTGTCTCGACACTTGGTCACACGCTTTTCGATGTTGCGAGGAAAATCGTCGGCAAACGAAAAAGTATGGGCGGAGAGATATTTTTGTATTTTTTTTATTTCAAGGAATTGTTTTTATATATATAGACTATAAGAAGTAACGATAATCGGCCAACGACTGACACAGTATTGTGTACACTTTTGCTGTAGTAATTGAAAAATACAGTTACAAAAATAATTTAGATGGAATTGTGTATTAAATTATCACAATGGGTGAGTCAATTCATAACTCAATACGCGCATACTTTCTTTAATATTATGTTTGATGTTCTGTCATTTTTAGCTTAATTTTTTATCGTATTTCAATTGTATATTTAACAGGAATTTTTCGCTTGTTCTTTTTCTTCAGGCATTAAATAGAGGCCCAATAAGCTAATGAGAATTTTCTCATATTTGTTTTAAGTCGGTCGATGAGAACGAGTTTCATGCAGTTAATACATTAATTAATTGACAAGAAAGACCCACGGCTGTCGCGTTTTATTACTAAGAACGTGACTGCTGCTGCTTTAATTCCCGGATGTCAAATACTTCTCGCAAACGTGGAATAATAGTATGAATATGAAATTCTCCACGATTTCAAATTACTGTACTTTGACTCCGGAACGAGTACAAATATAATCCTCTTACCATATTTATAGTTCTTCGTATCTCTAAAAAATAGTACATTACTTCACGAGTTAGAAAAAGTGTTTGGCACGAGGGATGTACGAAATTTTTCATCACAAGGTGCGAAAATTGCGGTTTTACGCACGCGAAGCGGGCGGAAAAGTGGCCATTTCCGCACCGCGATATGAAAAAAAGTTTCCTGTAAAGTCCTCGAAAACAGAAACCACCTACACCGTTAAAGACATTTTTTTAATCCGTATAAATTCTACGCCAAGTAGACGTCCAGACGCACAGTAAGAGTACACGCACGGAGAAAAATAGTTCTGTTTCTCTAACAAAATGTAGATCGTTAGTAATTTATTGTTGTGGCAGCAAAAATATTTGGCTGCTACAGCAATATATTTGTTGCCACAGCAAAATATTTTGTTTTGTTGTTGTTGTTCATGGAATCCATTAGCGATGAAATAATAATAATATTAATAATAATAATAATAATAATTATTATTATTATACTAATAATAACAACTCATGTAGAAATTTTTTTTTTTTCTTCAAACAAACGAGATTGTGTGTTTGAAATATGCGAGGCATATTTCGGACAGAGAAAGTGACTGAGAGGCTGGTTTTACGGACGCGAGTGGTAAGAGTCGATCGATCGTCAGCCGTCAGGGGCAGAGACCGGGTGCAGGGCGACGGCTGCATCGTAACGGGCCGGCGAGCGGCAGCGTGCTAGCACACGGTGTTATTGCTTCACCCGGATTATCTCTCCATGTGCGGGCGTCTGTGACGCGGCAGAATCCTTGGCATATTCACACGCACCTCGTAAATCTTTCTCTCTGCCCGATATCGTATTAGATATCCTATAATGTATGCGCGCGCGCTACAGTAACAGCGAGGTGAACACACATTGATGCATGATATCGCATTACATAGTTACAGCGGCTATATCTGTATGCGCGTCGAGTAGTTTACACTGCAGTTTGCATGCAAATTACGCTTTAACCAATATTCTCGCCATACCCGGGCGTTCGCACTTGTCGGTTCGACACGTAAATTTTTTTTTGTATTTAAGCACGACTGATGGCTCAATCACGGAAAAATGAGATCCGTAACATGAAGATAAAAAAAGTATATAATTTTTTCAGGGTATTTTATCTTTCAGTTTTTGAGGTATTGTGGGTCGAAGAGGAATTAACACAGACCGTTCTATATTTTCCAGTCATATTTGATTAATTATCCCTTTATAGAGTAATTTTTACAGTATCTGCATTCGTAGGTAAATCATTTCTTGTGAATATTAAATGTTTTAAATAATGGGTGATATTGTTGGAGTGCCGTTGGTACCGGCCAGATTATAATTTTTTTTTTTGTTAATAATTATTTCTCAATTATTTGTATGCTTTCGATTAAGTAAAAAAAATGTATTTAAAAAAAAAAAAAAATGAGCATGGCATACTCGCGTCGACACCTTGACCATCTTTGTCCAGAGTCAGCTTCGACTTTGTCAGATTCGGGTGTATTCTCCCCGTGATTGCAGGTCTGGGGAACGCATCGCCCCCATGGAAGTTCGGTGTCCCACGCGAGACTTCTTCTCCATATCCCCCTCGGCGACGATGCATCCGTGGGTGCGCCGCCAGCACGTGCACATCCACTTTCCGCCCCGCCGCCGTCAGTGTGCATAATTTACCTCGCGATACAGCTCGCGAGAGCCCCCCCCTCTGTCTTCCCAGAAATACACGGGCACACATGTGCCGGTGACAGAGGCGAATAAGCGTAGCCGCTATATTGATCCGTCCGTAACTGAGAGATAGATATGCACACCGGGTATCGTACGCGAGGGCGGAGAATCGCCGAGGAAAATACACACGGTGTGCCTGCTCAGTGCATGGTTCTGCGTATGTAATATTCAGACAGCTCGGACTAACGCCGGCTGTGCGGGGCCCCTTCCCGGCCACTCAACGTCTAGGGCAGGTAGGATAACACATACCTGCGGAGTCGCGGACGCGTGGATTTTATCCCTGATACGATTGTAACCGGAGTTACGGAATTGTCGAGTCATTTGCCGGTCGGTAATCATGGAGAACGCGTCGGCGGATAATTGACGGATCACTAAGTAATTACCAAGCATGTCTGAGGAATAACTAAGGAAGACTGAGGATGACTGAGGAATAACTGAGGAAGACTGAGGATGAATGAGAAATAAATAAGGAAGACTGAGGATGACTGAGGAATAAATAAGGAAGACTGAGGATGACTGAGGAACAACAAAAAGCCTTGGATAGTTTCTCAAATAACGCGTTTCACACTTCGAGAACGGAACACTGGATAGGGGAGAGCGGGGCAAAATGGCACAGCGGGGCAGAATGGCACAGCGGGACAAAACGGGATTATGAGACAAAACGCAATTTTCCAATAACTTTTGGATGGTGGTAAAGGTCGTCTGTGAGGAAAAACGGGGTTGATAACCCAGATGCATCGTTGGGACAAAATGTGGCATCCAAGAATTATTGGAAAATTGAGTTTTGCCCTGTCTGTCCCGTTTTGCCCCACTGTCCCATTTTGCCCCGCTCTCTCCTAAGTTTGCACTTTAGATTGGTAGGTACACACGTATCCCTGAGACATACTCGTGTCTTCAGCGCGATCCTCCTTCGGCAGGGATCAATATTTTGTTGGCTTCTTTGTAATGGAATCGATACGCCGGAATGTAATCTACATGTTTCACGAGTTGACATGGTGGTTTGGCGAACACTATAGCGATTGGAAGCTCCGGAAGTTTGATGCTCCATCGGAGATGCCTCTTCATTCAACAGTCAATTGGGCATAGAAACTTTAGTTTCCCCCCTCGAAAAAATAGCTTTACAATATGGTGACAAAATGATATTTTCGCTTAATTTTGAGACGTAAGTTTCGAAGAAAGGTATTCCATCGTCGAAAATTCTTCTAAACCCATGTTCGGGCGAAAACTCGAAAAGGTCCCTCCTCAAACTTCCTAAATTTCGTCCGTCAGGACCGCATCGCGGGTCGAACTGGAACAGCCTCGTCGCATTCGCGGAGTATTTTTCTCCGCGGCTTCGTCCACAGTGGACGAAGAAGTGTCGCTGGTAGTCGGAATGCGGCATGTAATATTCAGAGCGGAAGTCGAGGAAGCTCGGAGTGCGGGGACTTTGATGCGAGTGTGAGGTTTTTGATGCGGTTCGGCGATTCCCCAGCGGCACCCGTCGCATTGTCAATAGAGTGAAAGTGGACACACGGCCGATGGCAAGAAGGATACCCACTAGAGGAATCGAGCATACTAACGGTAATTGATACAAGTGCGGTCCGCAGTTGTCCTGAGAAACTGGAGACCCCTCGGTGCACATTCGCCGGGGTGCAAACATTCAGCGAATCAATCGATCGGCGTTGTAACGGGTATGCGAAGATTCGCCGGAAGTCCAATCGACGGCGAGACGCCAGTTGGACCATTTCAACCCCACCGTCAAGGGCCAAGCTGGATACGACGGAAAGAGCCGCAGGTTCTTTCCGACTCACGGATTTACGATTACAGCGACAAACGGACGCGAGAAGTGGGTTGGGCAGGAAAAAAGAAAAACGATTTTTCTTTTGCCCCGCGGTTGAGGGATAGAAACTAATCCGACGTCAGCATGTTTAACGGCGGTATTGCGTGGAGGGATGTAGGATCGCCGGGGTCGACTTTTCGATCCTGCTGCCAGTCCCCCACCGGTCTCCTTTCCCTCCGTTCACCGGCTATTCCGGCTGCTTGATTGAATTCCTTCGGGTTCGACTATTCTCTTTTTCCGCGAAACTTTTACCCGCCGATAAAACGATTCGGCGGGTAAAAATCGGAGGAAAAAAAGACCGTCGTCGGTGATTGGATCGATTGATTCGTCTTTTTTTTTCTCTCTTGGTCGGACTCCGCGAGAAGATCGACGGAAAAAAATTTGATTCCCGATGACTGACGGAAAGTTAATGGAGAAAATCGATCTCGCGAGTATGTTAGCCCGGTTTATTATCGCGAAGATGACACACGATAGCGGAAACTGTTTGCGACACTGATAGCATAGATTTCAAGATCATGGATGCGGGAGAGTGAATAAGAACGCATAGATGGATAACGAGAAGGGGACTTCGATGGTTTTGATTGCTTACCGTCGCTGAACCTTCCACTCCATTTTTTTTTTACCTGGTCATTTATTATTTCCTTCGCGTATTCATATATGTATCGATTCTGTTGAAATGCCAGTACAACACCAGTACAACACCAGTACAACAGCAGTTTCAAGATCATGGATGCGGGAGAGTGAATAAGAATGCATAGATGGATAACGAGAAGGGGACTTCGATGGTTTTGATTGCTTTCCGTCGATGAACCCTCCAGTCCATTTTTTTTTACTTGGTAATTTATTATTTGCTTCACGTATTCATGTATGTATCGATTCTGTTGAAATGCCAGTACAACACCAGTTTCAAGATCATGGATGCGGAAGAGTGAATAAGAACGCATAGATGGATAACGATAAGGGGTCTTCGATGATTTTGATTGCTTTCCGTCGATGAACCCTCCAGTCCATTTTTTTTTACCTGGTCATTTATTATTTGCTTCACGTATTCATATACGTATCTATTCTGTTGAAATGCCAGTACAACACCGTTCGCAGAGCGAGCTTCATTAATGCCTGGTCTGTTTTCCCGTAGCGGGATTATTCAGATCGCCCGGGCATTAATGAATGAAACGGTGCTATCTCCGCTGGAGAGAAGGCGGAGCAGAAAAAAAAAAAGAAAAAAAAACCAACGAAACAGTTAATTGACCGGATCAGAAGTGAGTGATGCACGAGTGTAAAAAAAAGAGTGTGCAAAAAAAAAGTGACGACTGTCCATCACGAGATTATTCCGTCGTTTCAGCTCTGCTGCAAACTTCACGATAGCGAGTGCGCGCGGGCGCAGGCGATACCTATGCGTGCGTGTTGGCACGCGGAGCTATCGGTACCATCTCCGATCCTGATAGTTCTTTCGCGTTCAATTGCCCTCGTACTCGTTTTCTATATACTCGCACGTCCCTACCGTTGTATATCTTTCGGACCGGAGTCGCGTTATTTCAATTTATAGTCCCCGATACTGCCACGGATATATATGCTATGACCTGCGAGATACAGCCTCGCCCGGCGAACGGCGGGTGGAAAACAGGGATAAAGGGAGCTTGAATTTTACGAGGAGGATGCGAGAAGCCGAGAAACGAGCCCCGTCCGATAGCGGTGTATCGTGGAACAAAAAAAAAAAAAAAAGGGATCGCCAGTAAGTATAGGCGGGTCGATGGCGAAAGATCGCAGATATGCGATACCCGGGTGCTGGTATACAGGGTGGTTCAAATTGATTTTTGAACTTTCTCTTGGGAGATTGCTGCGTCCGTTGGCAGTATATCAGGTGAACACGGAAAAAGTCGACACGAAGGCTGTGCACGGTGAATGTGGGCACGAAAATATATGACCACGAATAGGCTGTACACCGAGTCAAATTCTACACCGAGTCAAATCTACACCGAGTCAAATCTACACCGAGTCAAATCTACACCGAGTCAAATCTACACCGAGTCAAATCTACACCGAGTCAAATCTACACCGAGTCAAATCTACACCGAGTCAAATCTACACCGAGTCAAATCTACACCGAGTCAAATCTACACCGAGTCAAATCTACACCGAGTCAAATCTACACCGAGTCAAATCTACACCGAGTCAAATCTACACCGAGTCAAATCTACACCGAGTCAAATCTACACCGAGAGTGTACACACTACCAACTGAACACCCCAACAACTGAACACAAGTTCAGACTACTTCGGGCCACTGAGTCAAATGCTCATGTCTCATTGTGACAATATAAGAGGCGCTAGGTCGCAACGCAATACCGAGACTGAATAATTTGAGCATAATCGTTATCATGACACTTTAGGTATAGATTTTCCTCAAGGGTGGTATTGCCTATATATGGTTGTCGTAATCAATCAGGGGGATATCATTCAAGAATAGCTCCCCTGAAGTATGCGGTCATTTGTGTGCAGTTGTCGAGTGTTCAATCGGTAGTGTGTTCAGTCTCTTCGGTGTAGAGTTGACTCGGTGTACAGCCTATTCGTGGTCACATGTTTGCGTGTCCACATTCACGGTGTACAGTCTTCGTGTCGCCTTTTTCTGTGTCCACCTGATATACTGCCCGTCCGTTATAATCTCCTACCAAAAACTACGCGAACCACAAACGATGAACGTGTATAGCAGGACAGTAGGTGGAAATGTTTAGGGTTTTAACCCTAGTACGCGTATACACGGTGATCTAGGTTGATTTTCAGACTTTTCGATGGGGAGAGCTGACCATCACAACCTTCTACCAAAAGGTTTCCAAATCATCCTGGATCACCCTGTACATCAGGAACCGACAAACATGTACAGCAGAACGGTGGGTCCAGAACAAACGTCGATGCTTTCATCCCTGTTACGGCACTACCATCAAACGCGATGCAACTTTTTATTTTATTTTTTTCCTAACCGCGATCCCAAGAGTTAAACCGGTTATCCACTTCCGCCGGATGTAACGTTCAGCGCACAACTCTCTATACCCCCGATACGTATATTCGCAGCGTACACTCCTCCATGTTAGCCCACGGCGTGTATCGGCCCTTGAACTAAAGTTATTCTCCGCGGAATATCAATTTCACCACTGTACGGAATACAAATTCGATCTCCACTTCCATTTTTCCTCTTTTTTCATCATCAGTGATGAAACGAAGTAAAGAAATAAAATGAAGAAACTAAAGTGTTAATAGAATAAGAGAATCGACACCACTGGCCGCACTAGAAGTCGGAGAGACTGTTAAACAAATATTTGGACTCGTTTTAAGAATTTTATTTCTCCTTTGAAGCGCGATAGCGTAGTCTCTCCACGTGGACTTCCGGCCCACGGCTGTAGACACCCGAGAACCGGGAATAAACTTGAGAAACACTCGATTCCGGTACACGTCATCGAGATTGCAAAAAACGAAGCAACGTCATCCTCGGACAAAAGCCGGCTTTGTCCCCCGTGTCGGAGTCACCAGACGCAATAAAAGTAAACGGTAATTCGGAGACAAAAAAAAAGGAATCTTAAATCTCGACATCAAATTGTATTTTTCCAATACAATTGAAACACCAGATCGCAAGTAGATTTCTCAGTCAAGAAGATCCAATTATAATTGAGAGCTTCTCCCGTATAAATATACATGTCAGCTGGAAGCTGTAACAGGATAGACCGAGTTACATCGTCTGGAGCCGGCAAAACGGAATCCCGGGGGAAAACGGACCATACAGGACAAGTTCTCCGATCAAGATACGTTTTTTTTGTTCCACCTTCCTTAAAGAATCGCCATTAACGGTCCGTTTTGCCTCTCCCTGCCCCACATCCAAAGTTTCTGAACGAGAGCCTCGAATCCGGCCCCGGAACATCGTTAGGTTCCCCGGGAAGGTTTAGCCGCCTCGAGGACAACGACGACGACGACCCGGCGAATAGTTTAACGGAAATTCTCTTCCACTTGTAACTTAACGCAGTTAGCGAAGATTGGAAGTGTTCGATGGGGGAATGATAGAAGGAAAGCGTCGAAAGAACCCGGGAGGAAGAGTCCTACGGGAATTAATGGGGATAGTTGATGGTTTCCGCTAACGGTCGGAAAGGAGAGAACGAGGCAAGTTGGTAGGTAGCTACAACCAGTTGATATGAGAAATAGCTGGAACAACGTGTAAGACCCGAGCTATCAGCCGCTAGCCGGCTGGTTTTTCAGCGGCGTGCAATGGACAATGGGCGGGGTAAAAAAGCCCGGTCTTTCATTCCCGGAGCCACGGTAGACATCCGCGGGAGGTTTTCCGACTTTGATGTCGATACGCGAAAGGAGGGAGCGAAATAAAGGGAAGGCGGCGAGAAAAGATTGACGGAGATGCGGCGAGGCAGCGGAAGGAAATCTCTATGGCGATCCGGGACCGTGAAAAACGGCGAGGATGGAAGGAATTCCGTGGAATCGTAAACAAGGAACGCTCGAGGGTGAAATTCTTTGCGTAGTTTGCATTTATATCGAATATCGAAGAATCCCTGTTTATAGTAGGGGGGCGGATTTGGAGGGTCACGTGGAGATTTTACGGTCGAACCATCGTGTTGTTTATTAGGAGCCCACTCGGTCCAGCCTGCCAAGCAGAGCGTCGCACACGTTCTAGTAAAATAGAGAGCTCAGAGTGGCAGGTAGTGTTCCTATCAAACATTAAACCGGCTCTCTCGTGGGCTCGGGCCACTCGCGTGAATTTCCGTTCGAGACTGTAAACAGTGTTGTAAACACCGGTGCAGAAGCGCTGGGGCATAAAGTGCGCGATACGTTTAATTGTTAATTCGTTGCCCAAATATGAACGAACCATACCACCTCGGGCATCTCACGAAATATCGCTCGGCAACTCCGACACGAAATTTCGTGTCGCGAGAAATTTCGAAGAACGCAATGGAAAATTGATTTTTCAAATCACGGAATAAATTTTTTCCCGCTAAAAAGGCCCTTTTTAATGCCTGCAACGGGGTGGAAAGTGGCCGATTCGTGATGAGCGGTAGGAAAAGTCATTTCGCGAGAGAAAAAGTGATTTAGCGGGAGGCAAGTTTTCCTTTCGTGTGAATTTCTAACACGAATCAAACTTCAGGCTCGGTGAGAAAACGCACTTTCCTCCCTTGTGGCATAATTTACTATTTAATGTGAGAAATTGATGTCGTAGTATTTTTTTTTATTATAAAAGTAACGAAAGCACCGCAGAGCTGTAGCGTTGATGTTCTGCTGGGTACTTGGATTAACTTGTCTGCGGACTGAACATAAATTCTTATCACCATTTTTTTCAATTCTTTCCGTAAGTTGTGTTCTCGGACGGACAGACGGACACATAGACAGACGTTTTTACTTGAGTCGATTTTGGGCAATTCAAAGATGCAATTATATTTCAGCTCCCAATTTTTGACTGTCTCAATTAATAAAATAAAAACTGCCACGATAGTGAAATTATGTTCCACTCAACGTGCCAAGCCATTAAATGGTTTAATGGTTTAATGGTTTATCTCCTCATTCAATCAAAAGTTCAATAAAGACGTTCGTCGATCGATGCATTACACATGTTCGTTAAATAATCCATGAAACCGTATCAGAATAATTTGTACATCCGAAATACGACGGTATTCGTGGAGAAATAAATTGTCGGAAACTTTCGACATCGGTCTGAACTAACAACCTCTGATTCACGTGAAATACGTGACGCTGTGACTCGCACGTAGCGTCACACTCCGCGACGTGAGTTTTGAATTAAAATAACAGACACGAGGCAGCGGGTTGTCTGCCCCGGGTAGCGAGAGAGCGGTCGGGGTGCCGCTACCGCGAGACGAACACGGCGAGGGAGAAACCCCCCCGATCCCGGCGGCACTAAAAGGGGTTAATTGCGAATCCGTATCGCGCGGCGAACGGGCTAACGCGGTTTGCCAACCTGCGGTTTAATTACGCGCCCCGTACTTCCGGGCAAACGCGCGTCGCGAAACACCGAGATAAAATCAAGCCAACCCGCCTCCTCCTTCGCCTTTCCCGACCCACCCAACGTCTTCGCGGTGTTTCCTCGAATTGTTGGTGTTAACGCCGAATCCCTTCGCGCAATTGCGAACCGGCGTGATTTCGCGACTTTCGAGAAACTCGACGAACACCCGACGTTTTCAACACGGTATTCCGTCGGAATTATTTCAAGCAATTTTATTATTTTTTTTTTTTTGTTCTTTCATTTATGGTGTTGAAGTTTTCCGAGACAAAATTAAATTTAATGGTAATAAAAAATTTATCTGCCGGCAGGAGACTCGTCTTTAAAAAATAATGATAACAATAAATTTTAAGTGCTTTGAATAGTCGAATAAGCAAATTATAAAAAAAGCAGTAATTTCAAACACGATGTATCATTTCAATTACCTTAATGAATTTAAAAAATGCATATATGTATTTTTAACGGTATTCAAGCTTTCAAAGATTAAATCAAATTAAATGGTAGGAAAATGTCGTCTGCCGGTAACGCGAGTTTTTTCTTTGTCGCTGCAGGACAAATAATAACGATAATAAAAAATTCAAAGTTCGTCGGACGGTCGAATAAGCGAATTATAAAAAGAAATTTCTTCGAGGTTTCGTCGAGTACCTCTCGTTAATTTCGTTTGAGGTGATTCGACGGCCGCGACCCCACCTCCGGAAATACGGGACCATCGAGGCAGAGAGCGAGAACAGTCAGTGCTCTTCGCTCTTTCCCTCTCTCCCTCGTTTTATATAATCCGAAGGTAGCAAGAAGAAAATCCAAGCCCGAGAATCTCGTCGATTCCCTGGCCGCTGGAGGAAGGTAGTTTCATTAAGTTATTTCAATATTGGCCGGGCTCGCCGGCCCCTATTAAAGCAACCTATTTTTATCCCATAAATCGTGGTATTGCACCAGAAGCCGCTGAAAACCGTATTCCCATCGTCTTTTCATCGATATTATTTCGCGCATAAAAGATTTTTTTTTCTCAGTGGAATCACGCTATAAACCCTCATCTCATTTCTCTCAATGTCCTTTATCAAATTACGTATTAAAAAAATTCACTGGATGGAAGCTAAAGCGAGAACAACCGAAAATAGCAAGTACTATTAATTAAAAAGAGAGAACTGAAAAAAAATAATCCTTAATAATCGTTTTTTCAGATAGATAATAAAATCGGGATGTCACTTCAAATAATAAGGAAGACAGGGGCAAAATAGACCAGTGTTCTCGATTTTAGGTGAGACTTTTTGTTTTATGGCTCGGAAGAAAATTGCTCCGCTCAACCCTATATTCGGCATCAACTCTCGTATCCTCGATACATTAATATTCAAGGTACAATTGATTGAACGGAGACAGAGGTAAATGTTCACCCCAAAATATTATATATGCAAAAAAAAAAAAAAATTTAGTCGATTTGAATATCAAAAGAACGCCTTTAAAATATGATAGTCTGACCAAAGTCGGGCTTATTCTACTTGCCGCTGAGACTTCTCGGCCTCGTCGCCGCGCTCTCATCCCCGTCACGATTCGTCCTTCTCTGACATGCAATTTCTGCTCGGCTAGCTCTTAGCATGAATTCTCGATGAGTCGTCAAGCAAACACCTGCTACCCTCCCCTCCCCCCCTCCTAAACGTCTCGGTATGACGAGCAATATACGTTCTATGTGTGACACAAACTCTCTGTTCCTGGCTCTTTCACCTTACGGCGAGGACTTTGGACTTAAAATAGAATTCGTCGATGAGGCTCCCGCGCTCTAGATACACAGTTCTCACTCGAGGGGGGGGGGGGGGGGGGGGGAAATCCTGAGACCTTTCCCGAGCTCTATGACCCCAATCCCTTCGCCATTCCTGGCGTTTCTCGATCGTCGCCGATGCAAGATTCAAACATTCAAATTCTTTCGAAAAAGAGCACCCGGGTATATATCGGCATCTGCAAGTATACTTGCAGAAATAGTGTGGCACACACTGAAGTTCATACCGAGGTGTGAATATATTTTCATCTTAAACGAATTTGGATGAAAGTTCACGCGACCTTTTCCACCGGTGGAAAAGTAAAAATTTACGAGTGGATGAAAATATACGAATATTTTTCAGATTCGGGAAAAGTAAGATTAAGCTCAAGTAGGTCGTTCAGGTGTTATAGTATGCTGTTCGTATTACATCACGAAATATATCGGAGTGTATAATAAGTTATTAAATGAGCATTATGTACTCAATATTTTTGGTACGAGCGGAAACGGTCTCGCCGATTTTTTAAATAATACATTCATGGAATGCATGTTTCATATTTCATGTTTTTTTCTATTTATTTCGTATTTTGTCATTATAGTTTAATTTTAAGTTCATAAATGTGTGATTTTCTGCCGAGCTATCTTCTTGTCATTCGACGTTATATGTTTGGGTACGGTGTCCTTACGGGGCTTGCCTCAGAACACGAATAAAGCCACACCATACATATTCTATCATATTTTATATGTAAATTCTTTTTGCATAAATCTGGATGAACATTTTTCGCTCTACAGTGGCAAGGTTAAATCGGCGAGACTTTGAGATGTAAGAGTAGCAAATTTTTTACTTCTCATCGCTTCAAAAAAGTTACTCTCCAATCGGCTCCCACTCGAAAACGAAATGAATAAATGTTTCGCAATTTCAGTATTTCCTCGAAACGTTTACCACAACATTGTAAGACCCAAAACTGTCGATATTAAATCGTCTATCGGTCTCTCAAAGCCAAGTATGTAAACATAATATTAAATTTAAAACGTTCACAACAATATTATACATGTCTAATTATATAATTACGACAAGAAATCCCAACGATTTTTGAAATTATCGAAAGAGCTTAGGCATCTCTGGGCGGTGTGTCTAGCTATCGCCGGATCTCTCGAAGATGCTCCTGTGTGATTCCAAACTCCCTCTCTCGTCGTTCCGTCCGGACGGAGAATCCAATAATGAAATAATATTCCCTCAGTCGTTGGCGCATGCTGTGGTTATTGCGTTGTCTCGCGGGTTGCAGAGTCACCCCCCCCCCCCCCCCATGCCTCCCTCTCATCGCTGCGGATAGCTTTGAACCGTGTCGAGATACAGTTTCGTTTGCTTGCCGTACATCCAATACCTACTTATCGGCGCAATATCGCATTTCCTCGCCGGCTCACGATGACGACTTTCGACGCTCCGCTCACACCGGTGGAAACCGAGGAGTTCCGTTTCGCTCTTTGCGAACGCCGAAACTCCAAGGCACCAGTTTACACACGCGACGTATGCATATAGGGCGAAGCGGCCAATATGGCCCGGTCCATACGACCCAGAAGTTGGCAACGTTTTTTTCCCAATGGGTCGATAATATAATACAATATAATACATGTTTATTTTCGCTGGGAAAGGAACTACGAGAAGTGAGACCAGTTAATGCTTTTATTGAAGCTTTTATTGATATTCCGTGCCATACGGTCCGTGTATACTTGATTTACGTGCCAACCTGGCTGGGCCATTTGCCCCACTTTTACCCAATATAGCACAAGATACAAACCGTGGGCAAACCCGAAGCCCAAACATTCCCGTAACCGTAAACTCCTCGACGTTCGATAGCAGCTTTCACCGTTGAGTAACGCGATGAACACGCGGGACAAATATAAACGGAAGCTGCAGAGAGAGGCGCTCGTTAAACACGATACTCGTTAAACAAACCCGTCGCGCGCAAGTAAAACGCAACCGAGTTGGCGGATTAATTCTGTAATCGAAGGGGGGGCGTTGTACACCTACCCAATATTATACATGTCCATGTGTATGCAACTAGCGATGAAGTCTCAACTTCTTCAGACATCGTGTTTCGCGGAATTTCTTACGAGTACGTGAACTTTCGCAGCGAGACACACTTTGATGAAGTCGACGCTTTCGCAGTTGACAGTGGTACGTAAAACGTATCGGCCTCACTCATTTCGTTATAAGTTCGATTACAGCCTGCGAATGCAGTGGCGTCGAGGACACTTCGGCGAGTCGAGGCAAAGTTTAATGACGTACAGCGGAATATAATTCATTTACAACTTTTTCCGAAGCGTTATTAATCAACTAAACAATTTATGTAACGTTTGTAACGCTCCGAAAAACAATTTATTTCAAACGGGAAAGAAACTTGACCGTTAAAGGCTTAACAATATCGAGCAGATGATTTCCGACTCGCGTCTATCTGCATACAATAAAATTGTCTCTCATCATTTTCTTCGCTCGGATAAGATAGAAAAGAAAGTAAGCGCCACCGAATCGAATAGAGTCATAATCGAGTCGAATCTTTGCAGTGCATCAAAGATTGAACGCATGTGCATATAATAAAATTGTCTCATCATTTTCTTCGCTCGGGTAAGATAAAAAAGAAAGTAAGCGCAAAGACACTAAAGCGCCACCGAATCGAATAGCGTCATAATCGAATCGAATCTTAGCAGTGCATCAAAGATTGAACGCATGTGCATATAATAAAATTGTCTCATCATTTTCTTCGCTCGGATAAGACAGAAAAGAAAGTAAGCGCAAAGACACTAAAGCGCCACCGAATCGAATAGCGTCATAATCGAGTCGAATCTTAGCAGTGCATCGAAGATTGAACGCATGCGCAATGTACGTTAAACTGTGATTGATTCCGCGCATGCGCGGGAACCGCAGGTGGCTCGCGCAGTTATAGATCAATCCATTTCGACGGAGCTGATCCTCGATCAGCGAACGGAGAATCAGTCTCGCGCACGAGTTCTATGCGGTTCGTGACGCTTTTGTGGCGGTACCGATTGCGATGAACGAATATACACACTCCGGTGTGTGTCCTTCATCCGGCGTTTCTCCGTACATCCACACGCTCGCACGACGGATAGCAAGTACGCCGTCCCGGTGTGCGGGAAGCGCGGGCTTTCGGATGCAGGGCTTATATACTATATATACCGTCTGGTTTTCGATTCCAGTCCAATTGTACGTCGAAAGCCGACCGAGTCTATTTGTCGAAGGGAGTAACGGATGGGCACACAGGTCGCGTGTATCGAATGGCCAACGAGAGGAGTGCTCTCTCACCAGCGACAACGGGGAGACCCGAATGGCGACGGTTGTGGAGGAGCCGGAGGAGCACTACCAAAAGCCATACAGAGATACGGATGCGGGAAGAATCGATTTGATCGGTCCTTCCAGTATCCACCACCTCGCACACTGTACACGCGCAAATACGTACACGGACGGTGTAGTGCACTTTAAGTTTACACTACCCGTTTGTAGGGACCGAGCGATTGAATGACTCGCGTATTTGCGGTTTGGGTGGTATTATTAATTACGCTGATGCTGATGTTCAATACAGATTGCGTTCGGAAATACATCTGTTGCATGACTTTCTGCACGGACGGAATGATTGACAACTAAAATTGCTCGACAAAAATTAACATAGTCTTTTTTTCGATTGTTTCGGTAAGATTTTCAATTTTTATGAAATATTGAAAATATTGGTGTAACGTTTTAAAAAAAAGACATGAAAAAACAAAACAAAAACAAAACACTGATGCTGATGTTCAATACAGATTGCGTTCGGAAATACATCTGTTCTGCATGACTTTCTGCACGGACGGAATGATTCGATAACAACTAGGATTGCTCGACAAAGATTAACATAGTAATTTTTTCAATTGTTTCGGTAAGATTTTCAATTTTTATGAAATATTGAAAATATTGGTGTAACATTTGAAAAAAATATATAAAAAAACAAAACAATCGATCGTTATACGTCCTGAAATTTTTTAAAAAGGTCAATGAATTTTATCTTCTATTATTTAAATCGCAAGAAATCGTGCGAGTAGATGGTCCGTGCGTTCGTCAATCGTCAAACCGAGCTGTTTCACCCGTTTCCGTAATATCGTGATGTTTTAGCGCGACCTAGTTGTTCGTAACAATATTAATAACGAGTGTGCATCCATGTGCGGCGCGCATGCGTATGAACCAAGGGGGTTTACGAGTGGAAGGATTAAGTAATCATACAGTACAGGGTGTCGGGGACGGTGCAGGTACGTAGCCGGGCTAACTTTGAAATCCTGCTCGTTCCGACGCTCTCCCTTTTCCTCCCTCCGCCGTTCTACGCCGTTCTGACGCAGGCTGTTTCCTGATGCACGTATACGAACAGCCACACGTGAACGGCCCCGGCGTTCATCGTCCCTGTTAGTTCGCTCTTCGCGCGATGTCTCGTTACCCCCTCTTAAAGTCGTTAAGTCACTTATCTCATAATTCGGCTCCTGCGTCGCTGCAGACTACGCCTGCCACATCGAGTATGTATTATTCGACATAAGCTAAGATCCGGAATGCATTGCCCCTTCGATACCTCTCTGAAGATTCGTCGGCCTAATCGGATTGAGTGATTAACTGAATTATGTTATTCACGGTCTGTCCAATCTCTGGCACGGACAGACTGACTAATGGACGGACGGACGAATGGATAGACAGACGGATGTGTGGATGTACGGATGTACGGATATACGGATGTACGGACGGATAGATTGATGGATTGATGCATGCATGCATGGATGCATGGACGGACGTATTTCGAATGTGGGAAGAAAGTTAAAAAGGTTGATCGAGTCAATATTGTTATTCGCGATCAGTACAATCTATGGTCCAGTGACGTACGGATGTACCGATGGATGGATGGATGGATTGATGCATGGATGCATGGACGGACGTATTTCGAATGTGAGAAGAAAGTTAAAAAGGTTGATCGAGTCAATATTGTTATTCGCGATCAGTACAATCTATGGTCCAGTGACGTACGGATGTACCGATGGATGGATGGATGGATTGATGCATGGATGCATGGACGGACGTATTTCGAATGTGAGAAGAAAGTTAAAAAGGTTGATCGAGTCAATATTGTTATTCGCGATCAGTACAATCTATGGTCCAGTGACGTACGGATGTACGGATGGATGGATTGATGCATGGATGCATGGATGCATGGACAGACGTATTTCGAATGTGAGGAGAAAGTTAAAAAGGTTGATCGAGTCAATATTGTTATTCGCGATCAGTACAATCTATGGTCCAGTGACGTACGGATGTACGGATGTACGGATGGATGGATTGATGCATGGATGCATGGATGCATGGACGGACGTATTTCGAATGTGAGGAGAAAGTTAAAAAGATTGATCGAGTGAATATTGTTATTCGCGATCAGTACTATCTATGGTCCAACGACGTGTATACTATGAGTACATTATCCGGCGCCCGCGTTTATGCGAACGCATTAATTTGCCCGCATTAACTTGTACACGGTTTCAATGCGCCCGAGATTATAATCGCCCGTTGGGGAATTGGAGCCATTGGGGCTTTTATAATTCATGGCCTGTCCGCGTGTACTCTCTATGGTAAATTGATGCATCGAGTACGTCGATCGTACATGATAGTAACGGTGGTATCAATTTATGACAATGAATTTTCGATAAACAGACAAACTAATCCGACAGACTTCGGCGATTTTGTTGTTTCCAGTAAGACCTCGTGTGTTCGAGGTAATTTGGAAAGATCGTACCACGGACCAGTGAAATTTCGGATAATGCGAAAACATACACGCTCGTGAAATTCACCGCACGTAGGCATAGCAGCTTCCGTCCGTTTTATGCAAGTTTTCCGTATAATCCGAGGACACACCATGATTGAGGTGACATTTTTTTTACCCTCCTGGCAAGGCTTTTCGTAAACTAAGATGGGAGTAAAATAAGTCACGGATTCGTGACCGGTGACAAAAAAAATGTTTATCTAAGTTTTAAGACCTCCTTTTATTCGAGCCTTTATAGAAAAATGAGAAACGTCTGCTCTTTTTTTTAACGAAAAATGGAAGTGTTCCAAAAAACGTTCTGGACAGCACGCTTCAATGTACTTTTTCGCGCCGAACACAAATCCGGACAGAAGTTTTGGCCCGAAGTCAAGCGGGACATTGATGATTGCCAAAAAAATATTTTCTTCTTCGTTTAATTTCTAGCGCGATTGAAGTACCCCGTACAGAACACATTTCGTCCCCCGACAAACACGTTTCGATTATTTCGATAAATTTCGTGTAATATATTTTTGTATTTTTTTAAAGAGTTTTTTAACATCCAATCCCCACGGTCCCAAGGAAGGGCAAGCTAATCTCCTCGTATAAATCAAATTCATGTATTCTATTGGTTAAAGCGTTAACTGGTAAACACGGAAACGATTAATATTATTATCGCGCGTGTAATTACGAGCGTACGAGGGGGCTATTAGCGAGGAATAGCGGAAGCTAGAAGAGGAAGGGTAGCGCGCACAGAGGGCCGCGTGGACCAGAGCCAACAGAGATAACGAAGGGCAGCAGAGAGAAATAAGCTCGCCGGTGTTATCGGAACGTTGTCGCAGTCGGCCCCTTTTCCACCTCCCTTCAACCCCCCATCGCCCCCCCCCCCCCTCTCGTCCGCTTTGCTTTAACGCTGTACTAGAACGAAGCTGCTGAGACAACAGTGCAACGGAAGACCCGATACACATCTCTGCTTAAACCTCCGCTTTCGCAACGGATCACCACCTAAGCTCGGATTCCTATCACTCTGAGGTACATCGCATTCCACACTTTCCAGTCGTTGTTCACCTTTTCTTGAGCTTTTTGCATACACGTCCCTTCAATTTCTTGAGACTAGGGCAAAGAAAATTTTGTGTACGATCATTGTGACTCGGAGCAATTTTTTACTGGATAGCCCAGTATGGGTAAATTTAAGCGTATTATAATTATTGTTTTCCGAAGGCAATATCTGTACTGTATTTGAAAGACTCTACGCGATTCTATCCCTCTTCAAAAAATCCATGGCTAAAATAATTCGCATTTTTTATATATATATTCTTGCGGTTAAGAAATGCTCCCTGATTGGCTGCTCTAAGAGTCTGAAGCTGGAGTCGTTCGACAAGTAGCTTCGGTCGTGGTGTGCCGTTTGACAGTTAATTTTGGCATATCATGAGGTCGAGTAGCGCGTGAGTCGGTACATTGGTATTTATCGTTGTTCAATAAGAAAACAGTATATCAAAGAAAGTATCACACGTTAATAAGATGAAAAAACATTTAAACGGAGCACTGAGATCTGGTGATTCAATAAGACACGGACGAGAGAGAGAGATTCGATGTCAGGGCTCGAATTAAGGTAGTAAGGTAAGGTAAGGTAAGGTACTTGCGGTACAGTTCCGCGAAACGTGAGTTTCAGAAAAAATTTCGAACACTTCTCGCTGGGATAAGAATCTGAAAAAAATCAAGTGTATGGGAGGTGCTGCAAAGATTTTTTTAATGAAATTATAATTCCAATTCGTGATTAACAAATTAAAGATAAAAATTATTATTCAACAAATTACCCCGCAACTTAACTATTTTCCTTGTTATTCCGTATAGTACTAATTCCGTATTTCGGTATTAGTTTCCTTAACTAATTCCGGAAAACCCGAACTCCATGTAGCTCACGGGAGTGGAATTTGAAAATCTTAAATCACTCCAGTATGCTACATTCTCGAGATTTCGGCATTCATTACGTATGGGAGTGGAATTTGAAGATCCTAAATCACTTCCATATGCTATATTCTCGAGATTTCAGCATTCGTGGCATATCGGAGTGAATTCCGTAACTATACTGAATACATACGTATAAAATACGTATGAATTTTTAAAGAATTTTTTGTAATCTTTTAAAAATCGCGTTTTTTCTATGTTCAAGCTGTGAAAAAGACACGTATTTGTTCGCACTCAACCTGAATCTGTACAGCTCTAATACAGTGTTACTGTATAGGGACCGTAGGGCAAAACGGGCCACAAAAGAAATTGTAAATTTGCATTTTCATGATGAGAGGAATAGGACAAAATATACCCAGCTTATCGCCGGTAATAATGATAAAAACCAGGCACTGTGGAAAAACGGGTCACCAAAAGAAAGCCGGCTACCTCACAGATGAATGCCAACAACAGAGAATGTAAAAAAAGAGATAATATCAAAAAGATTGGGGATTCGAGCACGAAGCGCGCGGTCAGGGCTAGTCAAAAAGTACTTAACCAGTTATTCTCGACGATGAGTTAATAATAGCGATTTTCAACTGGGCTGTCACTGACCTCATACATCCCATACAGGTGAAACAGGTGAATTCACAGAAAGAAAAAAATATAATGCTCAGAGGGCTTTAAAAAAAGCAACCAAATGTCTCTTCGAAGTGATGGAATGCCCCTTCAAAATCTGAATTTTATTGATTATCTGATCAAAGTAAAAAAAATATCTCAAATATTTGTTCGATTTGAACTGATTGGCTTCATACTGCATAAATCCCATTTTGAATTGCACTTTCAAACAAAAATACATGTTATCCATTTAAATCACATTACCTTCAAAGAAAAATCTTCGCGATGCGACTTATCATTTATAATTTCAGTTTAGCGAAAAATTTGAAATTTCATGAAGCGGTAAGTCAGTTAATAATAAAATAAATATTTCAAATATTTGTTCGATTTGAACTGATTGGCTTTATCATGCTGCATAAATCCCCTTTTGAATTGCACTTTCAAACAGAAATACATATTATCCATTTAAATCACATTACTTCCAAAGAAAAATCTTCGCGATGCGATTTATCGATATAATTTCAGTTTAGCATAAAATTTGAAATTTCGTGAAGCGGTAAGTCAGCCCAACATTTCAATGACTGTTGCCGAAAAAGTGTTAGACGCAGCTTGGAGGAACTTCCGTCGCCAGACGCTAAGAGCGGAAGCTCGCTAATTAATAGCCTCGTTAATTAACCCCTTTACGCGTGACGCAAAAGCATAAAGCTCGCGGAAACTCTCTACGAGTGCTCAACAGCATGGAATGTATTTCACTGATATAGCAGTCGGTACAGCCTGTGAGGGTACATAAAACAGTGTACATCACGCACGAAAGTATACAGATTCAGCGTCGACTTCGAGTCCTTGAGGGCTTCGAACGTCGAGGAGCCGCACTCGCGGAATAACGGATGCGCGAGAAGTCGAGCGAGCGGAAGGAAACCCGTTGCCAGCGAAGCTTTATACATTCGTGCACAGTCGAGGCTGTATAATGTACGAGCCCTCCCATCCTCCCAACGAGCCTATTCGAACTAAAGCGCCCATGATAAGTGCGACAAAATTGTTTGCTCGCATTGCAAAACACCGCACGGATGCTCGAACACGCGTACGCGCACGTTCACGGCGCTACCGGTGGAACAGGCACACAGATAAATGGAGGTAACCGGGGCAAAATGGCCACCTATTACGGACGAGAGACTTGCTCGCATTCAAATAGTCTGTGCGAAAAATATTTTTTGAATATAAAAATTTTTGCGCAAAAAAATACTTTATCACGTACATATTTTTCTATAAATGCCACAAATCCATTGTTTCCATATGAGCTGGGAGCGAACGTCGACTTCTATAAATCAACCTCACAATTTTATAAAGCAAGCACTCCCTGCACTTGCACTCCCAAATTTAATACTTCGTTACCTCCATCCACATTTTTATTGCAAAGTGGTTCATCTTGTCCCTCTCCATCCATTCAATCATTCATACGCATACATATATATGTGCATATATATATATACACACATACGTATATACATTCCTGGAAGAATACTCAGTATATACATGTACATATGAACGCACCTCATGTTTATGTATAGGTACTTCCGTGTGCCAAGGTGCACGCCACCGTGAAGGAATCGGGATGCCCCCCCCCCCCCCCCCCCCCCGTGTATGCAGTACAGCATACCCCGCATACGTCCGCTTCCACATTTGTACAGCTTTCTACCGCGAGTTAACGCTATTTCCCGGAAATATGTATAGAGATCCACGGACGTGGGTAGTGTCTCTACCTATGTATATATACACACGCATTTAGCCGGGAGAACGCCAGGAATCTCGTTGAGGGAACTTTATTGGATCTCGCAATTGGCCGGGCACAGCCATCGGGTCGAGAATTCATGAATATTCCTTGACCGGAAGAGCTTTCTCTCGCCCCCGCCCCCTGCGATACGGAAGCCCCTCTGGCTCGGCTCCTCGATTAGCTTGTACGTCTCACGGTACGTACGTGTGTCCGCTATTGTTGCAGTATAATGGTTCACCCATGTAAGTGTTAGTTATGCGCGTACCCGGTATAACGTTGCAACTTTGCGGGGCCGGCGAAGTCGCGCGAGCCCGGTCCCCGGTACACGAGCGAATTTTCGCGTACAAGTTCGACCCGGGAGTGTGCATGGTGAGTAGATTCGACGAATTACACATTCGGACACATCTGAGGCAAGTGGCGAACGAAAGCTGCTGCACCGCCGGTCGCGGACTCGGGAGGCGGAGTTCGGATACTGCAGACATTAAAGGAGCTACGACCCCTCTGGTATCTTTGTGGGTATTCGGGCTAGTTGGACGGGCACTTCCGGTCTCCGCTCGCGGCGCAGATTTCGAGCTTTGTCCATGTAAATTGAGGAAGTCGTGCCGGTAGCGGGATTTGATCATTGAATTTTATTACAGATTATTTTATACGAATTATTAGACGATCATTTTATACCAATTATTAAAAGATTATTTTATGCGTTTTAGTTTGTCGAGCACAGGCTCGTTAAAATTTGCTCAGAGACACGCAGACTTTGGTTAATCTATCGCTACCTTTTTAAAACTGTTTTGTTTTATTTTAAAAGCGACGCAATTCAGGCGTCGCTTATTTTCTCACTGCGGCATCATAAAATCCAGCTCTTCTCGTACCACTCTATCGTATAATTAACTTCCGATACCGGTGGATAGCCGCAGGCCCGGCGCAGCCTCCGCGTTCACGGTACGGTCGTTCGTCAATCTACGCCTCTCCCTGCCTTTCCGTCGTTTTCTTCTATTCTCTTTTTTTTCTTCATGTTTATTTTTTTTCATTTTTTATAAATCCTCCAGCATTTGGTCGAACCCGTATTTCACCGTGCGATTGGGGGCGGGGGGGGGGGGGGAGGAGTGGGGGTAACGTGCTCACCCCGCAGGATACGTTCGGCCACGAGCTCCGGACGCTTTTATTAATTGGCGTCTCTCTCGTTTATTCCACAAACCGCACTATGCAACCTCCGCTCGTTCTCTTGCTTATGGTCTTTCCGGTTTCTCTCGTGACGCCCCCTCCTCCCCTCCCCGCGGGCAATCCGGCGTTCGAACCCGAACACCAAACGATCGGCCAATTTCTCATTCCGCTGTGCTACCTAATTGGAAAAGTTGCGAATACGAACGCAAAGTTTTATCGGTTTATTTTTCACCGGCGAACACTTCCAACATAAAATCATATCCGTTTGCGGAATACTTTTTCACCGTCATCGACGAAAACATTCTTACTCGTGTCCCGTTCAAAAATATTAGATTTTCGAATGGAAAACAAATTCGTCATCAGCAAATAAATTAAAAATAGGTGATTACCGAATAATTAAAAAAAAGTTATATCTAAAACAGTTTTTATTCTATTATGGTATGGTTTGTTAAAACACTCTGCAAGACTTACACGAAAATGTGCCGAATACAATTCACAACGTATAATACGTTTCATTCATCCCTGTATTTTATTATAAATTATTTATTTGTTCGCGAAATGATTTAAAAAAAAAATCATTTCGCGAGATATAAGAAAATCTGCCGAATGCAACTCCTATATTGTAAACACTGAGAGAAGAATATAGTGAAAACTACCGGTCATCTAAAAGAAATTGCCATAGCTCATGGTAGTACGCAATTAGAGCACCACCTATGGCAGGAAGTCACAGATTTTCCAAGAATTTTGACCATAATAACTACGAAAAATACTTATAAATCCGGTACTTCCTGTCATAGGTGATGCTTTAGTTGGGCACTACTGTGTGCTATGGTAATATCTATGAAGCGATATCATATTTGCTAGATCCTCCTCTCAGAATACTATTTCATTTAGCATCATTATATCACAATGTATTATCAAATATTATTTATTATCCAACGAAAAAAAAAAATGTCGGAGAAACACGAAATGCTGCCGAATTCGACGAGCACAGTAAAACTATTTTAGCATACGAAGAAACTTTGTACGATGAATCTGGAAGTTCGGGACCCGGTTGGCAACGGCTGTTGCCGATGCCACTTCTCTCCGTCGGTAACGCCAGTTATGTACTTCGAGTATCGAAATATGTATGCGAACCCCTGTGCCCGCAGCCCTTCGGAACCGCTGTAAATCATGTTTCCCCGAATGTTTTACCTCGTTTCTCGGTGCGCCTCGTAACTATCTGGGAAACGAGTATATTTCGGCTCCGTCGAAGCGAGTATAAACCGATAGTCCTGTACCGGTACGGCAATGTATGCAATCCATAGTTGCACCGTTAAATTGCACGTGGAGTTCGAAACCCGACTGCACAGAACACGTTTTATACACTGAAAAGGAAAGCTCGACCGGCCGACCGATATGTTGGCACGGTGCACGTACACAACTTCCGGTTTATTAGTCCGAGCCTCGGGGGGCGGACCGGAAGTCCCGTAGGGCTCGCCGATGGCCGGCCGTGCGTGACGCGGCTTTTCGATTGCTTTCGTTTCAGCGTTTCGCGGAATGGCTGACAATATAGAACGCAAAACAAAGAATGGTACAATCATTGTCTTCTTAGCGGCACAGTTATCGGAACTTTTCCGTCTCTTTTCGTCGCTTGTTTTGCAGAGGCCTCTTTCCGGAGAGGTTCCTCGAGCATTCATTATGTCGCTGTTTTACCGACTGCCAGTCATTGTAGTTTTTAAAAACCGATCGCCCATATCGATGCCCAGTTTTGTTCTTTTCTTTTGCCAGCTCATATGTATGCCGTGCGTGACGCGGCTTTTCGATTGCTTTGGTTTCAGCGTTTCGCGAAATGGCTCACTACATAGAACGCAAAACAAAGAATGGCACAATCATTGTCTCCTTAGCGGCACAGTTATCGGAACTTTTCCGTCTCTTTTCGTCGCTTGTTTTGCCCTTCTCCGGAGAGGTTCCTCGAGCATTCACTACGTTGCTGTTTTACCGACTGCCAGTCATTGTAGTTTTTAAAAACCGATGGCCTATATCGGTGCCCAGTTTTGTTCTTTTCTTTTGCCAGCTCACTTTAGCGCGCCCGGCTCGGCTCCCAGCCTCGTCCGGTGTGGGTGGGTGCGGGGCGGGCTGCTCTCTCGGATGAAATATCGGAAAAACTGCAGCGCCGGGCCGCGATGCATTACGTCCAATATTCGACTCGATAAGTCTTCCCGGGGTGGTGCGCGGGCGGTGGCCGCTTCGCCAACGGGTCCAATGTATTTTATATACCGGTCACGTACGGTGTAAACGTACTTAGGAGCCCGAGCGACCCGGCAACAGAAGCAGCAACGTCAGGGGACCACCGGAAGCTCGTCCCTCCGGCTCGCCGGCCTCGCGTCCCGTCGAGCGTATAAAAACCCCGCAAGCCCTTTCTCCGGTGAAAAGCAAAAGCAAAAAAAAAAAAATAATAATAATGGAGTGACGCTTTGTTCGTTCTCTCTGCCTTCTAATCTCATTTTCTTTCGCTCGGTTCTTCTTCCTTTCGCCTCCCCGGAACACCGTTGGTAGTCCGCCGTTTTACGCGCGTCCTCGCACTTGCGAGCCCAACGATGCATTTCCTTCGAGCCCACTTTCGCTCGTATCTCCTGGACAATCGACGGCAATCCGATGTTCCATTATCACTGAATTTCTTCGTTAGGGCATTAAGCCAACTTGGCGAGTTGGGAACTCTATTAAAGGTTGGAAAAGAGATTTATTCGTTTCGGAAAATTTGATATTCTTTGCGGGAGGATTTTTAAAATTATATTTCATCTCTTTTTTTGGAACTCTTTTTTTTTGTCAGATGTAGATATGGAATGTAGAATTCTAATAATGATTCCATCGCGTATGCAATCATTTCTGCAGGTTGGTTTTTGCAGCATATGGAATGGAATTCGACGTAGATGGTCAGTGTCCAGTTTCTAATAAAAAGAAAACAAAATAAACATGCAATCAAACTATATTACACTGTAAAAAATGTCATGAAATTTACAACACTTTTAATATACAAGGGTATATGAAATTAGAATTCACATACATTGTATATGAATTTTCATAATTTAATCTTAAATGCAATACCTGTATATTAAAATTACCGTTGATGCCATTGAAAATTAAGACATCCGTATATGAAAATTATGTTATTATTACAAATATTATATAAATAATATTTTGTTAAATATACCGACAACGGAATATTCTTACATACGTGTCAATAAAATTTCATATACTGCATATGCATAAAACTTCATATACATTTATGAATTTTCAAGCAGTAATTTCTTACAGTGTACGTATAAGGTGAACTAGAAAGAAGGAGACAATTTTTTTTAAATAGTGAATTACCGTTGTCAGTGTTTTTTTTTTACTGACCATTTTTGTAGTTTTTTTCTATGATTGTATATTCATCGGCCATCGGCGAGCTAGGAAAATAATTGTTCGGCTGAAAACCTAACTTGGCATGCATATCGGTCCACCGGTTGCCGGCACGCGTTTCGCGAGTGGGAAATTTCTAGCGCAAAGTTCATATCGTTTGCTTCCGAGGCCCGACTCGTGACACGCTTCATTCTCATTTGCCCGCCGATCGCTGTTGTTTCCTCCGGGTTTCCCCCGGGTGCCTTCGCTCGGCAGAAATTACGACGGTTAATTAAAGTCCTGGCTGCTGTATGTCGCACGGTCGAGCGAATATATCTGGCAAGGCACGTGTTGCAGACCTCGCCCCTCCCCTCCCTCTCGGCTTGCTCAGAGTCTTTTCAAATAAGTTTAATGAACAAAAGAAAAAAAAAACAAAAATAAAAGGAAAACGGAGGAGAAGACTTTAACGAAGTTAAGAGCGGCTCGGAGCTCTCGGGCCCAGCGTGATAGCGAGAAAGTTATATACAAGTGTCGGGGCTGTCGGGCTGCCCCGCACTAAACCGGGGAGAGTGGTGGAGAGAGGTAAAGGACTCGACGATAAGTAAAAAAAAAAGAATAATAATAATAAGTAAAGAATTTAAAAGAAATGGAAAAATAATAACAGAAACAATTAGTGGACGAAAAATAATAAAATAAAAATAGAAACAGCGAGCACTTTACTGGAAAATGTACGAGAACGTTGAAGCAAGCAATTGCGTGAAAAGTCGCTGAATGTAAGGAAGATTAAGTGAATAATGGAGCGAGCTATAAAGACTCATAAAAAAATAAGTCTGATAAAGTGGTTGTAAAAAATC
Organism: Amblyteles armatorius; assembly: GCA_933228735.2. Lineage (NCBI taxonomy): Eukaryota > Metazoa > Arthropoda > Insecta > Hymenoptera > Ichneumonidae > Amblyteles > Amblyteles armatorius. The sequence goes on from OW121696.1 coordinate 2,414,051, forward strand.
GCTCCACCGGAGCTGTGTACATATTTAGCGTAGGTGCGGTCGACCGGGGATATCATGAAAATATAACTTGTGTACCCTCGCAATCAGCTGGAATATGCTAGATTGATTTGGAACTCGACAAGCTCGGACCGACATCGCTGCAGTCGAGTCCACGGTGAGATGTTATATTATGCTCCGCGTAAGAGAGAAAAGTTTAGAAAGCGCTGAAGCCAGTCGGTTTTCCGACCGACGTCCAAATTCACGAGCCAACTTTCGTGACGGAATTCACGACAATTTTCGTGTTTGAATTTTACAAATAAAAGAAAATATAACAATTATTATATTAATTCACTTGTAATATAATAACAATAACAATAATTATTATTATTTTATTAAGTTATTTTATTGAATAGTAATTATTATTATTTTAATAATTGTCTTCGCTTACAATAAGAATATCAGTAAATATTGCTGATAATTATTTTTTCCTCGTGCCCTTTCTATTCACCAAACAAGTCGCGTCCGAGTCTGACCACACACGGGGCCGCGCTACTGCAAAGTAAATGTTCTCCTCTACCGAAGAGGGCACTCACCAGCTTGCAATTTTCAAAGAATTTATTTATCGCCAAAGTGCTATCAAATTTGCGATCGAATGACGGTTGGGGAAAGCCTGTGAAGATTTCCGGCCCTCGCGGAGTGTGGCCGATGTGAAATTCTCGAGCCAACTTTCGTTACGGAATTCACGACAATTTTCGTGTTTGAATTTTACAAATAAAAGAAAACATAATTATTATTATATTAATTCACTTATAACAACAATAATAATAATAATTATTATTTTATTAATTTATTTTAATGAATAATAATTATGATTATTTTAGTTGTCTTCGTTTACAATAAGAATATCAGTAAATATTACTGGTAATTATTTCATCCTCGTGCCCTTTCTATGTCCAAACCAGTCGCGTCCGAGTCTGACCACACACGGGGCCGCGCTACTGCAAAGTAAATGTTCTCTACCGAAGAGGGCACTCATCAGCTTGCAATTTTCAAAGAATTCATTTACCGCCATAGTGCCATCAAATTTGTGATCGAATGACGGTCGGGGAAAGCCTGTGAAAATTTCCAACACTTGCGGAGTGTGTTTGATGTGAAATTCTCGAGCCAACTTTCGTGACGGAATTCATGACAATTTTCGTGTTTGAATTTTACAAATAAAAGAAAACATAATTATTATTATATCAATTCACTTATAACAACAATAATAATAATTATTATTATTTTAATTGCCTTTGTTTACAATAAGAATATCAGTAAATATTGCTGGTAATTATTTCATCCTCGTGCCCTTTCTATTGTCCAAACAAGTCGCGTCCGAGTCTGACCACACACGGGGCCGCGCTACTGCAAAGTAAATGTTCTCCTCTACCGAAGAGGGCACTCACCAGCTTGCAAATTTCCAAAGAATTCATTTACCGCCAAAGTGCTATCAAATTTGCGATCGAATGACGGTCGGTGAAAGCCTGTGAAAATTTCCGGCACTCGCGGAGTGTGTTTGATGTGATTTTGTGCAGCAACGAGGGGGCGTGGGGTTTCGGGGTGACAGAGGCGAACTATATAGTTGCCGAGGAACTTTTCGTCGATATATCGATGACGCCCTAAATAATTCACCGGTACAGCTTTGATGTCGATCACCCGGGTTCCACTCGATAAACGCGAACAATGCACCGAGGCTTCCGGCCGATCGTCGACGTCGTTGAGTGCGGCTCCGTTGTCGAGGCACTTCGCTCGGAGTTCGCGCGTCCTCTGTGCTTTCCATCCGGTCCACCGGGGGGGGGGGGGGGGGGGGGGGGGGGGTGGAGGAGAGAAAGCACCGGTGCACATCAGTGTACCGTAACTCTCGGTCCCATCCACGCCGAAGACACTATACATTCGCACCGTTCGTTGTACGTACCTCTCCTCCGAGCGAATGTGATTATCCACTACGTCATTCCTCTAACCACTTACCCGGTTCCATGATTAAAGCCACTTTGGCAGACATTTCCCTGATTACTGGACGAAATTCAATTGACGGCAGACACCAGCGCCGAAAAGTTAAGCCCCTTTGACCCCCGAGTGTAAATTTTGAACCCGGTACACTTTTGTAGCTAATAATCCTCGTGAAAATTAACATCCGGGCAAAGTTTGCCGGACAGTTATTCGAGATGAAAAGGAATTGTTAATCTTGGGTGGATGATCAACTTGGGTCAAGACCGAACCAGCGCTCGGTCGGTAACGAAAACTGTAACGAACTTTTTTTCGCGGATACCGGAGTTCACGGTCGAAAGGAAAGTCTCATCGAAATACCGACGGCACATTCCGCGTTCGAAGAGACTTCTCGTTTGATCGTCGTTGTGATATTATCCGTCGAAAAAATTAATTACATTTTTTTATTACCTACCCTGGTATTTTGCATAATCTTAAATTTTGCTGCGACATGTATTCGTACTAAATACCATGTAATGTATATAAATGTCTCGCCGTTGAACGTGCAACACTAATCTCTTTCCTTTTCCTTGTATGATTTCAGTTGGCAGCAAAAATGTGCAAGCATCGTTGGAAACGTTACCGGTAAGCCCCGAGACATGTAGAAATTTTTTGGGTCCCGACGTGGAGTCGACACATATCCGGTATCGTATTTTTCTCCTTACTCGTCTCCGGTAACCCCACTCCCCCCCCCCCCCCCCCCCTCCCTCCCCCGCCATCCCGAGCTGAGCCGTCGGCGAGAGAATGCGATTATCGTTTTTGTCTGCAAGCAGGGTTTCGCGACGACACCGAGAAGTACGAATACCACGGGAATCGCGAACGTCACAAAAAACGCCGGGACCGGAAGTGCAACGTCGAGGAACGAGAAGGTGTCGTGGATCGAGGACGGGGAGGAGGCGGACGACGACGAGGAGTCGGACGACGATGAGGTGGACGAGAACGATCCGATGGACGAGTACGAGGAGGAGCTGCGGGGAATCGCGGAGTCTCACGAGGCCATGTCGAGGGACGAAAGAAGAAATGGAATATCGAGCTCGACCCCGGGACTCCCTTCGGTCAGCGAGGATCGGAGATTCGCCGATCGTCTCGGGGGAACGAAGAGCTTTGATTCGCGCGAGAAGAGCGACGAGATCGCCTCCGACGAGAGCTCCGTGTCGAACGAGGCACTGCCCAGCGATGAGGACGAAGAGGTAATCAAAAGCAGTCGAGGTTTTGGAAACTCTAAATTAAAGGCGCAAATTTTTTGCAGTTCATTCATTAAATTCTGAAAAAAAATTCGATTTTTTTCTATTTTTTTAAATAATTTGAAAATTGAATAAAAAGCTCCTTTTATCCGTATCTGAATGTCTATAAACCCGAGTTTCCGTTTATAGAATTGTAAAAAAAAAAAGAAAGCGTAAAAGAAAAGATTTTCGTGCTCTACACCGTAAAATATTCTTCATCCTCAAACGAACACAACTCTTTCGTTGCTAGATTTACAATTTAAAAAAATCAAAGAAGATTGATAATTAGACGACAGACGGTACAATTTACTTTTGTATATTTGACTGTCTAATTTTTTAAATAATTTGAAAATTGAATAAAAAGCTCCTTTTATCGGTATCCGAATGTCTACAAACCCGAGTTTCTGTTTATAGAATTGAAAAAAAAAAAACAAAGTGTAACTATCGCCTTTGAATAAATTATGCCGTTCCCTCCCGGAATCGTTGGAAAACAGTTTGGAGTTATCAAAGCTCTTTAAGAGCGGACCTTCGGCGAACCAAACAGTGTACGGTATATCTCTAGCGCGAGAAATTTGCATAGCGAAACTTTAAAACTCTGCCGTTTGCTCCGCCGCTCTCCTTGCGCAACTATGATCTGTGTGACTTTTCTAACGAAAATAAAGAGCGCGCGGAGTGGCAAGAGAAAGCGAGTTAAAAGAAAAGATAGATACAGTGGGGGCGCAGGAAAAGCGTTTCACCGAAGTTTGTGTACAGTTGTTCTTATATACACCGGATGTATAGTGGATTCCCGCGACAGAGTTTTCGGCACCCGGTGAGAAACTCGGAAGCCGGCTCCTGCTATCCTCTACGCCCGGTAGCTTCTTTTCTCCCGACTCACTTTCCTTCGAGCCCCCACCGAAGCTTATTTTCAAGCTCGGAAACTCCGGTGACAGAGAGAGAGAGAGATCGAAAGGAATAAGATGGAGAAAATAGAGAATACTAAAAACTTTTGTCCTTCACCAGGTGGTCCAACTTTTGAAATACAAACAAAAGATTACGACGCCGAGAAAGAAAGACGTCGTTGGCGGTATCGCGAAAGCGGGCTCAAAGGCCAAACGCGTACCGACGGTGAAGAAGGAGCTCAGCACCCAGAAGGAGATTCTCGCCCTGAATATGACAGACATCTTGCCGAAGAAACTCGATCCAACTATGGAAATCGTTAATCGCCTCGACGTCGACGCCAAGCAAGAGTCGAGATTCGTGTCGCCGATTACTGCCGATCAACCGCATCGATACGAGGTGAGTAAAAATAAACCATCGTATACGTTCCGATTTTTTTTTATTACGAAAACATCTCAACGAATTAATTACAGTAACAAAATTTACATACTTGCTTTGATAATCATAATGAGAAGGCGTATGAAAAAATCTTAACGAATTAATTACAGCAACAAAATTTACATACTTGATTTAATAATGATAATGAGAAGGGAGTAGATTCTTGAAGGATTTTTAGAGGTCTCAGCGAATTCAGAGCGTTGAAAAGATGACCGTTCATTCAAACCCCACCTAATCTAATATATCATTATTAATTTAAGTAATTAATAATAATAATAATAAAACCACTGAAGATGTTTGCGCAAACAACTTCAGTGCACAAAAGTATGTTTGTGTAAACCTCGAAACCTCTGCTACTGTAAAGCTCGACAGGGCTCGCCGAACAAAATTTGAATTGGAGTTGAAACTTCAACCAACGTCTTCTCGCTCTGCTTCAGCAGCTCGTCCGCGGCGATCTGGGGCTCGAGGAGGAATATCCCGGCGATACACCCGCTGATGTTCTCAGAAAGCTAGACAAGAGGCAACCGTCCGAACTTAACAGTCGGAGATCTTACTTCGTCGGTGGTTATTCACCCGAACCGGAGCAGCAACGCAAACTTGAGGAACTGGGCGTAAGTTTTCAACGTTATTCAAACTCGATAAAACAATAATTATCTGTATCTGACGTTCTCAGCAGCAAACTCGTATTCTTGACATTGATGTCATCGATGATTCTTGATATCGCTTCGAAACCACAGTCTGAAAGATTTTTGAATGAATCGGTATTTTCTTCGCTTGTGATCCCAAGATTTTCGTTGGTCAGCTAAAAGTGTTCCATCGTGCGTCGGAGTCATTATAATTCTCATCGGGACCAAACCCCTCGTGACTCATTCTTACCGCTTGACCCTAATTACCTCGATCCAATCTCTCTTTTATCTCCGCTTCCATAAAAGCTGCTTTCCACGATTCCCTTTCTCCCATTCTCCCATTCTCGCATCGCCCCTCATTTCCTTTTCTCGTTCCCGTGTCCTTTCAACTACAACCCAACACGCAATTCAATGCCACACAGCACAACTTTCCCGTTCCATCATACAACTTATCTCATTAACCGTGGAATCCCAGGTTAAACGATCGTACCGGTGCTGTGTGCGTAGCCGTACACAGACTCGATGATTTAAGAGATCGAGATAGAAAATATACCGTTCTGTTGTACCTATATATATCTTTCACACACGCACACACATACCAATACCAACACGCATACCAATTCAACGTTTGCCAGTGGCGAGCAACCACACCGGATAGAATAACCCCGACTAAAGTTTTCAAAATTCAATCCTGCTGGAATACCCGCAGGAATGTTAAAACCGCAGTCTTCTGTATACACTACCGCTCTCCCCACTTCCGCATGTAAAAGTACTCTGAAATAAAAATGTTAAATATTCGTCACTTTCGGTTTGAAAATCCCATGTTTCTACTCGAAGTGACGTCACATCGGTAACACGTCACTTACGGTCGAAAAATGACATTTCCGGACCGAAAGTGACATATTTCCATGATGACGTCACTTCAGGTCATAAAATGAGATTTGCAAAATCGGATTCGTATTCAGCGGGAGAAAGTACGTCGAAATACGTGGCAGTTCATTTGAAAAAAATACAAAATCATTTACTAAACTAAATATACATTTTTAAACAAACTCAAATTCTCGGGGAAACAAAACATTCAAGGACATTACGTGAAATTCAAGGACATTCCAGAACTTTTTCAAGGTCAGGCAAAATTCAAGGACAATTCTAGGACCCTAAGGACTCGAAGGACCGCTGGACACTACGGAACACAACATCGGAAAAAATATATTTTCCACGATTCTGGTTTCTCCGAGCGAAAGTCTCATCCGACGATAATGTTGATCCATTGTATATGAGATTCCAGATTAATTTACAATCGCTAATGTTCTGATCTTAATATCGTGGCTAACGTTAGCACAGTTTCTTGGCCGAACACCACCTATCTTCTGTACCCAACGGAACGCAATTCCGATTCAATAGTTTCGATAGGCTTCGCATTATTTTAATAAATCGACGTTTTGGGGGTTAATCTTTCGGGAGTTCGTCCTTTCGGAGGATATACGTTTCGGGGGTTATTTTTTTCGGGGGATATTCATCGGGGCAGAGCCGTTTCCGAGCTATGCCATCCCACAAAAAAAAAAAAATCGGAAAAATCGGTGATAGCGAGGTGGCCTCTGGCGTTTTGATACGAGCTCGTATTACTCCTTCCCACGATGGCACCGGGACTTCTTCCGCTCGATTTCTCGGGTGAATCTTTGCCCGTCCGCGAGTATGGAACAGCAGCGGTGCGGCGCGCAATAGCGTCGCAGGACCACGTCGTTAATCTTGAGGGGGTAAGGCGCGCGTCGAGGGATACGGCGATGTCGTCAGCACTTCCGACTTGCGGCGGAGTCGAGGACGACGACGACGACGAAGGAGCCCGGGCAACGGCGGTACTGAAACTCCCGCCTGCGGAGTTAAGACTTCCGCGAAACGAAAGTAATAAAAAGAACGTACCGGAGGAGAGAAAGAGAGTTCTGTATAGAGTCCGATAACTATACCGGCGTGTTACAGAGTGAATGAGGAGGCCGGAGGGGGGGGGGGGGAGGAGAGAGCAGGGAGGAGCTCTTACTCTCAAACTCGCGGTTATATGGAACCGGAAGAAAGAAAGGAATGAAAGGAAGAAAAGGAAAAAAAAATTGAAAAAAAAATCAAAACGGAATGAGAGTTATACCGGGTGTGTCTCGAGCGATATGACGAGGCTACGCGATTTACCCGATTACTTCGCTCGAGCATCGATAAATTTCCTGGCGAAATGCCGAAGCACCGATGGAGAACCCCACCGCGCGGGGAAGATCGACGTTAATGTTGAGGAGAAAGAGTGGAGTGTACCAACGAGAAACCCGGAAGACGTCGCGTCTCTGTCCAAGCGCGTGGAATAAATTAAGCGAGCGGAAGCTTCCCGTCCCGGTTCTCACGGGAAATCACGGGAAAATGTAACAGACGATCGATCCAACGATTTCTATGTCGAAATTCACGACGGGGCGATGTTACGAATTGTTGCATGCAACAATACCGAATTAGTATGGTATGAAATGAAAAAAAAATCCATTTCTGTTATGATGCCGAAGTTCGTTGACCCGTTGAAGCAAACCGGCAAGTCTGTTCTCTGCCTCTTCGGAGAAGCTTTACTTTAAATGTAATCAATGAAAACATTTTCGAATCTTGTGCGATGGTGGATTCTAAGAAAATTGATATGCCTCATTGTGGATTTTTTTTTTCAATACTTCATTGTGATTACTTTTTTTCCAACGCAATAACTTGTTTTTCACTGCGAAGAGTTTCGAGGGCTTAAGATAACGTTAATTAAATTAGCTTAAATAATTGCAGAGAGACATAAAGTTAGTCATTATTATTCTTATTATTATTAAGGTAGCTATGTCGCTTCCCGCTCATCTTGCATAAGTTCGAGAAAAGTAAGCGAATATTGCAAGTACTTCTCGATGATATAAAAATCTGTAAAAATCCATGATGATTAAAGGTACTGAAGAGATTGATTTTGCACAATAATAATTCCAAAATGTTATTAACAAATGAATCAAAAAATTAATTGTTTAACAAATTGCCCGGCAAAACAACCATTTTTTCTATGAAAATCATTCGTTTATTTTTCTGAATACGTATGAATGTTTTCAGATGTTTCAATTAGCTTTGATTTTTTGATTTTTGTATTTGGAAAAAATGTTTGAGTAAACAAAGAAATTATATCATTTATATCATCAATAAGTACTTGCAATATTCGCTTACTGTTCGATAACTTATGCGAGATGAGCGGGAAGCGACATAGCTACCTTAAATATTGGCGAAGCTATGAGAGATCTGATTCGGAGTTCTCCGTCCTTTCTGGTATGGTACATCAACTAGATATGCCTCGCGATACGCGAATGACGCATGAAGGAGTGTGTTGTACGTTCTATTCGATACAGTAAGAAAAATAAAATTGAACGCATCGTTCCTAATATTCCTCCCTCGGATACGTGGATCCCTCGAGGCGTTTCGTACTTTACAAAGGGATTTGGTACGCCTCCGCACCATACCTACTTTATGTACGGCTCTATACCGAGATAGCATGAAGCTTCTTAATCTTCGAATCACGTCTGCCGCGTGGCAAACGCTTCCTTTCCCCATAATTTTCATCCACCACCGAAACTGACATCCCTTTCGACGGAAGCGACGGTTCGATGATGAGATGTTGCCGCCAGGAAATAACCGAAGAACTTCGTGAGGAGAGTTTTTCCTCTTGGATTTTTCCTCGTATATATAGATATATTCCCTCGTAATACCTGCTTAGAGGAAGGCGCGTGCTAGTAAAAAAAAGAGCAAAGGGGAATTGTGCGGAGGAAACGAAATATACGAAGGGGTAGTCAATGAAGCACGTACGAGCAGCGTGAGCGAGGTTTTCGAAGCTTCCTCTCTTATTTTCTCATTTCTTTTTTCTTCTCTCGCCAACGCGCAAAGGCCAATCGACGACATTCGTCACACGTTTCACCCTCGACCTTTCGTCCTTACACGTTTGCTCGTTTATCACGGCTTTGCCGAAGGAATAGCGAGAACGTGCGTGAAAACCGCGTCGCCAAACGTTCGCTGAGCATTGGATATTTTTATCGTACCTCTCCCGAGAAATGTCATCGACGATGTTCCCCCGAGAAAAATCGCCTCGTCCCCACTGTATTTAATCAATTTATCCATACGTCTTTTTTTTTTTTTTCCATGGCACGGATCGCAGATCGAGGAGGGTGTCCTGGCGGAGAACCTGATGGAGCTGCTTACACGACTCGCCTCGGATCCTCGACACTGGGAACGCGTTCACCGGCTTCTCAGTGAGTATGATCGGTGACGCCGGGGACGCCCCGGGGAATGCTCAGCGTCGTTCGATTACTTTCGGAATGCCGAGGGACGTCTGAGAAGGGCGATTCACGCCGGAATTAATTCGCCGCTGGAATTCAGCCGCCACGTTTGATGAGTAGTTAAGCGACCGGTGTGCATGCACAGCCATGGAGTTTCACCGTTTCTGATAATCCCGTCGAGCCAAATATCTCGATTAGCAATCGTTCAATCGGGGATAACGAGAAGGAAACAGGGATTGGCACGGGGGCCGCCGGTGCTGTCTCTTTCGTTCATACACCAATCGTTCCCGTTCGTGGCCGAATAGGGAAAACAGCCAGGGGGGCGGCGGATCGACGCGAAACTCGTCGTCCATTATTAGCCGTCGAGCAATTGTTCCGCGGGGCAATTTAACGCCACGCCTTTCTCTCATTCCATCTATAATTGTACGAGAGCAAACGGGTTATCTCGTTCCGTGGTTTACAGCCGGAGTGCTATAGGGGAAAGGGTAGTGGCGCGAGAAAGCCCTCCAGGCTGTCCCGCCGTGTCGACTAATTTGGCCCCGACCGTCGCCCTTTCGATGCTTACCGACAGCAATGGCAACCCGGCTCCCCATTGTCGCGATAGCTCGTTAACGATTTATTATCGGTCACCCCCAATGAAAATAGTGCTTTTGAATCGGGCATAGTAGTTCCAGGCATTAGGATAATAAAATTAAAAATCAAAACCATCGTTTGTATCGGCAAAAGAAATATCCTCGAATGTACCTGTCCATAGTGTACCCTCAACTGTTATCGACTTTTTAGAGGGCGTCGAAGGAGACATGGAACGCGTTTCGTGGTTACAGCTGGTGTGTTACAGAGTAGTGGCGCGAGAAAGCCCTCCAGGCTGTCCCGCCGTGTCGACTAATTCGGCCCCGGCCGTCGTTTTTTCGATGCTTACCGACAGCAACCCGGCTCCCCATTGTCGCGATAGCTCTCTTAACGATTTATTATCGGTCAACCCCAATGAAAATAGTGCTTTTGAATCGGGCATAGTAGTTCCAGGCATTAGGATAATACAATAAAAAAATCAAAACCATCGCTCGTATCGGCAAAAGAAATATCCTCGAATTTACCTGTCGATAGTGCACTGAGAAAAAAAATCGATTGAGTCAACAAAATGAGCGCTTACGGGTGGCGAAACAAACTTTTGGTTGATCGAACGAAATAATGGTTGTATTAAGTGAAGAAAAATTTGAATCGACGGCCTGTTAGTTCGATCAACCAAACATTTGTTTCGCCACCCGTAAGCGCACATTTTGTTGACTCAATTGATTTTTTTTCTCTGTGTGTGCCCTCAACTATTATCGACTTTTTAGAGGACGTCGAAGGAGACATGGAACGCGTTTCGTGGTTTACAGCCGGTGTGTCATAGATGGGAGGGGCAGTGACGCGAGAAGACTCTCAGGGCTGTCCTCCCGTGTCGAGTAATTCAACCTCAACAATGCTATTTCGATGCTTACCGACAGCAATGCCAAACTATCCTCCATTGTCGCAATATCTCTTTAACGATTTATCATCGGTCACCCAAAGAAAATAGGGTTTTTGCATCGGGGATACCAGACATTACCCTAGCAAGTTCTGCGACTTGGAAAACCACCACCAAACTACCTTCAAAGCGACCGACTAAACGACCGGTCGTTTTCGGACAAAAACACGTCCTCGAAAACGACTGTCAAAACTACTTTATCCGTGTCCGCATCAGCCGCATACGAGCAGCTTCCAGGGAGGGCTTTCAGTCAGGTGGTTTTACACTTGATAAACGAATAAACTACCGCAAAAACAATTATTCACAACACCTTTCAGTCCAGTCGTTTTTTTTATTTTCAACCGAAGGAACGACCGCATAACGACAACCGGACTGAAAGGTCTTTTGAACGGTCGTTTCCACGGTTGTTCATCCAGTCTTGAAACGTAAAACGACCTGACTGAAAGCTCTCTGACGCGAATGAAGTCGTTTTAACAGTCTTTTTACCGGACGTATTTTTTTCCGAAAACGACCGTTCGTTTTCTCGGCCGTTTCGTTGGTCGCAGGATCTGCCAGGGTAGGATCTCATAGGTTTATCAAAACAATCTTTAATATCAACAACAAAAAAAATGTTCTCGAATTCCACTGTCCATCGTGGACTTTAAACTGTTATCGACTTTTTCAGAGGACGTCGAGGGCGATATGGAGCTTTCGCTGGCGGCTCCCCTGGATTCCCGCAAACGAGCGTACAGCCCGGACTCTTCGTTGGAAATTCCATCGACTGATTCGTCGACCGACAGCCCGCTCGGGCAATCGACCACGAAGAAGCCAAAGAAAAAGAAGAAGAAGAAGAAGAAGAAGCCACGCAATCGTTTGGACGGTACAACTCCGACGTCGAGCCCGGCAACTTTGACAACGACGGCTTCGACGTCGTTGAGGCCGCCGTTGCTAACGACGACCGCGTCGCCATCGTGGCCGACCACACCCGCTCAATGGCGACTCGTGGCCGAGCGACTGTTCGGCTCACCATGGTCGGACGATCGTCAGGAGACTGTCTCGAACGTGGCCAAAGTTCGTTACGCAGCGACGTCCAAGCAGCGCGGCGCCTCGGTCAAAGATCGTCTGCCGACGATTGACGACAAACAACGCGAGAGCCTGAAAGCTTTGAACGACGAGCGCCAGGCTCTGATGCTTCAGTCCGCGCGAGAATACTCCCAGCCCAGGCGTCTTCACTACGGCAAAGTTAACACGCACGAGAAAGGCTCGCCGAGCTCCGATCACGACGATAACGAACGGAATTACAACGATAACGGAAGTTCGTCCAGGCTAATGGACTACGATATCCCCGAAAGAAGTTACCAGCCGAGGCCAATCTCGCCGAACAGATACGATCGTTACGGCCAGTACGGCAGTCAGAGATCGAGAGATTACGGCATGAGCCCGGTTAATCGGGATCCTAACGATTACGACGAAATTTTTCGGTACCCCGAGGGAACGACGAATCACCGACCCTTCGCCAGGACACAACAGTTCAGACCGTCCGGACGCGAGTACGCCTCGACGAAAACTTGGCAGGATTCTCGATACGACTACGGTAGACCATGGAAAGATAAGAGTCGAGGGAACTTCGACGGAATTCCCGGTGCGGGTGGACACTGGCCCTGGAGACCGTCGCAGAGCGACTACAAGGTCTGGATACCGCGTTATCAGCCCTGGTCGAGAGAACGCACCAATTGGCAACGTTTCGACAACGACGACGACGCCGACACCGATCCGAACGATGACTACGAGGATAACGGGAGCCCTTTGTCGACGAGAAACTGGCAACGGAATTCGCATCATCAGCAGCGCCAGCAACAAGAACCTTGGAGAAATTATCCCATGGACAGCGTGTGGCCGGTCGACGGAAACGTCGACTTACACTCGTGGCCAGTGCCCGAGAGACCGAAGAGCTTCACGCGCGAGATGCTTCCGGTTAGCTTGGAGAAGATTAAAAATCCTTCGGAATCGTCGAACAAAGAGTCCCAGTCGAAAGCGGCGACGAAGGACAAGCCTGTGCTGCCGAAAATAACGATGAAGACGTGGAACAGCTTGACGTCGGATCCGGCGACTTGGCCGTTCAAGCTCACCGGGGCGAAGGCCTGGCCGAAGGACAAAAATGGCAAATCCTACAATCCCAATGCCGAGCTCGTGAGGAAATTGGGCCTCGACAAGCAGGACCGTTTGCTCTCGACGAGCAAGGATAACGTCAAGGATATCGTCCCGCAGGGATCATCGTCGAAGTACGGTAAAATTGGGAAAGGCACGGGCAAGGCAACGTCGGGCCAGAGTGACAAGGGATCGATAGCCAATACAGCGAAGAGTTCCATCGGCTGGCCGGCGAAATTGAGCGCGGTGAACGAATGGAGCAAATCGAGGGAAAACGAACGGTTACCGCAGAGAGACGAGGCCGGAAACGTGTGGTCGGGGAACGTCGAGGCGGATAGGAAAATGTGGTCTGGCAAATCGCAGGTTTCACCGAAGATATCGTCGGTCGGGGCTTGGGTCATGCCTGTCGATCAGTCCACCTGGAGACCGTACGAGCTCAAGGAAACGCCGTACGGACAATTGTCGGAAGTGCCGAGAGGCAGATGGCCCGACGACCGAAACGGCAGTCCCGATGAAACCGGAAGTGGTTCTTGGTCGTCACCGAAGAAGGAAGGTTCCTCGCCTGCGTGGTCGCAAAAAATCAACAACGACTGGAACGTCGAGAGCTCCGGTTATTCGGCCGGTAAACCGGCACCGACGATCCACTCGTCCACGTGGCCGTCGAAGTGGCGACAATTCGCTTATCACAAGGTAACAGCCTCGCCGATCAGCAAGCCCGGATCGACGAATCTCAGCGAAGGCTCGGGCAGACCGAGAAACTCGTACATCGCTGTGTCGGCCGTATCGGGGCCGAAATATCCGAACAACGAGTGGCGGAAGAACGACATCGAGGAGGGCCAACTTGATCGAGGTTCGAACGGCCATGGGACGACGCTCGATCAGGACGATCCGAGTAGCCAGTTGAGGAAGCTCGGCGGAACGACGAAGGAACGGTGGGACAAACAGGCGAGAACGGGCAACGGAAAGGGAAAGGATCGCGAGAGAAATGAGAATGATCCGTTGGAACATCAATTGGAAGAGTTGAGACAGGTCCCGTACTGGAATCACGACCAACCACGAGAACAAGTGAGTCTAAATTTTTCTTTTTGCATTAGAGTGCGGTAATATTTGTAACCGGTGAATTTATAATTCTTCGTTTGCAGGATTAAAAAAAAAGGCTTGTTCATCTAGAAAACATTTTTTTGTTCACAAACTTACTCTCGTAATCTTTTTATTATTTATTAAAATTCCATTAATTAATAACACGAAAAATAAAAATTGTAAACTTCACAAGGGCAGAAGTCATGGATCTTTGTGGACGTGAAATGTTTGTTGAATATACGAAATATTAAAAATCGTGACACGTTGCCGAAATAGAAAAAAAAATGAAACGAGTCTGGATTGTCTCAATGAACGGATGGATTGCAATTTCGAGGATTGAAAGGACATAGCGATAGAACGTTAAACCGCCGGAGAGCCGGTGAAGAAATAATATTCAACGAAAGTTTAAAAGGAAACTACATCGTTCCCAGGAAGAGCTAAACCGCGGTGTGCCGTCGTTCTGCGGTGAAACATTTCCCGGCAAAGCGGATGCAGTTGAGGTAGCTACGTCGCGTCGCGCTCATCTCGCATAAGTTATCGAAAAGTAAGCGAATATTTCAAGTACTTCTCGATGATATAAAAATCTAAAAAAATTCGTGCAGATTAAAGGTACTGAAGAGATTCATTTTGCACAATAATAATTCCAAAATGTCATTAACAAATTAATCAAAAAATTAATTGTTTAACAAATTGCCCGGCAAAATAACCATTTTTTTCTATGAAAATGATTCATTCATTTTTCTGAACATGTATGCATTGTTTCAGATTTTTCAATTAGTTTTAATTTTTGTGTTTATTCAGACATTTTTTCCAAATAAAAAAATTAAAAAATCGAAGCTAATCGAAAGATCTGAAAAAATGCATACGTGTTCAGAAAAATAAACGAATCATTTTTATACAAAAAAATGGTTGTTTTGCCGGGCAATTTGTCAAACAATTAATTTTTTGATTAATTTGTTAATAACATTTTGGAATTATTATTATGCAAAATTAATCTCTTCAGTACCTTTAATATGCATGCATTTTTTCAGATTTTTATATCATCGAGAAGTACTTACAATATTCGCTTACGTTTCTCGAACTTATGCGAGATGAGCGGGAAGCGACATAGCTACCTTAAGAGAACCGAGACCCGGCGTGCCGGCCGAGCGCTGTGTCTCTTTGCCCGGGCGTTCGAGAACAAACGCGGAAGCCTACCGCGCTCCGTGACAACATTTCGCGGAGATCCTTTTGGAGAAGTTACCGCACCGTGGAACTCATGAATCTCGACATTCTGGCGGCCGGGGATATTGTAAATAAAACTTTGTCGAAACGACGAGGTACGGGTGTTGTACATTTGTGCAGCTGGAAGCCGGGACCACGAAGAGCGTTGTGCAAGCATGTGTATATACAGGACGAATAAGCGGAGGAACCGCACAGCCGAGGCGATTGGGTTTTCGTTCTTGGCTCTCTGACATCTCTCGACGCTCGACGAACACGAGGACCGAAAGTTTTCCTTTCTCGACGGACCACGTCGACGATCGCCCGTTAATTAAATTTCGTATACGGAGGGAAGAGCGAAGGAAAATTGGAAGGGATGGGAGAGCACAACGAGTCGTACCGGAAGGCTGCGAAGTTCGAGGTTTCGATATCTTATCTGTGCAGAGTTCGAAAGCGAAACCGATTGGGAGGACCGCGTCGGCGAGTGATGCCCGCCTGTCGTTCTTACACAATATCCTTACCGGAGTTTTGAACTTTCATGCGATACACTTTCGTAATCGATAACGTGCCCAGGTCACGACACTTCTGTCAGAGGGCCAGTGGGGCACAGCGGACTACCTTTAACAATTTTTTTAGGTGAACACAAACAAAATTGTCATCACACACGGGATCCTTTTCCCCTGTTCTCCCCGACGGGAAAAGAACTCGAATATCATTTCTCGCACAAAGTCGAGCCGGAGATTGATAATCGCAAAAAAAAACCAAGAATCGCAATGAAAGAAGTTATCTTCTCAGAACAATAAGACATAATTCACCGCAAAACCTTCCTGCCGTACTCAGGAACGATGAGCTCGGATATTTTCGCAAAGCTTCAAATTTTTTTTTTTTTTCACCAGCAGAAATCGGGATTTCTGCTGGTAAAAAAAAAATCAATTAATTAAAATTCAATCAAATTTAATCAAATTTTAATTAATAAACATAATTATTAATTAAATTTTAATTAATACAAATAATTATTAATTACATTTTAATTCATTACAATAAAAATTAATTTTGATTAAAATTAATTAAAATTAATTAATTTAATTTGAGCCGGGGCTTAAATTACGGAGCAACGAGTGGTCGACAACTCGTCGCGTTTTCATGCGCGACGAGGGAAGGGTCGCGAGTGAAAAATAGTAAAAAAGAATGTGGGGAAAAAAAAACCGTACGCAATTCCGCGAAAGTAGCAGTGGGAGTGGCATGAGTGGCCGCGCCATGAAAGTACTGCTTGTCCCGCAAGCGAGGGAACAGTTGGGATGAAAAGTTTGTCGAACGATAAAATGGCTAATTAGTCGTAATCGCGGTTCGGCCCTTAAAAACGCCTCGGGACTCGAGCTCGCTCCGCGGGGGATGGGAAGGGCGGGGGGAGGCCGAAGGGGAGTACGTGAGGTGCAATTTCCTGACTCTTGGACGCTCTCTTCAGGAACGTGCACGGACTGGAGGAAAGCCCAACGCAGCCTCCTCCGTCGCGCGGAGATCTTGCTTTCTATTCTCCGTCTTCTTCTTCCGCTCGTCCTTTTTCTTCGTCCCGGTGGCACGTCGAGTACTCCGGTTCGCCCGGATCGGAAGTGAGCGATGATCCTTCCGACAGCGCTGCAGCTGGCGTGATCTCGGCTCTGATTGCAAAAGTTGCTCCGCCAACGAGATCTCGCGGCGTGCATGCTCCGCCGGTCGTCCGGTTGGCAGCCGGAAGCCCCGCAATACTCGAGCGAGGAAAACGGAGAGGATGGATCGTTGGAAAGAAAATAGGACGAGGGAGGGAGACCGGAAGTACCGACCGCAACGATGAACCTCGTGCCGCAGGAGTTTTCCCGACGACGACGACGACGACGAGAGTGCCATCGAAGAATCGCTTATGAGCCGAACGGCGGTTGCACGCGATTGGAAGCTTCCCGGAAGTGACGGAACTGTCCTTCTCGATATCGATGGAAAAGCCAAACTTTACCAATCGCTTCCGCGTTTGTCACGTTTTTATTTTAAAAATAAAAATTTAATTTAATACTCCCCGTTTTGAGGGAATACGTCACACGACTTTTCTGCTTTTGGAACTAAAAATCACAAGTGTTATTAAGCAATGAATAAGGTTTTTTAAAAGAATTTCTTATAATTTTTTCCCCACATGGATTCCGAGATACATGAACTCAAAATTGTGGCAATTAGCATGAGCTGCATACGGCGCCGCGTGAAAAGCAACATACTTTTTTAAAAAATATATGTTTCCAGACTACTGTATTCGAATTTTGTTTCGCAAATAACATTACAACGTTATTACGGACGCGTTAAAAAAATAAAATCGAGGTGTGCCCATATATTTTTGAAGATTTAACGAGTTGAAGGAGCTTCGAACCTGTATATGAATAGATAGCTGGGCCTCAGCCATTGATAGCAAAATGCCCCCTATCACACCCACCATTAAGAAACGGCGATCTGTGACGTATTCCCTTAAACTGTAGTTTCGTAAATATAATTTTCAATCCAACTATGGAGAACAATATCGAATAATAATTACAATAGCGATAATAATTTTTTCAATACTCGAGCAATGAAATTGTAGTGCTTGTACGATTCTCATAAGGATCGTGTAACGCAATGAGAATTATTGTGGTTTTTTTTTTTACTTTACAGAAACGATCAAACTCGAGCGATGCATTGTACGCGTATATGACCGTACCGTCGACTCAGCCACCGCACATCAGCACGAACTCGTCATCGACGGGAAGCGAGGCTGAGAAGAGGCACGAGGGAAGCACAGCGGCGGGGACGCAAGCGGAACGGACGAAGGACGTGACAAAGTAGCGACTGGGACAAATTATTCGAACGGCGGAAGAATATTGATCGGTGAAATTGGTGTCGATGCGATGTATAATATCTGTTATTACGATGGTAAGGATCCTTTGGACCAGTTAATTTAGACCCTAAGATGAATATCCTAACCGACATTGTCCCCTCGAATTTGTCCGCAATCACGCGACGGAGCTGCGTACGAAATAAACAAAAAGTTCGCGCAATTAACGAACACTTCTTGTTTACAATTTCGTTCTCGTTAATTTTACAATTTTTTTTTGTCGTACCGTATTTTCAACTAAAAACAAACAATCGTAAAGTTAACAAGAATTGAATTGTAAAATAAAAAAGAAACCAATTTGTGTATCCCTGTGCACAAGAATTGTTCGTTGAATGTACGAAACTTTTTCGTACCGTACACTCTTATGGTCGTCGTAGTCGTCGTGTCGAAGGTCCGAGAAATTTTAAAAGTTGCAAGCCGAGACTTTACAAACGACCACGAGAAATAAAGAGATTTTTTTTTCCATCGGACGAGACACTCACCATATCGCTGTCTAGGTGTTTAGAGAATCCTGAGCTTTTTATTTTTAAAAATTAAAAAGGAAACAAATAAATGCGCACCATATCGATGGACAATGCTGTGCCGAATCGTGCGGGCAACGGACGCTGATACCAATTATTCTCGCGAGAGAAGAAGCAAAGAGAAACATAAAGAGGAAGAGAAAGCCGTGCAATGTTCGTGCGAGATGAAGGCAGAGATGTTAATCAATTCTAGTCGAAAACCGTTGGCCATTGGCGACCCGCCCTTTTTGTATAATAATCTAAAAAGAACGGTGTAACAATAACTATTATATTTTTCCCTGTATATATTGTGTTTTCGCCTCTTGCGCGGATCGCCCGATGCCCTTTATTATACATCCAAGCGATAGATATAAAATAAAGAAAAGAAAAAAAAACAGAAATAATCATAATCGAACGGTGACTCCGAGTGTTACGTAATTATCGGTATTCCGAATAACGATGACAGAGACACGCACACAAAGAATATTTAACTAAATGAATATGAATATTAAAAGAAAAAGAAGATATCAACGCACTCTCGCATAAAAAAATACACACGCAAACGCGTGAAGAAGATACATGATAAAATACGTTTGCGTATAAGCTATGTATTATGTACACTAGAAAAAAAAAAGATCCATTGAGTCCGCAAAAGGAAGCCCAATATCCAAACTTCCCTCCCTCCATTTTACCCCCCCCCCCTCCCCCTACTCCTGATTACTGAATTAGTATTGTACACTCGATCAATGATATAGAGATAAACAACCCCGCCCTCGTATGTAGGATGTTTCAGAAGATTAAGGTAAAAAAAAATATATTAATGAATAAATGTCATATGTTATGTAATATAAAAATTTAGTACCCATTTTTATTGATTATTTGTTTTTAACAGTCACTGTTCAATTTAAAAGTTTTATAAAATTTTCTTTGTTTGATATATTTTCGATAGGGGAGTATAAAATATTTGAACGAGCATGATCGGAGAGGACACTAGAGAATCGTGGCGATTCCCGTGACAGTTCGCGAACTCAGGCAGCGGAAAGCAACCTCGTGGGTCTCGGGAGTCCCGAAGAGATGAAGACGGGCCAAGCTGAAGCCCGGATATGTGGGATCAGCTGCCGGAGCTGATACTGACGCAGATATTCGGCCATTTGAGCCGGGGGGACTTGGCGAGCGTCGGACACGTTTGTCAGACATGGAATCGAGCCCTATCGTCCCCGGTTCTCTGGCGATCTGTCACTGTCCTGATAGATCGTGACCTGCGAGGTGATTTCCCTCTGGCCGGCGAGTTAGCGGTTGGTGCCATTGCTTATCGTCTCGTTGTTCTCGCGCGATTATTAATTCACGGATATGATCCGACCCATCCATCCGTGGATACGATAGAGATTCGTATCTCGGTGAACGATTATTTCAGACCAAATACGGACAGCACATGCGATGCCTCGAACTGGCTTGGTCCAGGCCGTACGTGCTTCCCAGGGAGACCCGAGTCGCTCGTAACATTCAAGCGGAAGCCGGTGTCGATTTTCTCGCTATCGTACGGGACAAAGATGTGCAGCTGAAGAAACTCATTCTCACCGATTGGGTATTCAGCAGCAAGTGGGGCAATCGGGCAAAGCTTCTTTATGCTCTTGCCAATTTTCTCGGGTACGTCGGAATTGCAGTTCCGCGCGTCGTGAGCGGACTCTCGATTAAGAGATCCGGTACCCGTTACCAAAGCAAAACAAAAAACAACTAGCAGCTTCCGGTATTCAAATCTCACTTTTTAACCGGAAGTTACGTCATTGCGGGAATAGGTCACATCCGCCTTGAAATTTTTTTTTTTACCGGAAGTGACGTTTTCTCTTGAGACGTATACGTGTAGGGGAGAGCGGGGGAAAATGGAACAGTGGGACGAAACGGGACACTGAGCAAAACACAATTTTCCAATCATTTTTTGACGTCCCATTTTGCCCCGTCTATACATCTCGATTGTCTGTCCCGTTTTGTCTCACTGACCCAACCAAAAATTATCGGAAAATTGCGTTTTGTCTGACTGTTCCGTTCTACCGCACTGTCCTATTTTGCCCCGCTCTTCCCTATATATATATGTGTATATATATATATATATGGTGTTTCTCCAACCTAGTTACTTTTTAGCGGTAATGAATTTCGTGTAAATCATATCCTCATGAAAATATTGCTGAGTACTAGAACAGCTATAACTTTTAGGTTTACATTCGTCGACATTATTTTATTATTTTATTAAAATTCGGCCAAATTACATAATAACTTATTTTTTTCGGTTTTGGTCGTCGTTGTTGTTGTTGTTTTTTTTGTTTGTTTTTTAACTGAATGCGTTTTTGTCAGTTGTCAGCAAAATTTGAGGACCTTGAGCCTCCTGAACGCTAATTTCGGAGTGAGCGACGTTCTCCGTTTGCTCGGAGCGGTCGCTAGATCGTGCGGAGAACAGCTTGGATCCCTCGATCTTCGGGGAGCGTTCCGAGAGTGGCAGGCGCCGCACAGCAACGCGAGGTCATTGGAAAAACTAAAATTCAATGTATCTCCCTTCGCAGAGATTTTATCATCCCTTCGTTCCTCTCGAATTGCAGGTACCTGCGTTTACTCGGGAGATTGCATGCTCTGACGACTATAAGCCTCGATTACCCCGCGCTCTCCGATCAAGCTCTGAATGCTCTGGCTAGCGCCGCTTCGGGGGTCCTGAAAACTTTGCACATTTCTGTACGGGACTCGGATTCTCGTCAGCACACGCTCGCCGACACTGCTTGGCACAATCTCGTGATCGCGTGCCCTCACCTGACAGTCTCCTACAGCATAGGTATAGATTGCAAGCGCTATTTTTCATGTCAAGGTAGTCATTTTTTTTTTTTCTACACTCGAGCTCGATCTTTATCTTAATTTTAAACCATCGCAGTGAAAAGTACTCGTAGATATAATACAGTAGAACCTCGATTATCCGAACCAATTGGAACCGGAGCTCGTTCGGATTAACGAAAATTCGGATAACAGAACAGCGAAGCTGTGCGATATAGCGAGATACATTTCGGAAAATGTACAGTACCCATATATTTTAAATAATTATCAAGAGACGCGGTAGCGTCTCGACGGCAAGTACTTGAAAAAAAAATTTTAAGCGAGCGAAGGACGCTACCAAGTAGTTATACTCCAAAATGCCGGAAGTATATTTTTGCACTACGATACCTCTTAAATAAATCATCGGATCGAAATTATATTAAAATTTTACTATAGAATTTCTATCCAAGCTTTCCAGTTCGCT
This sequence comes from Amblyteles armatorius, assembly GCA_933228735.2. Classification (NCBI taxonomy): domain Eukaryota; kingdom Metazoa; phylum Arthropoda; class Insecta; order Hymenoptera; family Ichneumonidae; genus Amblyteles; species Amblyteles armatorius. The sequence continues at coordinate 2,436,109 of OW121696.1, forward strand.
TAATTCCGAACACATTCGTTCGGTGGATTCTTGTGTACGATGATCGCGATCAGCAATCGATCCAAAAATTTTCGATTGTGCGTGCGTTCACGCGATAATTTTCGGTCGGCTCGATCTCGGCAACGAACCATAGCAACGAAAACTCAAGGACACATGTCCCCGTTTCCCCTAGATATGCACCGAAGGTATACTCGCGAGGACCGAAGGTGTACCTCGAGTATTTCGATCTAGGGGAAACGGGGACATGTGTCCCCGTTTCCCCTAGATATGCACCGAAGGTATACTCGCGAGGACCGTAGGTGTACCTCGAGTATTTCGATCTAGGGGAAACGGGGACATGTGTCCCCGTTTCCCCTAGATATGCACCGAAGGTATACTCGCGAGGAGCGAAGGTGTACCTCGAGTATTTCGATCTAGGGGAAACGGGGACATGTGTCCTCGTTTCCCCTAGATATGCACCGAAGGTATACTCGCGAGGACCGAAGGTGTACCTCGAGTATTTCGATCTAGGGGAAACGGGTACATGTGTCCCCGTTTCCCCTAGATATGCACCGAAGGTATACTCGCGAGGACCGAAGGTGTACCTCGAGTATTTCGATCTAGGGGAAACGGGTACATGTGTCCCCGTTTCCCCTAGATATGTACCGAAGGTATACTCGCGAGGACCGACGATGTATCTCGAGTATTTCGATCTAGGGGAAACGGGGACATGTGTCCCCGTTTCCCCTAGATATGTACCGAAGGTATACTCGTGAGGACCGACGATGTATCTCGAGTATTTCGATCTAGGGTAAACGGGGACACATGTCCCCGTTTCCCCTAGATATGCACCGAAGGTATACTCGCGAGGACCGACGATGTATCTCGAGTATTTCGATCTAGGGGAAACGGGTACATGTTTCCCCGTTTCCCCTAGATATGTACCGAAGGTATACTCGCGAGGACCGACGATGAATCTCGAGTATTTCGATCTAGGGGAAACGGGGACATGTGTCCCCGTTTCCCCTAGATATGTACCGAAGGTATACTCGCGAGGTCCGACGATGTATCTCGAGTATTTCGATCTAGGGGAAACGGGGACATGTGTCCCCGTTTCCCCTAGATATGTACCGAAGGTATACTCGTGAGGACCGACGATGTATCTCGAGTATTTCGATCTAGGGTAAACGGGGACACATGTCCCCGTTTCCCCTAGATATGCACCGAAGGTATACTCGCGAGGACCGACGATGTATCTCGAGTATTTCGATCTAGGGGAAACGGGTACATGTTTCCCCGTTTCCCCTAGATATGTACCGAAGGTATACTCGCGAGGACCGACGATGAATCTCGAGTATTTCGATCTAGGGGAAACGGGGACATGTGTCCCCGTTTCCCCTAGATATGTACCGAAGGTATACTCGCGAGGACCGACGATTATATATATTTGAGGAATACCTGATACATACACTGAGAAAAAAAATGGTTGGAGTAACCAAATTCGCGGTCACCTACGTTCAAAGCTGTTCTTTGGTTGGTACAACTAAACCATTCTTTTATCGAACGATTATTCGCTTTAGTTGATTCAAAATATTTCGATACAAACAAAAAATGTATTGTCCTAACTAAATAACGCCTTTGAACGCGGGGGAACGCAACTTGGTTCATCTAACAATTTTTTTTTCTCAGTGTATATTTTTATGATATTCAACAGTAACGTCAAACCTTCATCACGAAATTCACCGTTTTTTCGCAGCCAAATTTTTTTTTTTATGTCGGAGATCGTTGACTTCTAAACATCACACGAGCGCGCTAACAACGTGCTGGTGTCTCCGTTATCGAGATTCGAAAGGGTTTCTATTTTTTTTTCCACCGTAAGCACATTATGCTTACGCCCAGAAGTCGGAGGATCGGACGTTGAATCCATAACGCACTCAACTACGAACGCCAGTAGATTAACGAATATAAATGTTGAATACGTGTATATTTGCTCGGGTGAGAAATTAATAAATTAAATACAGCGCATACGACTGACGTGCATTTACGGTAGTGCTGTGTAAGTCTATGCGAGCTCGAGCGTTCATGAATCGGTTGTTGTTTGTAGCCCACAACAATTTATTGGCGAGCAACAATGTTAGGATACGAGAATTTCGCGCAATAGTTCGGATAATAGAAACTTTATCCGAACCAGCGGCGGTTCGGATAACAGAGGGTTCGGATAATGGGTGTTCGGATAATCGAGGTTCTACTGTAACTTCGTTATTTAATTTCATCACTCAACCTTGAACTAACCCGACTTAAAAATTCGTTTTATTTGAAAAAAAAAGTTTTATCTTCCTCGACTATCCAGTAAATATATCTCACTACGAGGATATGTGCTATCTGCTGCTGCCGAGCATGCCCCTGGCGAGATTCCAGATGTTCAGCGGTCACGTTTGGGACCAGAGTCGATCGAGAAACTTCCGAAGTACCGTCGGGCTCCTCATAGCCCATTACACAGATACTCTGGGTACATTAACGCTCCGCTTCCCTTCCATCGAGCTTCTGCATACATTTTTTTTTTTAAATTGAAAAATCTAAAAACTTTTGTGAACTCGATGTAGCCGAAGTGATGCTCCAGTTGAGAAACAATCGCGAACTACTGGACGATCTTTTGGTATCGATGCTCACACGATGCAAGAACCTCACGAGGCTTCAGTACGACGGAATAATTCGAAGTCTCGACACCCTTAAGGAAATTCTTCGGCTTCAGGCGGAATCCAAGACATGTGAATTGCAGATGATTATTCAAATGTTTATCATTTCCAATTATGTTAAGCTCGTTTTAGCGATAATAATTTATTTTTTTTAATATATAAATTTTATTCGTCATAGGTTTTCGAACGATTCACGTTAAGCCTCGCAACGTGAGTGCCCAAAATCGCTCATTGCTGGACGAAATAAGCTACCAGTACGACGGCAAGATGCTCGAGCAGGGTGTCGACTTCCGGATCGAAGATTCGGCTTCGTTCCTGGTTTTCTACTGACAACTACTCACCGACACACAATTCGTCCCACGTCTCATCGAAACTGCTTTCTCTCAGACTCAGATTCAAATTAAACACTTATCCAAACAGTTTTATCCTGCCTCAATATATAAACATACATACATATATTACGTTTTTTTTCACAATTAATTCAAACCGGAAGTTCAAGGATAGGAGGGAATCACCAAAAAAATTATATACATATATATATAGATATATATATTTTTCTCATTCTATACAAGGTAGAAACCGTATCGGGAAGAATACTATATCGTGTCTTTTGTTTGTTTTTTTTTTTTCGTCGACACAATATCTGGCCGGAGTTTTTCCTTATAGCTCAAAACAGACAAATCTCTCGCGTCTTCGTCGAGCTCAAAGCGAGAGATCTCTCACATAACGCAAACATCTCACAGACGTTCTCGCCGTTCTCTCGACGAGCCTTCGTTATAATTATTTTATTTTAATTTCGTATCGAAACGCAAACTATAGGCGGCAAGACTTCATGTGAGTTTTGAGTACGGTCCGCGTGACGAAGCCCTTGCCGCATCGGGTGCACACGTAGGGTCTCTCGCCGGAGTGATAGCGCTTGTGAACGACGAGAGTCGAGCGCTGAGTGAACGATTTGCCGCACTGATCGCAAGAGTATTTTCGTTCCCCCGTGTGCGTGACGTTGTGTGTGCGGAGCAGGGTCTCGCATGCGAAACACTTGCCGCACACACCGCAGGTGTACGGTTTCTCGCCGGTGTGCGACCTGTTGTGTATCTCCAGTCCCTTGGCGGTTTTGAGCTCCTTGCCGCAGAGGGCGCACAGGTAGCGACGCTTCTCGTACATCGCCGGCTCACCGTGGCTCCTCGATCTGTGCTGTTTCAATATCGATTTGTACTTAAATATCTTGTTACATATTTCGCAACGGTTCTCCGGGCTATCCTCTACCTTTACGGATCGGGCGTCGTTGGCAGCCGCTGGGTCGTAGTGGTAGAGACGATTGTGGTCCCGCAGGGTTCGCGCGTCGTCGAACGTGCTGCCGCACGCGTGACACTGCTGAAATTGCATGAAATCGTGCATCGCCGTGTGCGTGACCAGCGACGACTCCTCGGCAAACGTTTGGCTGCATATCTCGCATATGTAACGCTGCACGTGGTGATTGCGCCTTCTGTGCCTCTCCACGTCACCCATCGACACGCCCATGAAACCGCAATCACCGCACGGCACGGTTTTCGGCGTGTGGATCTTCTTGACGTGGGCGTTCAGAAGAAATTGGTGGGGATACGTCTTGTCGCACTCGAGACACTTGAACGGCCTCAGAATACCGTGGGCTATGCGGAGATGCGCCACGAGCCGCGTTACGAAATGAAACTTTTCGCCGCACAGCTCGCACCTCTTCTGACTACCCTCGTATCTGGAAACATAGATAATGGAAGCAAAAAAAAAAATGATCGAATGAAGGGAGAAAGGGATGTTTTTTACTTGTCATGACCGTGAAGATTTCTTTTTTGTGGGCGAAAATAATGGTAGGGTATTTCGTGTAGGGGAGAGCGGGGCAAAATGGCACACCAGGGCAAAACGGGATGATGGGACAAAACGCGATTCTCCGATAACTTTGAGATGGGCGATGGTGGTACGTGGGGCAAAACGGGTTTAAAAATCCGGATGTATCGTTGGAACAAAATGGGGCATCCAAAAATGATTGGAAAATTGAGTTTTGCCCCGCTGTGCCATTTTGCCCCGGTCTCCCCTACGCCATGTCTATGTGATTTGTGATTACGTGAACCGAAACGTTATTACTGACAATCCTAGGGTAACTTGATTCGAGCACGCCTTACGAGCACCGAGAATACATCGCTTCTGGTTGAAAAATCTTATTTTCGCAAGTTTTACGAACAAAGGCAAAAGCGTGTGCGAACTCACGATGCTGGGATTATCTGTGATCAGTGGAAGCGATCATGTAAGGGAAGAAGTTTTGGCGGCTTATGTTCATTCGCACACTTGTTTCTTAAACTATTCGGTCAATTACTTCGGCATATCCGTACACCGATATCTTGAAAAAAAATAAATATATAAAATATTTGTTCAACTATGAATTCTGTTGATAGAAAAAAAAAAAAAAAAAAAAGTAAAGCTCTCAAAGATCTCGCGCCCAACGCTAATCTTTTTGACGCCACAAAATGACAAATATTATTTTTCCAAGTGCCCAAATCTTCAAGGTCATTTTTTGCTTCGCCAGCGATACAAAAATCACAGCGACGATAGCGAGGTACTTTTTTTTCAACGTTGTTTTTGTTTTTGTTTTTAATCATATTCCGGTTTACTCACTCTTCCGCGTTCGGCGAAGTTTCGATACCGTCGACTATTATATCTTGATCCTCGGTCTTGATCGATAGCTCGGGATTGACGGGATGTCGATCGTTATTGGTCATCCAATGGCTGTAACACGTAAATCATCATCATTCGAATGACGTAAATTTTTCATCCATTTTTGTTTTTGATTTAAGCTTCTTCGTGACCGTTGCATATTCTTCCACCATACTATCGACGCTTTTCGTCTTTTTATGTTAAAATTATTTTGCTGCAATTGACGGGACGCCGCGATAAGTCAACATTTTATCGTAAGATTAGTTCTCGTCTCAAATTTATTAATCTATCATACAAACTATGCAGCTCCGTATGCATGATCGCTAAAAAAAAGTATAGACGAAAAAAAAAAAATTGCGAGCATGTAAATTTTCCAAACGGAACTCATTCGACGTTCGATAAATGAGTGAAATTCAAATTCGTGAGTCTCGCAGGTGGATCGCTGTGGGTTTTCCGATGCTTCTTCAGGAACGTGCCGGAAACGAAGCCCTTGCCGCACTGTAGGCACTGAAACGGTCGTTCCTCGTTGTGATACCGAAGGTGTATAACGAGCGACGTTCTCTGAGTGAAATCTTTGCCGCACTGATTGCACCGATACGGTTTCTCACCGGTGTGAATGCGTCGATGGATCTTGAGATTTTCCCTGGTGCCGAAGGCTTTGCCGCATATCTCGCAACTGGCGATCTTTTCACCGGTGTGGGTTCTTCTGTGAGCGTCGAGAGCTTTCTTCGACGAGACCGTCGTGCCGCACACATCGCAGAGAAATTCGCGAATTTTACGGTTCACGATACCGTGTCGTTTCTTCATGTGATTGTTGAGCAGTCTGACGTTAACGAAACCACGCGTGCACAGCTTGCAAGTGTACTTGATGGCCGCGACGTCGTCCATTATCAGTTCCGGATGATGAATTCTCAGGTGGGCCGTTAAATTTTTTTTGTAACCGTAAGTCTTCGAGCACACGTCGCATCGATGCTTCTTGCGGCCGGTGTGCACGTTCTCCACGTGCTCGTCGTGCTCGCTCTTCAGAAGAAAACCCTTGTCGCACGCGGCGCACCTGAAAGCGTAATCCCTCGTGTGACGACGTCGATGAAAGTCCAAATTGCTCTTCTGATTGCACGACCAGCCGCATAGATCGCAGACGAACTTCTTCACACCGGTGTGTATGAGCTTGTGACGCGTTATGTTCGACGGACTCCTGAACGCTTTGCCGCACTCGTCGCAGTGAAACGCCCGCTCGATTCCGTGAACGTTCTTAAGGTGCTCCACCAGCTTCGTCATGTGGAAGAATCGACCGTTGCATTTGCCGCACTTGTGAGCCGCCCGAGATTTCTTTCCGCTTCTTCGCGTTCTCTCTGACCTGAAATTTCATCGAGTTCTAGAGTACACACTAGTCAATGCAAAACCATGTTGGGCAAATACTTATTTTCCCTCTTTGATTTATAATATTTCGTTATAAAAATGTGGGGAAAAACTCACCGAGGGAAGAAATTTCATTTTTTTTGCTTTTTGTCAGAATGTAAGATCGCTTCGATTCTTAGTTTTATTTACGAAAAGTTACAAAGTACAAAAATGAAACAACACCGAGTAGGCCAGCTCGTGCAACGATCGGGAATCGTTTGTTATCGTCCCGCGGACGTCAACGACAAACCCTTCTCCCGTATACATAGAATATAAATATTTACTGTGCTCGGGAGCTCTGTGGAGAATCTCGTAGAGATATTTTGTTTGTCGCAGAATCTGCCAGGGTGTAACAAGGTATTCTTTGTGGTGTCCTGGATTACAAAAATTCAAGGGCAAGCAAAGTTCAAGGCCATTTCCAAGGTCAAGAAAAATTCAAGGACATCCAAAGGACAACCAAAATCCAAGGACTCTTAACCGATTTGAAGGACGCCCAGACACCGTATGCCTCACCAATATACTTGTTTCAGATAAAACAGAACAACATTGCTTTTCATTAATTTTAATATCGGAGTTATTCGCCCGCAGTCTCAAAATTTCATTGACGCTCGACGTGACACTTCTTCGTCGCGTATTCCCTCGTGAATTCGTTGACGATGTTTTTGATCGACACGACGGGCAGGGGCGGCAGAGGTCCGGGGTGTCTCTTCCGATGGCAAATCAATCCGGGCTTCTGAGCGAAAGCCTGACCGCATATGTTGCAGACGTACGGCCTCTTGCCTGTGTGAATGAGAAGATGCTGTTCCTGAGCTGTCTGCCGCCGAAAAGTTTTGCCGCACACCGGGCACGAAAACGGCTTGACACCCGTGTGAACGCGCATGTGCCGCTCGAGGTCGCGCCCGCGAAACCTTTTGCCGCACGTTGGACACAAAATCTTTTCCCTCGTCTCGTGCCACGTGACGTGTTGCTCGAGATTCTCCCTCGTCGTCATTCCGCGGCTGCAGATTTTGCAAACGAACTCCGGCTTGTAATGGCGATACTTCATGTGAGCCTTCAGAGCGTGGAGGTTCTTGCTGAAATGGCCGCAAACTTCGCAGACTATGGGCGGGGCGTCGCTGTGATTCTGCTTGACGTGATGATTCAACGATTTCTTTATCTTGAACTGCTTGCCGCACTTGTCGCACGAGTACTCGTAATTGGTAGTGTGAAGTCTTATGAAGTGATTCTTGAGGGTTCCCTTGTTCTTGCTCTTGTAATCGCAGACACCGCACTGGTAGACGCGCTGACGGTGAGCTTTGTCGACGTGCGCGCCGAGGTAGCGGGCGAGACTGAAAGTTTTCGGGCAGTCTGGACACTCGTGACGGTGCTGCCGCAAGTGAGTCGCCAGGTTACTCTTTTTCGTGAACTTCTTACCGCAGTGGTGACACTCGACGATGCTCGAGATCATCGGTGACATGCCAATTATTTTTTTCGAACCGGAGTCCGTTTCGGAAGGGACGATTTTTCGTTCGGCGTCCGTCTCGGTTCTTCCGATTTCCTCCGGTTTCTTTCGCTTATTCGATCTTGGGTATATCGCGTACTCGGGTGTACACTCTATACTGACAACGGAACGGGTTCTCCGGGTCGAGACGCCATGACGGTCGGCAGGAAGACGCCTAAAACATAAACATTGGAAGAGAATCGTTATCGAATGGCTGGACGACGATACCGGATCGGCCGGGAGATTCATGAATTATCGTTAGACGGAGTTATACTTTTTGGGTTAACGATTTTTTTTTTTCATTTTTTTGTTCACGAAACGCTGGTCTCTGTGTCGATGATTACAACGATCGACGAATTCGTCCTCATTTGTGTTTCATCCAGTTACAGCCTCTAGGGATTTTCTGTACGCACAAGTTCGCAAAGATTCTTAATAGCTCGTTTCGTTGGTAATCTGGGATCGGTATTATCGTTTATCCGAATATTACAGTAGAGTTGCCGATAATGTAATGTACTTACCACGCACTATCGAGCTTCGTCTCTGTTTGAGTACATTTTATTGATGCGAATATGTTTTTAACGTACGCAATGTTCGCTACTTAATATAGCAGCTGGGTACTTAAAATTATAGTAATATCTGTTGCTAGTTACTTATTGCACTTACCTATGATCGAAAGCTTTGCTACCGCTATTTTGACGAATTACGTATTAAAGTGAAACAGAGCCGGCGGACATGAAAAATATTTATTTCGAACGAAAAATCTATGTCTATACAACGGGAATAATGTCTCGTCGTTCGACAGAATTACTTGCGACATTTATCTATCTTAGAAAAATATTTATTAAGAGGTACTACACACTTCGGTGATGTCTCTTCGAATTATACTTCCACGCAACTCTCGATACGAACGATCGAAATTCGGAGGAATTCCGCTCGAATTATTAATTTCTTCATGTAGCCCGTTTAAGCGTCGATTCAAGGAGGCGCATCAAAAACAGATAAAATATTTGGTAACCCACGAATCATGAAATCTCTTCTACAATTTGCAACTGGACTGTTGCGGCATCGAAATCGAAAAAAAAATCTCCGTCCAAAATCTTTATTGACGTTGAGAAACTTCCACTCTAGAAATACAACAGAAACAATCAACGGATCTTCGGATGTCAATCTTCGACCACCACGGCTACAATAATAGATCAATGAAACTGGAGTCTCGTGTATTACGCACGACGTTAAAAAAAAAAAAAAAGCAAGAGAAAAGTTACACATACGTGTATACGCTCAGTCAATGAAGAAATCTGTCCTCTTCCTCTTAAAAAAGAATTTTCGCTGTACGAATCGCGTCGAGCAATTGGGAGGAAGAAAATCCCCGGACGATCGCACAATCTTATTGAGCAACTCCATCGATATCGAAACCCTCTCTAATCGTCATTGATGCATTCGAGGTCGTGATCCTGACTCTGACTCTCCTCGTTCTGAGCGATGAATTCTCTGACGAGATCGGCGATCGGCATTACCGGCAGGGGCGGCAGCGGTCCCGGATGTGTCTTCCGATGGCAAATAAGTCCGGGTTTCTGGGTGAAGCCTTTGCCGCAGATGTCGCACACGAACGGTCGTTGCCCGGTGTGGATGAGGACGTGCTGCCTGAGCTGGGACTGGCGAGCGAATGGCTTCGTGCATATCGGACACGGATGAGGCTTGCTTCCGGTGTGAACCGCCATGTGTCGCTTGAACGAGTCCTTCTTCGTGAAGGTCTTACCGCACTGTGCGCAAACGATTTTCTCCCTCTGCTCGTGCTGGGTGATGAGATGCTGATCGAGATTCTCCTGGGTGACCATCCGCCTCCTGCATATGTGGCACTCGAACTTCGGCTTGTAGTGGGCCCACTTCTGATGGACGTACAGCGAGCCAGTGTTCTGACAGAGCTTGCCGCACACGTCGCAATTTACCGGTCTCTCCTTGTGATGGAAGCGCACGTGGTTCGTCAGATCGCCCTTGACCTTGAACTTCTTCTCGCAGAACTGACAACCGTGCTCGTACGTGTCGGTGTGCTTGCGAATGAAGTGCGACTGGAGCGAGTGCTTCGATCTGCAGACGAAGCCGCAGACCTCGCACGGGAAGAGCATGCTGACCTCGCGCTTCCTCGCCCAGGTCTCGTGCTTGCGCTCGAGATGAGCGGCGAACAGGGACTTCTTGAGGGTCCTGTAGTCGCAGACCGCGCATATGTAGGCGCCATCTTCTTGTATGCAGACCTTCTTCTTGTGCGTCCAGGCGACGTGCTTTCTGAAGGCGATCGCCGAGCCGAAGGTCTCCGAGCACGCCTTGCACTTCAGAGGACCCCCGACCGTCTTCGCGATGGACGACGACCTGCCGGACAGTTGGGCGATGCGCTGAGGAATCGGGGGCTTGGTCATGGTTCCTCGCCCCGCCAGCTGCGCACGCTTCTCCTCTTCCTCCTCTTCCTCCGGATAATCATCGTCGTCGTCGTCGTCGTAATCATCGACGATCTTATCGTCGGAAGCCTCGACGATGTGCTCCTGATCGATTTCTTCTTCGTCCTCGACGTCCTCTTCGTCTTCGGGAATTTCCATCAGTGTCTCGTTGACGTCGTACTCGGACACGTCGTCGGGAGGCTCTTGCTTTATCAAGCTCGACATTGTTTCCGGCTCGTCGGCACTCCCGACGTTCTCGGCGAGCCTCTCGAGCGTCACCATGCTACCCTCGACCTTTACCTGGTAGAGGTCACCCACTGGGCCGGAACCGTCTTCTTTCTTGTCCGTGCCGTTCAACAGAACGGGCTTCGTGTCGGGGTCTTCGATCTCGTCGTCGTCGTCGTCGTTTTCGTTGCTCATCTCGCTTTGATCATCGATTTCGTAGTTGTAGAGACTGTCGTCGATGTCGTAGATCGAGCCTTCCTCGTTCAGCTCGTTCTTCATGTTCGATATGTCGCCGACGTCCGGTATTTCGCTGGGGTTCAGAGGATCGTCGTTCTCCGGGACGAAGGCGTAGTACGGCTTACCGTCGAACTCCAATATCTGCCACTTCCTCATCACGACGGATTCGCGATCGAAGATGAACATTCCGCGGGGTTCCGCGGTTGTTAGATCCGTTTTCGAGTATTGCCTGAAACATCGAAGATTGAAGTGTTAATTTTGGAATTACTCCGTGCACGTCTCGATTCGGGGAACGATGAGGATTTTTTTTATTTAACTCTCATCACATGTGAAGGATACGAAGGTATTGGGGGGGTTTAATTTGTGATGGATAATTTGTGTTATTGAGGTTTTAACAAAAAGTATTTCTTTTTTTAACGTAGTGGAAGACATTCGCATCGAAAGTCGATCCGACGAAAAGTCTCGTTCAGACGGCAGTGTAAATTTATAATAATTCACGATTTTTTTTTTGTTTAAATATATGAAAAGTCGATTTGTATTGTTGCAGGCGAAATCGGCGCAGAGAGAAAAATAACACAAGCTATTTATTCGTCGAAGTCACCGTCACCTTAACACTTCAGCTTCGGACGCTCGCGCTTGTGTAAAGAAGAAAATTAACGCAAACACATGTTTACTCGTGGATTTAAGTTTACGCAATAAAAGAGTAGACTACATGAAAAAATGCACAGTACAGAGCGATCGAAGAACTTCTGATATAATTATGTTAAATCCTTGTAGCAGTTAGTCTTCGTGTGTTCCTTGATTGATGCGTTTTTTACGCTAGCTACGTTCGAGATAAATTCCACATACATTTGAGACGTATCACAAACTTTGTCTTACCCACTCTTCTGGGTTTCTTAGTTCACACGTTTCTGTCACAGGCCGCATTTACGATACATTCCAGATAAAATTTCTCCGTGATGTCACTTCTGGTTTCAAAATCTCTTTGAAAATTTCATTTTTCTACCGGAGCTGACGTTATTATGAAAATGCATCACTGCCGGTATAAAAATGCCTTGTTTCTACCGGAAGTGACGTTACAGAGAATATTTTTAATTTTCCTCTGGAATGTAACTGGAATGCAGTCAGTGACTGAAACGTATACATTGTGGAACATACGAAAGTGGGTAAAAGAACATGTGTGATACGCCCCAAATGTATTTGGAATTGTTTCAAATGTTGTCAGCAACAGAAATGGATGTATCGAGGAACACACGGTGTCTCTAATCTGGAAAAGAACACAGTGTTACTCTTTCGTACTCTCGTCACTTTCAGCTCGATTATGTCTACAGTATAAACCTTACCTGTTTATCATCTGTACAAGAAAAAAGAAAGAAACAAAATTATTTTAGTCCGATCAAGCTATATCTCGTCTCAAATTTATAAAGCACCGATAACTTTAATAAACAGCGTTTACATTTGATTAAACTTTATTAAGTAATTAACGTATCCCGTCATCGATTACACAACATGCGTGATTTATGTTCAAAATGAAAATTGCCAAGAATCAGAACATGTCCACAAACTTTGGGAACGATATAAAATAATAATCAAATGGCATATACGCCCACGAAAAATAAAAGATAAAGATCATAATAAATTACAATAGAAAATAAAAAAAAGTGAAACAGCTGCTGCTATCCACACATATTTACATGCTTGGTGGAGCGTCAGTTCAGAGATTTTTTTTGCTTCTTACGAGTAGCAAAAAATTAATGAAGTCGTTGAGAATGTGGTCGATGTGCACGATGGGTAACCGCGGATGAGATTTGCGATGGCAGGCCGGGCCGCGTTTTTGCGTGAAAGCTTTGCCGCATATGTCGCAGACGCAGGGTCGTTTTCCAGTGTGAATCAACAAATGCCGCCTGCAGACGGTGCGTCTGGCGAAGGCTTTTCCACAAACGTGACAATTGTTGGGTCGATCACCAGAGTCATAACGTACTGCCTCAGTCGATGATTCTCCGTGAAAGACTTTCCACATTCCGCGCACACGAATGACTCGTCTCTCGTGTTGCATCGACACGTGCTGTTCGAGATTCTCCTGGCTGACCATGTGCCTGTGACAAATTTCGTACTCGAATGCCGGCTTCGAGTGAGCCCACTTCTGATGAACGTACTGTGAATTACTGTTGGAACATGTCTTCCCGCAAACTTTGCAAATGATGGGTCCGTCCTCATGCCTGAAACGCACGTGGAGTCTCGTGTCGCCTTTGAGCTCGAATCTCTTCTCGCAGTACTCGCACCGATACTTCTTTTCCGTGGCGTGCCTGCGCTCGAGACGCTCTTTCGAAACGTCTCTTGCTCGAGCACCTGTACTCGCACGCGGTGCAGGTGTAATCGATCGAGCAAGACGCGCGACTAATTTTCGAGATTTCTTATTTCTTCTTTCTTATGTCTTCTCTCAGCCGTTCCGTGCTTTCTGCTTGCGTGCGAACTTAGCGTCGATCTTCTCGTCGTTCTGTAATCGCACACCGAACGCGCACGCGCGACCGTCTCCGGACTCTCGTCTGCGATGCGGATATCCGATTCTTTGTACTCCAACGAGGTGTGCAGCTTCAATATCGACGGAGTAAAATATCTCTTCGAACAAACTTTGCACTCAAAATTCATTGCGTCCTCGTGCACGGACTTTGCGTGTTTCTTCAACATTTTTTGCGTCGGAAAACACGTGCCGCACTTGTCGCAAGTGCGGATCACGGTTTCGATATCTTCGCAGTCCGTGACCACAAATTCTTCGGTTGTTGCTGTTACGTTGTTTGTTAAATTTTCACATTTTCGTTGCGGTCGTGAAATTTATTTTCGCTGTCGTCGGCGGTTTCGTCGTCTATTTCCTCTTTGTGCTCCATGCCCGTGCAATCGCCGTAGTCAATATTAACATCCTCGAATTCGAGACTGTCGCCTTCTCCGACGACGTGACTAATCGGCACGAACGCGGGATGAAGATGGCCTTGCACATCGACTATCTGCCGCGGTTGCATCTCGAACGATTGTTCGCCACATACCGATCGGCCGATGGGTCGGTGAGTTCTAAAAAGACAGAGAAACAAGTACGTCAGTAAACGAGCCATCGATCGGGTTTCTTCGTAACGTCGAATTTTTTGTTTTTCATTCGATGAAACAAATCATTGATAGTTTTTGTTCAATGAAAATTATCCTAGCACCGATCGACTCGAAAGTCTCGTACGCAGCGGTACGTTATTTGCACCGTGACTTCGTGAACACTAACATTACACTGATAACACTGTCGTAGGTTTACTGCAAGAAAACAAAATTGTGTACGAAAATTTATACACGGTATATGAAGTTTTTATGCAGAAAACTAGTAGATTAAATTCAATACACGAGGACGAGTCAAAATGAATACACGCTTTGCAGGCTTGCTTAACATAGCGATCCATTTTACCACAATTTATTACAATAATACATGTATAGTAAGTATTGTCATTATTTTTACACATAATTTTGTACTTTATGAAATTTAATAAAACGCCTCATGCAAAAAAAAAAAACTTCATAATCGTGTATATTAATTTTGCCAAAAAGGAACTCAACAGTTTTTTTTTTTTCGTTCAACGATAATTGTACCTTGCATAATCGAAGAGATACCGTCGATCTATGGTTCGCATCGTTTGAGAATGTCCTCGATAATGGGACCGATGAAGACGGGCGGTAGAGGTGGATGATGACCCGGATGCGATCTTCTGTGCCCGGAGAGTCCGGGTTTCTGAGCGAAGGCTTTGCCGCATATGTCGCAGACGTACGGTTTGGCACCGGTGTGAAGAAGCAGGTGCTGAGTGAGAGAATTCTTTCTCGCGAAAGTCTCCTTGCATATACCGCACACGAAAGGTTTCTCGCCGGTGTGTACGAGGTTGTGCCTCTTGAGCTGGTCGACGCGATTGAAGACCTTGCCGCACGTCTCGCACACGAACGGTTTCTCGCCGGTGTGCGCGCGGTTGTGCCTCTTGAGCTTGTTGTATATAGTGAAGACCTTGCCGCACGTCTCGCACACGTAATTGTGCTGGCGAAGCATGTGCGTGTCGAGGTTCTCCTGGCTTATCAGCCACCGATTGCACAGCTTGCACTGGAACTTGCCCTCGAAGTGAACGAATTTTTTGTGAGCTTCGACGGATCTGTTGTTGGCGCACGTCTTGCCGCAAACGTCGCATATGCACGACTGCTCGCGATGACTGTATCTTATGTGGTAAATCAAATTTCGACGAATCTTGAATTTTCTTCCGCACATCCCGCACGAGAATCTCGACTCCTCGACGTGTTTCGCAACGTGCTTCGTCAGTGAGGTCTTGTTCTTGGTCTTGTAGTCGCACTGACTGCACGACATCTCCGGGTTGTCCGCGATGGAGTACGTTCTTCGAGCGCTGTATTTTCTTTTTATGCGCGTGTAGAGCGACGTGCCGCGCGAGACTCGGTAGAGGGTCAGGGTCTCGAGAAAATTGTCCACCGCGTCGCTGTCTCTTCCGTGATCGGACGCCACGTGCAACCGGAAAGCCTCTACGTTGTTGTACACCTTCGAGCATATCTTGCACTTGAAGCACTGTATAGCCTCGTGTACACACCTCATGTGAATCTTGAGCATGTTCCAAGTGGCGAAACATATGTTGCACTTCTGGCAAGAATAATCGCCGTAGACCTCCTCCTCGTCGACCTCGTCGTTCAGATGGACGAGCTCCTCGCCCTCGTCGGCCATCGAGACTATGTCATCCTCTCTCTTGATCAACACCTCGAGAAACGGATTACCGCTCGGTGCGTCGACGTTCTCGTTCTCCGTAATTTCTTCCTTTATCCTCGTGCAGATCGTCGAGTCCTCCGACACGACACCCTTCAGCCTCTGCGAACGCCGGACCGGAAGTTTTCCAACGGCGAGTCGACTATCGCGGCAGAGAATCCTAAAAGACACAAAGAAATGTTATCAATATACGTGAGCGATACATTTTATTTCTTCGTTTATCTTCGTAAATGATAAATGCTGGAAAAGAACAGTCAAAAATAAATTACGTCGAATTCGTCGCATTTTTTTTTTTTTAAGAAATGCTTAAGCAGAAATGTTTATTTTATAGGCATTCGATGGGATCGAATGCCTGGCGTATAATAAATTTGGTATTTACATTGATCATCGAAAATTCGATGATAAATCTACTAAAACCTGATGAGTTACTCTTAATAACCCTCTGGCGTTTAACGTGTATGCCTTCGAGAAGAGACCTATATTGCTCTACCGTTCGCAACGTCCGAGATGTCCCTCGGAAACAAGACCAACAAAATAAAGCGGAAGTTGTGGACGATTGCCGAGATGGTATCTTCAATCTCCGTATAGTACAGGATTTTTCTCAGCTAAAGCTTTGCCGCATTACACTTCGTCGAGTAATCGCATCGCTTCGTGCCATAGAAAAAAAACGTCTTTATTATTATTTCTCACCATTATTCCGATATCCGTGACACCGGTACCGGTCGGGAGATCCTCGCTACATCACAAATTTCCAATGTATCGAATCACTTTCTAATACGATGGAAAAAAAAACTTCTTTTCGTGATAAAAAAAAAAAAAAAAAAAAATGCGTCCCAACAGTTCATAAATTAGGTCTCAATACGTCGTTGAGAATGTGATCGATGAGCACTCGCGGAAGGGGCGGCAGCGGGCCAGGATGTGACTTTCGGTGGCTTATGAGTCCGGGTTTCTGGGTGAAGGCCTTGCCGCATATGTCGCACACGTAAGGTCGCATGCCGGTGTGAATGAGAAGGTGTTGCTTGAGCGCCGTTCTCCTGGCGAACGATTTGTTGCAGACCGTGCAGTCGTAAGGTTTGTCCCCGGTGTGTATACGCATGTGGATCTTGAGTCTGCTGTTGCGGGAGAAAGTCTTTCCGCACTCCTCGCAGACGACGTTCTCGCGTTTCTCGTGCTGCCTGAGCATGTGCTCGTCGAGGTTCTCCTGACTGACCATCCGCCGTTTGCACACCTGACACTCGTACTTGGCCTTGTAGTGAGCGAATTTCTGATGAACGTACAGTGAATTGCTGTTCAGACAAGTTTTGCCGCAAACGTCGCAGATGACCGGCTGCTCGCGATGGCTGAACCTGACGTGGTTCGTCAGATCGCCCTTGACCTTGAATTTCTTGCTGCAAGTCTCGCACGAGAATTTGAAGTCGTCGGTGTGCTTTCGCGCTACGTGGACCTTGAGCTCGTATTTGTTTTTGTTCTTGTAGTCGCACTGGCTGCACGAGAATAGCGTGGGCTGTTCGTTGTCGTTCGATGCTCTGGGAGGTTTGTGCTTGCGCTTTATGTGCGAGTAGAGCGACGTTTTCTTTCCGGTCTTGAAGTCGCACTCGTTGCACGAGTAAACCTCGCTGGCCTCCTTCGCCCGATGACGCCGTTTGTGCGAGTAGAGGGTGCTCCGATTCGTGCACTCGAAGCCGCAGCTGTTGCACTTCAGGCTCTCCGCCAGCGACGATTTCTTCCGACTTCTTCCCGGCGTGGCATCCAGCTCGGCGCACTCGTAAGCTTCCGGCTCGACTTCCTCATCGATCTCGAGCTTCACCGCTCGGGGATGCTTCCTCTTCACGTGAGACACAAGTGTGCCTCGTTTCTTGCACTCAAAGCTGCAGACTTCGCATCCGAAGACTTCGCCAGTCCCGCCAACGGCCTCGAAACCGTCGCACTCGAAATTTTCTTCCTCGGCCGCAATTCTTCTGCCGTGCTTCATCCGCAGATGAAACGACATTGCGCCACGCTTGTCGCAGCCGAAGTCGCAGACGTGACAAATGTATCTCGATCGAGCCACACGGGATTTCCTCGTTCTGGATCTTCGCGGCCGGGATTTCGAGGATTCCTTGATTTTTTCTTCGTTTCTTCGGTGATTGTGCGAGATTTTGTGACGTCTCAGCATCGTCTTGAGTGGAAACTTGGCGGCGCACTTGTCACAGCTTTGCCACTGGACGGCGTCCTCGTAGCGATGAGCCAGGGAGTCGACGATGCGACGTTCCATCCGGTTCGTGCGCGAAGACGATGCACCGGCTTCTTCGTCGATCTCAATCTTGATGTCCGGACAAGACTGCTGCAGGGGATCGCCGTTCTCGAATTTCGCCAGCCCTTGCTGGTGACGCGACTCGGGCATCGGAGCCTCGCCGTTCGGTCCACCGTGCTGCCACAAGGCGACCGACACGGAATTTTCTTCGGCTTTGAAACATCCGGCCGCAACGGCGTCGCTCTTCGATCCATGCCCGACAAACTCCGCACAGCTTCTATAAACAGAGAATACATAAAATGAGTACGTGCTCCGGGAATCTCCGGCACCCGCTCCAAAATCGCGGAATTTACTTACTCGAGAATCAAATAACTGCGGTGCTCGAATACTGTTTTGTTTTCTGTTTTAGTTTTATGAAAAAGAAAATAACAACAGAATGATAAACTCAGAAGAGTGGATCGTGAAAAGGCACACCGGTGATTTCTTAGCCCGCCTCTCATTGTTTATTCGATACAGTGGGCTACATTATTTTTAATTCAGAGATATTCTTCAGCCAGGCATGAGCCATCTCCGAATTTATTTACAGTGGTGCGATTAAGTGTCTAGCGGTTGGATAGTTTACGCGACGATTAATTTTTAAAAAAAGAAGAAGCCGATTAGTAGCTCGCCAGCGCTTTTGCATAAAACTCCGTTGACCTCACAAGGCTCAACAGGCGCGAAGAGCTTTCAATCTTCCTCAATTCCCTCGAAAGTTTGAGCCGCATTTTTTATTTCCAAGCGGAACTGGCGGTGAGGACAGATGCGAGTCCGGGTGTTTTCTTCTGTGCTCTATCATGTAGTATCGTCGCTTGAACGACTGACCGCAGAGATCGCAAATGTGCGGTCGTTCGCTCGAGTGGGTGAGAAGATGAGTGTTGCGCATGTGCGAGGTTCTGAAAGATTTCTCGCAGATGCCGCAGTTGTGGGGCTTGAGACCGGTGTGGGTGGTCGTGTGAGTCGCGAGGTATCTCTTCGAGGCGAACATCTTCCCGCACTCCTTGCACGCGTAGGTCTGACTGTGCTGAATCATGTGACTATCCAAATTTTCCTGAGTCAACAGTCTCTTGTTGCACACCGTGCACCGGTACTTGTAGTCGTTCAGATGGACGACCCTGCGATGCTTGTAGAGCGAATAATCGCTCGTGTAGAATCTACCGCATATGTCGCACATGTGCTGCGAGTTGCCGTGAGTACCGAGATGAAACTTCAGGTCCCACTCCATCTTGAAGCGTTTGCCGCAATGCTCGCACGAGAACTTGTAATCGTCGGTGTGCCTTCTTATGTAGTGGGACTTGAGGTTGTTCTTAGTTTTCGTCGTGTAGTCGCACTTGTCGCAGCAGTGCAGCATGCACGAGTCCGAGTCTTGGTGGACCAGCTTGTGGGCCTTGAGGTCGCACTTGTACTTGAACGCCTTCGAGCACAGAGAACATTTGAAGGGCCGGTGGAAACTGTGCTTGCTCGTTATGTGACGAAGGATCTTGCTCTTCTGCTGGAAACTCGTCTGACAAATGTCGCAGGTGTAATTGCCGTCGGTGAGTCTCTTGTACAGGGCGTCCCGGTCGATGTCTTCCTCGGTTTCGTCGGAGGCCAATCTCTCGCTGTCGGTTACGTTGTCCGGTGTAGTTTTCAGAATTTCGAGCTTCGATCGCGGTGGAAGAGACTCTTTCTTTGATCCTGGGCGTCTCGATATTTTAAAAATCGGTACCGAAGTCAATTCGGCACGAAGAGCCTCAGCTTCTTCCCGATCGCCGGAGACGAATCCTCTCACGGCAGACTTCGTTGTTTCGCGTGCTTTCTTTCTCGTCGATCGTACCGATTTCCCCCTAAAACATAAATAACCATTGTCAGTAATCGTTCGTAAGATATTCTCAGAATAGAAAAACCTTACCCGGTAACATCCGTGCATTAAGTGTAACGACAAACGGAAGAGAACAAAAAAACACTTTTCCTCTCACGGTGCTTGCTAGAAGCGTATTTTTCTCTATTCCTCGTCAATTTATTTTTCGTCTCGTCTCGACAATCTATAACGTTTACAAGAATCTGCCGAAGAATACTTGGGAGGCTGAAGGACTTTGACTTCTAGACAACATCGACAGTTTCTTTTTGTTTTTCTTCTTCTTCGGTACCGAACGAAGCTTATATTTATTTTCAGCTGGTACATATCGATGCTGGACGATGTAATTGTAAGAAAATTTCTTCGTCTCGATGGTTCGTGATGAAAGTATTTCAATGCTTAATCCTTCGTTGATTTTACAGTCTCGGATATATTTTTCAGGGTGACGGGCGGGGGTGGTTGGCTCGCGTCGGGATGTTTCTTTCTCCAGTGAAGCATGAGGGAAGATCTCTGGGTGTAGCTGCAGCCGCAAACGTCGCAGATGTACGGTCTCACGTCCGAGTGGGTGACCATGTGTACCCTCTGGGTCGTCATGCAGGCGAAGGCCCTGCCGCACACGGGACACAGAATGGTCTTCTCTCCGTGGACCTTGCGATGCTTCGTCAGACCGGCTTGCCTGGCGAACTTCATGCCGCACTCCTCGCACACGTACGTCTGATTGTGCTGCTGCATGTGACTCTCCAAGTTCTTCTCGGTCCTCAAACGCTTCTGGCACACTTTGCACTCGAACGGCTTTATCTTGTCGGTGTGTTTGTAATTTTTGTGAGAGTACAGGGAAATCTTGTTCGGATAGGAAACACCGCATATGTCGCAGACCTGCGGACCGGTCTCGTGATTGCTCATGTGGGTCTTGTAGTCCCGTTCGGCCTTGAAATTCTTGCCGCATATGCT
Organism: Amblyteles armatorius; assembly: GCA_933228735.2. Taxonomy (NCBI): domain Eukaryota; kingdom Metazoa; phylum Arthropoda; class Insecta; order Hymenoptera; family Ichneumonidae; genus Amblyteles; species Amblyteles armatorius. Next base: position 2,457,078 of record OW121696.1, read on the forward strand.
GCACTGGTACTTGTACTCCTCCGTGTGTTTCCTCGTGAAATGCTCCTGAAGATAGTGCGACTGTTTCGTTGTGAATTCGCACATGTCGCAGGTGAAGTTTGGGGCGTTCTCGCTGTGCTGCGATTCCATGTGTTTCTTCAGGCCGACGTTGTATTTGAATTTCTTCTTGCATTCGTGACACTCGTAAGGCCTCAGGTTGTTGTGCTTCGCCATGTGCTTGTTGTAGTCACGGCGCAAGGTAAAATGGGTCTCGCAGGTTGGGCAATTGTAGCCCTTTTCCGGCTTTCTTTCCGTCGACTTTCGATTGTCCTCGTCGGAGTCTTGCCAATAGTCGTGCGAACTTTCGTCCGTCTTCGAAGTTTTCGCCGCTTCGATTTTCACGGGTTTCGAGGGCCCCTCGTCGGAAACCGACCAGCAGTCGTGAGAACTTTCGTCCGTGGAATCCTCGGATTCGGTGCTGGACTCGAGGTATTTCTTCATCGGCGACCTCGCGACTATTTTTCTTCGGCTCGATCGCCTCTTCTTCGGTGGTACTTTCTCGTCCATGGAGATGTCCGCCTTCCGTCTGGGCCGTACGGACTTCAGTTTGGACGCCGGTTCCGAGGACGTCGCGGCGACGTCGCTCTTCCGATCCAGCACTTCGACAGTCGATCTTCTCTTCTCGTCACTTTTCTTCTTTTTTTCCGGTACACTCTTCGCACCTCCGCCGCTCTTCCTTTTGTCACAATAGGATAACCGTGTGCGCCTAGAAATTAACGAACAAGCGTTAATGAAAATCCGTTGCAACGAGTCATTCGTATGAGCTTATCAATTCATAAAGTTAAATCTATCGGGGGGGCGTGACAAAGTGTGTCCATACCTGAAAATTTATGCAACCCGGAAAATGTTTAGAACCTGCATGAAAAAAATTTCTATTTTTATCCCTTTACATTCAGTCAGAACGAAGTTTATTTCGCAAATTAGTATACGTTATAGATATGCCGGGTATCGCCGAGCACCGGCGAAAAAAATTTGTAAAAAAAACTCTCGGACGCACGGTCAATCTTCGTTTTTGTAATCTCGGAAATATTTCGATGTGTCGGTGTCTGTGAGATAGCGAGATGTGGAACTTTAACAGTCGTTTTTCACTCTGCTTTTTTTTTACTCGCGAGGTAAAACAAAAAAAAAATCCGAAAACTGAACACTCGCAAATTTTCAGATTCTTCGTTCAAATGCCCATGGTAACTCGCTAGTTTGTCGTTTGTATTTTTCTTCATCGTCGTACCGACTTCCGGTTAGGCATTTTCTTGTCCTCTTCCTTCGCTTCGCTTGCCCGGAACTCTCGAATATTCTTCTCCTGTAACCCTGGAAATCATGAGTCGGTGTTAGTGATATCGTGTGATTCATGTTTAATCGACGATATCGTAGATTCGTACCTTTGTAAGTTTGTCAGATGATTTTCTTCCAGTACGGGAGCAGCGACCAAGATTCCTCAACGCTGCATGCACCAGACAATTTTTTCTTGAATTCTTTCCCACTCGCATCCTGCATCGTCGTATCGTCCGTACAGTAATCAATCGACATTCACATGATAAATATATACAAAAACATATCCTTTTTTTATTCTCTTCAATCTATTACAAATACGCTTGCGGGTTGAATATATATATAATCGCTTCAAACTATATGTAAAATCAATTCGGGCGTCTGTCCGGCACTTCGATGCCAGTAGTAAAAATATCCACCATAATTTTTTTTTCGGCTCGTAGAGCTCGCGACACAGTATTCATCTTCTTCACATCGCCGATGCCTTCTCAATAGATTAATTATATTAAAAAAAAAAAAAAAAAAAAAAGTCTGCATCATGAAAAAAAATGTTCCTCGTTAATTCTTCGAATCACTCTTGTTGCTCTTGTTCACGATTATTTTGTCCTGAACGCCGTGGAGCAGGTTGGTTATCTTGATGGGAGGGGGTGGAGGATGCATGCCCGGATGTTTCCTCCGATGGAGCATCATCGGCGATCTCTGAGTGAAGCTCTGACCGCAGATGTCGCAGACGTACGGACGTTCACCGACGTGCGTAAGCAGATGAATTTTCTGGGAGCTCAGACAGCCGAAAGTCTTCCCGCAAATGGCACAGAGATAGGATTTCTCACCGGAGTGCGTTCGCAGGTGTTTCGTGAGTCCGTACTTGGACTTAAACTCCATTCCGCACTGTTCGCAGACGTACTTCATCTTGTGAAGCTCCGAGTGAGTGTTGAGATTCTTCTGGCTCTTGAAGCGTTTCTTGCATATCGTGCACTCGAACTCCTTTATCTTCGTTTTGTGTTTGTAATGTTTGTGAAAGTAAAGAGAACTCTTGCTGGGATAAGAGGTGCCGCATATGTCGCATACGCAGGACTCGGTGTCGTGATCCTTCATGTGCGTCGTGTAGTCAGACTGGACCTTGAATCGCTTGCCGCACTCCTTGCACTTGAAGTTGTAGTCGTCGGTGTGTTTCCTTATGTGATGGATCTTGAGATAGGGTTTCGTTCGAGCCTTGAAGTCGCACAGGCCGCAGGCGTGCTCCTGGACGGTGTCGTCGTGTATCTCCATGTGCCTGGCGAGGTAGGCTCCGGTCTTGAAACCCTTCGAGCATATCGTGCATATGTGCGGACGGGAGTCGCTGTGCTTGTACATGTGACTCGTGAGCTTGCTCTTCCGATCGAATATCAGATAGCATATCTCGCAGGTGAGAGACTTCTTCGATCCCCCGAGTCGCGCCTTGTACTGCCTGAAATCCAGTGGAACGTCGTCGAGGTCGTCGAACTCGTCGTCGCAAGCGTCGCTCACCGAAGAATAAGACTCCTCCGTCGTCGGCCTCGGACTTCTCTTCTCGATCGTCCGGACTCGAGATTTTTTCGTAATTTTTCCGCGCTTCGGTGCTCTCTTCCTCGTTGTCTTCTCCTCGGCGCTGTCATCATCCTCCGTGTTCGCAGGTTCCTCGTTCCTCGTTGCTCGATCGCACTGCTCGTCGACGATCGGCTCCGCACCAGCTTCCTCGTCCGGCGGCGGCTGCTTCATCATGAAGAAGCTCAGAGACTTTGGCATACGAAAGTAATCGTCCCCTAATTTTACCGTCAGATAAGCCGGCCCTAGCGGGTCTAGGGGATTGTACCTAAAAAAATTATAAAATTGTCAGTCAATTGTGATAACGAGACGAGGGTAAAACGACATTCGGGTTTTTTTTTTTCAAGTATTTTTCGACGAGGTATTTCAAGATTTCCATGCAAAGCGACAGATACGAATTTCTTGTCTTCTAATTGTATCTATAGGAGGCATCGGCGAAGCTACGGGTTTGATAATATCGGAGACACGAATATCAATATATATATTTAAAAAAAAAGAATTACTCTCTTTGAACTTTAATCTCGTGCTGTATAGTTTCATTTGTTTTATCTTAACATTGTTTATTTTATCAATAAAGTCAAACACTTTTCTCACGTTGCATTTTCGAACGATCGGGCACGAAAAAAAAAGAAAAAACTGAACAAAAAAAGAAAACAGCACTCTCAGAGTTTTTTAAGATAATTCTTGGCAAGATCGGCGATGGGAGTCGGTGCCTCGAGGGGCGGTAGAGGTCCGGGGTGAGTCTTGCGGTGCCTCAGGAGGCTCGACCGTTGGGTGAAATCCTCATTGCAGACGTCGCACTTGTAGGGTCGCAATCTGGCGTGAGTGAGTACGTGCTGATAAAAATTGCTGCTCGACATGAAGACTTTCTCGCAGACCGGGCAGGTCGTGCCCGGTCTGTGCTTGAGACGCTTGTGATAACCCAGTTGCCTCGGTCCGGACACCTTCACACCGCACTCCTTGCACGAGTAACCGTCCTTGTGATTGAGCATGTGATTGTCGTGTTTGTGCTTGGTGCGAAATTTTTTGCTGCACAATTTACAGGCGTAATCGAAGCTCATCTTGCGGGCTCTCTTCTGATGTCGCCACTCGTGATTCTTCACGTCCTTGACGGCCTTGCCGCAGAAGCGACAAATCTGAACGGTGCTGGTGTGGGCCCGGGTTATGTGAAGAAGAAGATCGAGCTTCAGCTTGTAGCGGTTGCCGCAGTGATCGCACATAAACTTCGCCGCCTCGGTGCTGTGGGCGCGTATGTGATGCTGTTTCAACCCCTCGACCCGCTTGTACTTCATGTGGCAGGTGGAGCACTCGAAGTAGTAGTTGCTCTGATGAGTCTTGCTGTGTTCCTCGAGAGCGCTCTGAGTGAAGTACGAAGCTCTGCAGGACGTGCAACGGTGAGGCCGCTGATGAACCCTCCTCACATGAGTCTCGACTGTGTTTTCGTTTTTGAATCTCTTCTCGCAAATCGGACAAGTGACCCGGAGATCCTGGGAAAATTCGTCCGTGCCCGGATCGCCGGCCGGGGCATTTTCCTTCTTCACGATAATTCTCACGGGACCAGCTTCGGCATCGGCCGATTCGGAGGCGATCCCGAGCTCGCGCGGAACGATCTTCGGTCTGATGGCTATCGGCACTTTGCGACCGATCTGGGATATCATCTTCGGCTTTATCGTTATCGGCACTTTCGCCGACGATCCCGCCCGGCATATCACTATCACTCTACATTGAGGACTTCCGGTTTTCGTTCTCGTGATCACTGGCCTCCTGAAACAGCAACGATTGATCTAGTTAGTTAAAGAGAAATTTGGTTTCGATGATACAGAGAAGGTTCGAAGCGATGGAGCATCGGTAGATGCTTCCATCGCTCGAACGTTCCGTCCTCGAAAACGTCGTCGTCGAATCGATAAGATTTATCGGTCAAACTGCCGATAATTTTTTTAATAACTTTACTCTTCGAACAAGACTTCTGGACAAACATTTTGTTAATTAACAACGCCCCGTAGGATCTGTCAAACTAAACGAAATCAGCAGAAACAGTTATTCGTCCTATCAACACCGGATGTACAGCTTCACCGTTTCAGTTTATTCGCCGGTTGTACAAATTCTGACGAATCAACGCTAAAGAATCTCACATTCGTGGTAAATCTCATCCGGAATGCGTGGACTAGGAATGTGCGTCGTGGGTGGTCTCGGATCTGCTGAGGATGGTCGGCGGTGGCGGAGGATGGCTTCCTGGGTGCTTCTTCCGGTGACCGATCATGCTGCTCCGCTGGGTGAAAGTTTGTCCGCAGATATCGCAGACGTACGGCCGTTCGCCGGTGTGCGTGATGTTGTGAAGTCGGAGGGTGTTCGGTCTCGCGAAGGACTTTGAGCAGTAATTGCACTTGAACGGGCGTTCGCCGGTGTGCAGACGACTGTGCAACTGGAGACCGTGATTGGTCGCGAACTCCTTGCCGCAGTGGGTGCACAAGAATTTTCTCGTGTGAACCCCGCCGTGGTTCTTGAGAATGTATTCCGAGGCGAAGCTCTTGTTGCAGACGTTGCACCGGTGTTCCTTGACGAGGCTCTTCTGAATCACACCGTGAATGACCCGCTTGTGAGCGACGAGATGGGACTTCTGCATGTAAGCCTTGCCGCACATCTCGCATATGAAACTCTTCGTGCCGAGGTGACTGGTGCGATGGTCCTTGAGCTCGGCGTTCGACATGAAACTCTTCTTGCACTCGTCGCACTTGTAGCGAAAGTCCCGCTGGTGTATGCGACGAACGTGGCAGCGAAGCGAGACCTTGTTGGTCGAGACGAAGTCGCACTCGTCGCAGTTGTACTTCACGCCGCTGTGAAGCTGCATGTGACTCTTCAGTTCGGACTTCCTCTTGAAGGCTCTGCCGCAGACATCGCACTTGTGCGAGCGAACGGTGCTGTGCTTCACCATGTGACGCCTCCACTGACCCTTCCGGGCGAAGGTCAGGCCGCAAGGCTCGCACAGGTAAGTCGCGGGCTCGAGGCGCGTCTTCAATTTCTTCCTCGACCTCGTGCGCCTCGGTGGGCGAACCTCCCGCTGGTCCAGCGTCACGTCGTCCAGGTCGAGGACCGTGCTCTCTTCCGATCGACACTCTGCCTTCGAGTCGAGGCACGACTCTCCGGGGACTTTGGCCGATGCGGGCGAACTGGAGTTAACTTCAATTTCGACCTCCTCGGTAGGTTTCTTTTTTTTCCTCGTTCGCTCGTCCATCAGAGCTTCGTCGGCCGCTGGGCATTCCATCTTCACTTCCGTGACTTCCTTTGGCGTGGAAATCGACGACGAGCGAGATTTCTTCTTTAATTTTCCACGCCTCCTGTCGTCACCTCGTTCTTTCCTTGTCGAGACGTTCGCAAGTGCTTTCCGGTCGAGCGGCGGGTGCTTCATGATGAAGTAGCACAGCGACTTTGGAATTCGAAAGAAATCGTCCATTATCTTTACCGTCAGAAAATCCGGCCCCAGGGGGTCCGGCGGTATGTACCTAAAAAAAATCACAACATCGTCAGTCAATGGAAAAAATATTGTTGCGCGACACAGACATATTCCAATTGCTATTACTCATGCAGTGTAATTGAATTTTTTTTTCTTTTGCTGACTACCCAGGCGTCGAAGAAATAGGTTCGTCGACGAAGGTGACTCAAATAGATGTCGAAACTTTTAATAATTAAAACTTTAATATTTCACTCCCGTTACCCCCATTCGTTTACCTGAGTAACTTGCGCGATTGTTACATCGTTCGACAGTCGAAAAAAGCACTTTCAATCTCGCACCTCACCCTCGATCGATTACAACGACGTACCGTTAATTTTATTAATTTTTTTAAATAAAAAAAAATGATCGTCTCTCTTTTTGCCAAGCGAACAATTAGGAATGTGAGTCGACGACGTTGACGAGTCGTTTGAGTATCGTCGGCGGTGGTGGCGGATGGCTACCGGGATGTTTCTTCCGATGAACCATCATGGTCGTCCGCTGAGTGAAACTTTTGCCGCACAGATCGCAGACGTACGGTCTCTCGCCGCTGTGAGTGAGTTTGTGGACCGCGAGGGCGTTGGATCTCACGAAGGATTTCGAGCACTGAGTGCACTGGTAAGGACGTTCGCCGGTGTGCATCCGATTGTGCAGGATGAGGCCGTGATTCGTCGCGAACTCTTTGCCGCACCGTGTGCACAAAAATTTTCTCGTGTGCACACCACCGTGATTCTTCAGTATGTACTCCGAGGCGAAGCTCTTGTTGCATATCTTGCACTGGTGTTCCTTCTTTATGCTCTTCTGGATGACACCGTGGACGACGCGTTTGTGAGCGACGAGGTAGGATTTTTGAAGATAAGCCTTGCCGCAGAATTCACATACGAAGCTCTTCTCGCCCAGATGACTCGTCCGATGATCCTTCAGTTCGCAATTCGACATGAAGCTTTTGCCGCACTCGTCGCACTTGTACCGGAAGTCTCTCTGGTGAACCCGCCTCACGTGTATCCTGACCGATATCTTCGTCGTCGTGACGAAGTCGCACTCGTCGCAGGTGTACTTCACGCCGCTGTGAAGCTGCATGTGCGTGTTCAGCTCGGACTTTCTCTTGAACGCCTTGTCGCATATCTTGCACTTGTGCGACCGCACTGTACTGTGCTTTATCATGTGGAGCCGGTAATTGCGACGAATCGAAAAGCTCATGGAACAGGCCTCGCACTCGTACGTGACCGGTTCGGGTTTCTTCTTAGGTTTCTTCGCTCTGCTCCGAACTTGTTCCCGAGCGCTCGAGGGCGCCTCGGTGGGTTCTCCGGTCCGAACATCTTCCGGAGGAGACTCCGATTTGAGGTCCTGATTTTTTTTCGATTTTCCAGGCGACCGAGGCTTTTTCTTCGATTTCTGAGACTTCTGGTTGATTCTCCTTCGTCTCTTCCTCGGCGGCGGAGGAATCGGCTCGGCCGTGATAATTTCCTCGGCTGGAGGACATTCAATTTTTACCGTTTGGATGTCTTCCGACTTCTGGGTCGATGACGAGGGAGAGATTTTCTTTGATTCTTCCACTTCTTCTTCTTCTTCCCGCTTCTTGTCGTCCTTCTCTTTCCGCTTCGTCACGAGATCCGAAGCAACCTTCCGGTCGACGGGTGGATGCCGCATCATGAAGTAGCACAGCGACTTTGGGATTCGAAAGAAATCGTCCATTATCTTTACCGTCAGAAAATCTGGCCCTAGCGGGTCTGGTGCAATGTACCTAAAAATAATCAACAAAATTGTCGGTTAATTGAGATGCAATGACTGGTGATATTATTGGTCGGGTGTTTAGATTCGTTATAAAAGTTTCACATGCAGAGCTTCAATATTTTTATCAGTGTCTACGAGGCGTCGACGTGTATAAATGGTACATTGATCAGCCTTTCGATCACCTATCGTCTATTTATTCCATTTAAACATTCTTCTCGTCTTACATCCTCCGACGATCGAACGGAAAACAGCTTACAGACACTTTTTTTTCGATATAAATTATCGACGTCGCGCGACGAAATTCCGGCGATTGTTTAACAAGAGTCTCTCGATCGTCGACGTATTTAAAAATGCACGGTCATCGATCAGCAATTCGATCCGACTTTACTGTCGAGTTTGCTCAACTGGGTCGCGGGCGGTCGCGGATGACTTCCGGGATGTTTCTTTCTGTGAGTCATCATCGTGGTGCGCTGAGTGAAACTTTTGCCGCACAGATCGCAGACGTAGGGTCTCTCGCCGGTGTGAGTCAGTCTGTGGACGGCTCGGGCGTTCGAGCTCACGAAGGATTTCGCGCAGAGCTGACACTTGTACGGACGTTCGCCCGTATGCATGCGATTGTGCAACCGCAAGCCTTGATTGTTGGCGAATTCTTTGCCGCAGAGAGTGCACAAAAATTTTCGCGAATGAATACCAACGTGGTTATGCAGAAGGTACTCGGAGGTGAAACCCTTGCCGCATATGTGGCACTTGTGGTCCTTCTTGAACACTTTCAGTATCACACCGTGCACCGAACGATTGTGGGCCGATAACGACGACTTCTGCAGGAACCTCTTGCCGCAGAATTCGCAGATGAAAGTTTTTATGCCGAGATGACTGATCTTGTGCTCCTTGAGTTCGCTGTTCGACATGAAGCTCTTCTCGCACTCGTCACACTTGTAGTTGAAGTCCTTGCGGTGCATCCGCCGTACGTGATTCCTCACGCCGACTCTGCTCGTCGTCGTGTAGTCGCACTCCTCGCAGCTGAACTTCATTCCGCTGTGGAGAGGCATGTGGGTCGTCAGCGCCGATTTTCGTTTGAACAGTTTCTCGCAAATGTCGCACTTGTGTGACTTAACGGTACTGTGGTTCACCATGTGAACCTTCAGGGCGCTCTTTCGCGGAAAACTCCGGCCGCAAGTTTCGCACTCGAAGCTCACTGGTGCTTGGGATTTCGAGGATTCTTCACGTTCGACAGCACTCTTTTCTCGATTGTTCAATAAGACGTCGACCGAATCCTCATCGTTCGCGCCCTTCGAGAAACACCTTGCAGCCGGCGATGTTATCTTCTTCGATTTTTCGATCTCAGCCGAAGATTTCGTCTTTCTCTTGACGTTCTTCCGCTTGGGACTGTTTTTATTTCTTATTCTCTTCCCTACCGACGGATCCAAAGTCGTTTCGACGAGCAACGAACAGTCTATCGGTGAGCCTGTTTTCGTCTCTCTATTCTTTTGTAATTCTTCGGTCGTGGACGGGCGATCCGCTACTTTTTGTAGGCTGTCGGTGGTTTCTTCCTTCTTCGACGATTCATCCGCCGACACGTCGTCCGAAAGACATTCTTTCTTCACTTCCGGAATCTCCTCGGATCCGTCGACTGTCGAGGGGCAGGATATTTTCCCGACTCCGTCTCGCCTCGCGTCGTCGTCCTTCGATTTCTTTCTCATCGGCTGACTCGACGTCGGGTTCTTGTCGAGCGGAGGATGCTTCACCATGAAGTAGCACAGAGACTTTGGAATTCGAAAGAAATCGTCCATTATCTTTACCGTCAGAAAATCAGGCCCTAGCGGATCTGGTGCAATGAACCTAAAAAATAATCACAAAATCGTAAGTCAATTGAATACGCAATGATCACAAGAAATATTGTTCGGATATTCGAATTCGCTATCAAAGTTTCGCATGCATCTAATTATGTTTAAAATCTACGGAGGCATCGACGAGTATCAGTGGTACATTGGATCAGCCTTTTAATCACCTATAATCTATTTATTACATTCAACACTTTTCTCATTTTTCAATCCGTCCGACAATCGAACGTTAACACAACTTTCGAACATGTTTATTGTATCTTCGTTAAAAATTATCGACGCGAATTGTCTCGTATCGTGGAATTCTCTCGATTCATCGAGTCTCTGAGTCACTCGAATCTCTTCGGTCACAAAGATTTTCAGTCGTCAATTAGGAATTCGGTTCGACGGTGCTCTCGAGTTTGCTCAGCTGTGTCGGAGGCGGTGGAGGATGACTTCCGGGATGCTTTTTCCTGTGAGCCATCATCGTCGTGCGCTGAGTGAAACTCTTGCCGCATAGATCGCAGACGTACGGTCGCTCGCCGGTGTGAGTCAGTTTGTGGACGGCGAGGGCGTTCGATCTCACGAACGACTTCGAGCAGTATCGGCACTGAAACGGACGCTCACCGGTGTGCATACGATTGTGCAGCAACAGGCCCTGATTGGTCGCGAATTCCTTGCCGCAGTGGGTGCACAAAAATTTTCGCGAATGTATACCGACGTGATTTTGCAGAAGGTACTCGGAGGCGAAGAATTTGTTGCATATCTTGCACTCGTGATCCTTCTTGAATACCTTGAGTACAACACCGTGCACCGAACGCTTGTGAGCGGTCAGCGAAGATTTCTGCAGGTATCCCCTGCCGCAGAACTCGCAAATGAAACTCTTGGTGCCGAGATGACTGGTCTTGTGGTCCTTGACCTCGCTGTTCGACATGAAACTCTTGCCGCACTCGTCGCACTTGTATCTGAAGTCCTTCCGGTGCATTCGCCGTACGTGATATCTGACGGCGATTTTGCTCGTCGTCGTGTAGTCGCACTCGTCGCAGCTGAACTTCGTGCCGCTGTGAAGGGGCATGTGAGTCGTCAATGCTGACTTTCGTTTGAAGAGCTTTTCGCAAATGTCGCACTTGTGAGATTTAACGGTACTGTGGTTTACCATGTGAACCTTCAAGGCGCTCTTTCGTGGAAAACTTCGACCGCAAGTTTCACACGCGAAGCTCACGGGTTCTTGGGCTTTCGGTAATTTTTTTCGATTCGTCGCACTCTCTTCTCGCTGGTCCAATGAGACGTCGTCCAGATCCTCGTTTTTCGCATCGGTTGAGGAACTCTTCGACGACGACACACTTTTCTTCGATTTTTTTGCCCGAGCCGAGGATTTCTTCTTTCTGACGTTCTTACGTTTGGGACTGTTTTTTCTTCTTCTCTTCCTCGACGGTTGATCCAAAGTCGCTTCTACGAGGGAAGAACAGTCTATCGGCGAGTCCGTTGTCACCTCCGTGCTTTTTTTTAATTCTTCGATTTTTTCCAGCTTCTCGTTGTCGGCGATGTTTTTCTTCCGCGAAGTTTCATCGGCGGACAGCACATCGTCCGAGTTACATTCTTTCTTAACTTCTGCGATTTCCTCCGACTCGCCGACTGCGGAGGAGCGAGTTCTTTTCTTGACTCTGTCTCGCCTCTCGTCGTCGCCTTTCGATTTTTTCTTCGTTCGCTGGCCCGATGCTGGTTTCTTGTCGAACGGGGGATGTTTCACCATGAAGTAGCACAGAGACTTTGGAATTCGAAAGAAATCGTCCATTATCTTTACCGTCAGAAAATCTGGCCCTAGCGGGTCTGGTGCAATGAACCTAAAAAATAATCATAAAAATTGGTCAGTCAGTAGAAATCAAATTTTGTCGAGGATGATTACAAAAGTATCGATATCCAAATGTCAACATGCAGAGCAACTTATTTTAACTTATTCGAGATCTACGAGACATCTACCGAATAGTCGCATGGTCGAGTAACGATTTCCTTTTTTTTTATCTGCAAGGCGTTGTCGAGAAACTTTGAATCCAAAGTTATTGCACAAAAGATACTTTAATCTCTTACCAACTATACAGATTACATTCAACCACTTTGGTTATCTTACATCGGTCAACGATCGGGCAAAGACACTTTGTAAATGAATAGACATTCGACTACATTCGAGATAAATTCGAAATACATTTAAGACGTAACACACACACCCTTTCACTCCACATTCCGGTGTTCATGTTTCAAAAAAATCGATGCCTCATTGCACGGAAATAGCTGGACCTCCTAGTGCTTTCGACAGTGCATTTCGAGGGATTGCTTATTCGCAAATTCTCTATCACATATAGTACAAATAAATGTTCTCGAATGATTTTTCACGTGATTGCGCAGCGAAAATTGAGAGGCGTATAGCTTGCCGCATATCTCGCACGTGAGATCCGTTCTTACGACCTTCTCGACAACACTGTGACTCAGTCGTCAGCGGGCGCTGAGATCAGTTTTGGAAACGAAATTCTTCGTACCGTGATGACTAGTTTTGTGATCGTTCAATTCGAAATTCGACATGAAGTGCTTTTCGCACTGATTCCAGAAGTCCATCTTGTGCACCAGTCGCATGCGAGTCCTCATCGACACCTCGCTCTTCGTTACGTAGCTGCATTTGTCGCACAAGTACTCTTTGTCGCTGTGAAGCTGCATGGGACACCTGAGTCCACTCTTTCTTCCGAACGTCTTCCTGCGCTGTGAGCTCTCAGATCGGCCCTTCGCGAAAAACATTCGACGGGCTTTCCGCACTTGTATTTTTCTGATTCTTGAATTTTTTTTTATCCTCCATACAATTTCTCATGTATCTCTGCCGCAAATCCAGCTGAAGATCGACGAGGTCTCCGTAATGTTTTACGCTCGACGAGTGTTCAATTGTTTCTTCGGTGCCTGCCGGTGATTGGATTGTAGAACTCATCTTTCCATCGGTCACTCTGTTACTCAGCGAGAAATTCGAGATGAATGCCTCGATCGGCGGAATTTATCCCAAGAAGTCGCACAGGGACTTCGGAATTGTATAGAAATCCTCCATTACCTTCACGGTAAGATAATCCATGGCTTCCTTCGTGCGTTTCGACATCTCTATCGGTTCTTCCGGTATAACGGTCCGAGATTTATTTTTAAATTTTATCCGCATCTCCGTGTACTTCGCTTCGAAGGGCGGTGTCCTCTGCACGAAAAGGCAAAAGGACTTTCTAATTCGATAGAAATCCTCGTTTATCTTTACAGCCAGAAATTCTTGCGCTAGCGGGTAAGATCCGACGTGCCTACAAAATAATCACAGGATTAACAATTAATTGAAATAAAATTATACAAGAGAAGATATTTCAAACACCATCGAATGTTAATTATTTTTTCTTCTCTTTTTTTATATTTAGAAGACATCGTCGAGGCACATCTATTCCAAAGTAAGACGAAAGACGCTTCGATCTCTTGCACGTTCGATATTTATTAAATCCTACACTTTAGGTAATTTTACATTTTTTTTACTGTGAGTTAATTGGTGACCGGGCCAGATCGTTCGATACAACCAGTTACTTCCAGCGGTCACTCGCCGGTATGCGCGAACATGTGCGTCATGAAGGACCGATTCGTGACGAAGAAGAAGCCGCACTGAGAAGAAGCTGCAGATCATCGTGATTTCGGAGAAAATACTCGGAGAATAATTTTTTTTCGCACATCGGAGATGAAAGTCTTGTCGCACATTGGACACTTGTGCTCGCGCGGCGTCGGTCTGACCCGCTGTCTGTGTATCAAGCGCTTGTGATACTGAAGATAAGTGTCCTGCGAGTAAGCGTTGCCGCAAATGTCGCAGACGAATTTCTTTGCGCCCAGATGACTAGTCCGGTGAAACTCCAGTTCGAACTCGGCGACGAAACGTTTTTCGCAGTGTTCGCACTGGTGCCAGCGGTCGATATCTTTCCGGTCTCGATAGCGATCCGTCCGCAGCGACCATATTCCCCGCGTTGTGTCCCGGGAATTCTTCGCACCATCGTGAAGCTGCATGTGACTCGCCAGTGCCATTTCTCCTTTGAATTTCCTCTTGCACACGACGCACTTGTGCAATCTCGCGGCATCCTCCTCGGACCCGCCGTATGATTGACTGTCGACCCTTCTTCTCCTGTATCTTCCGGATTTATCGTATTTTTTATACTCCGTCCTGTTCCTCATGAATCTTCGCCGGAAGTCCAGAGGAAGATCATCGAGATCCTCGTTGGTTTCAATGTCCGTTGAGTATTCCATTTCCTCCTCCTCGACTGCCGATAATTCGATTACTTCGCACATCCCCTCGTCGGTTGCTTCCTTGATCGACGAGGAATCCGCGAAGAATGCCTCGATGGGCGGATTCCTTCCCAGGCATTGGCACAGAGACTTTGGAATTTTGTATAAATCCTCCAGTAACTGTACCGTGAGATAATCCGAACCCGTCGAGTTCGGAGGGATCTTGTCTTCCGCTGTTCCTCCGGTGTTTCTCGATGGTTCCTCGACTCTACCGGTGCGAAACTCACTCCTCACTTTTATTCGCGTCACTCCGTCCGCGGCGTCGTCCTTCGGTGCGACGTCGGTTATGAATTTCGCCTCGAAGGGCGATGTCCGCACCATGAATTGGTGCAGGGCCTTTGGAATTCGATAGAAATCCTCCACTATCTTTACCATCAGAAAATCTGTTCCTAGCGGATCCGATGGAATGCACCTAAAAATAACCACAAAATTATCAATTAATGTTCATTAAATTACGAAAAAAAATTTCAATCGTCATCGAGTCTTTGCATGCTCAACAATTTTCGTTGTAGTTTTTTCTAACAAAATCATCGTCGATGTATACTTCGAGCACCAAAATCACGCGAAAATATTGTTTGGTCTCTTACACTCTCTGTATTTATTGCGTCCAAGACATTCGGGCTCGTCTTACATCTTTCGAGCAAAGGCGCCATCGAGATACATTGGCTTCGAAGTAAAACGGAAGACGCTGCAGTCTATCGACACTCTCCGTACACGTTACGTCCAACACTTCGGGTTCATTTAACATCCTTCGAGCACTCTCGATACCATCGGGTATAAATCCCAATATCGTCAGCTTGAAAATCGGTTCGCTAATATCGATCCTTCAAATTTCCCGATTGATTTCACGCCAACTGAGAATTCGAATCGGTCGTAGTGTCGAGTTTCTTCAGCAGCATAGGCGGCGGTGGCGGATGACTTCCGGGATGTTTCTTCCGGTGAATCATCATCGTCGTTCGTTGAGTGAAGCTCTTGTCGCAGAGATCGCAAACGTACGGTCTCTCGCCGGTGTGCGTGAGTTTGTGAACGGCGAGCGCGTTCGATCTGACGAATGACTTCGAGCAGAGGTTACACTTGTGCGGACGTTCGCCGGTGTGCATGCGCATGTGCATCTTCAGGGAATGATTGGTGGCGAAGGATTTGCCGCAGTGGGAGCACAAGAATTTTTGCGAGTGAAGGCCAACGTGGTTCTGAAGGCAATACTCGGAGGCGAAGGTCTTGTCGCACGAGGGACACTTGTGCTCCCTCGGCGGTCTGTTCTGCTGTCCGTGTATCACCCGCTTGTGATACAGTAAATAACTCTTCTGGGAATAAGCGCTGCCGCACAGCTCGCAGATGAAACTCTTCGTTCCCAGATGACTCGTTCGGTGGTCCTCGAGTTCGTACTTCGACATGAAGCCCTTGTTGCACTCGCCGCACTTGTGCGGATAGTCCTTCTGATGAACTCTTCGCTTGTGCGTCTTCAGCGAGACTTTGTAAGCCGTGGTGAAGTTGCAGATCTCGCAGGTGAACTGGGGACCACCGTGGATGCCCATGTGGGCCGTTACTTCGTACGATCTCTTGAAAGACTTGTCGCAGATCTCGCACTTGTGGGGCTTCTCGCTGCTGTGCTTCAGCATGTGACGCTTCAATTCGGACTTTCGCGTGAACGCTAGAGCGCAGGTCTCGCAGTCGAATCTCTTCGACTCCTGCCTCGCGGTGTCGTGCCTCCTCGCGTGACGCTCGTAATTCGACTTCCTCGAGAATATTTGCGAACACTCCTCGCACTTGTATCTCACCGGCTCGCGCTTCCTCGCGTACTTTCTTCTCATCGTTGCGGCCTGGCCACAGAAGTCTTTGTCGGTCTCGTCGGCGAGATAGTGGAATCCGATGTCCAGGGGATCCGACTCTTGCATTCTGCCGGCGAGGCTCGCGTCGTCGATATCCGCTTCCGGTTCCGGCTCGTCCTTGACGTAGAAGCCTCTGCAAACACAATTGTCAATTTTAGATTTGTCCCGGATTAACGGCTACGGCTTTACTTTATTTATTATTTTTGTTTCATAAATCGTACTGTTTTTTCTTTTCTTTTTTTTTCTTTATGAGGTGGCGATTTATGAGAAAAAAATAACTCTGACCGGGCAGCGACACCAACAGTTAACTCGATCAATGCTTCCTGGAAGCCACAACGTTTCTACGGGGTGCTACGGTGCGGTCACGCGGATCGACACTTTACAAACGACATTAGTAGGTCGAATATATATAAAATCTCATTTATTAATTCAATTATTATCGAGCCGATACATTGTTGGAAATCGCACCTTGCCTGCTGACCCGATACAAATCGTACGACTCGCTCGATCGTTTTCTCGAGTCGCGTATAAAATTCCTTAATCATTCGACGTTGCGTCCGCTCATTCTCGTCACTCACGCTTTTTCAATTACAAATAATCTGATCCGTCGACTCTTCTCGAACTCTCACTCGATTCGTCGGTCAGGACTGAACGAAACAAGAAAAAATTAACAAACAACATTGTTCGTGCAACGACAAAAGGTTTTTTTTCTTCCCCTTCAAAAGCACGAATCGCGTAACGCAGCACGGATCAGCGTCCGTTACCGTTCGAACAAAAATGTTTTTTTTTTTTAACATTCTCAAACGCAAGTAGATTTTTGATGAGCGGTGAGATTTCCCTGGCACGAAAATCCACGATGGCAGATCTTGCAGACGTAGGGTCGTTCGCCAGTGTGCCCGCGGCGATGGATCGTCAGCGTTGAGCGTTGCGAGAAGGCTTTCGGGCACTGATCGCACTTGTAAGGCTTTTCGCCGGTGTGAACTCGCCGATGCATCCGCAAATTTTCGGAATCGGTGAAACCCTTGCCGCATATGTCGCAGACGTATGGTTTCTCGCCGGTGTGGATCCGCCGGTGTTTCTTGAGATGCTCGGCGCTGCTGAGGCTCTTCCCGCAAAAATCGCAGAGGTACAACTTCGTCGGATTGTGACTCTCCTTGTGACGAAACAGGGATCTCTTCGTGGCGAGAACCCGACCGCATATGTCGCAGGCGGTGCTCGTCACCTTGTTGGCCTTTATTTCCGGATGGGAGCGTCGACAGTGAGCGGACAACTGGCGTTTGAGATAAAACGCGCTGCCGCACATGTGGCAGACAAACGGTTTGTCGCCGGAATGAATGTTGTAGTGCTCCTGAAGATCTATCGCTTTCCTGAAGCGTTTGTCGCACTCGTTGCACTTGAAAGGTAGATCGGCCTTGTCGGTGTGCCTCGTCATGTGGATGCTCAGCGCCGCCAGCACCGTCGTCTCGTAGTCGCACTCCTTGCACATGTAGCTCGGATAGAAGTGGGTTTTCTCGTGCCTCGTCAAGTCACGGAACAGCCGAAACTTCTTCGGGCAGTGCTTGCACGTCAGGTCACCGTCGCTGTGACGCATGAGGTGCTTCTGATAGTTGCTCTTGTGACGAAAAACCTTGTTGCACGTCCCGCAAACGAATTCGGGATCGGTCTTCTCCCTCTTCACCTTCGAACTCGGTCGACCTACGGGATTTCCGGTTGTTTTTCTTTTTCGTCCGGCGTGCTTCTTCATGTGCTTACGGAGATTGACGCAAGTGCGGAACACCCGTCCGCACTGATTGCACGTATTCTTACGCTTACCCTTGTGCTCGAGCTCGTGAGTGTCCATCAACTCCTCGGAGGCGAAGAATATACCGCACGATTTGCAATGCCAAGCCAGCGGCAGGTCGTCGTCGTTCTCCTCCTCGTCCTCCTCGTTGTCGGCAACGTTGCTCTCCTCGATCTCTTTCTTTATATCGTCCGTTATCATCTCCTCCTCGATCTTCGGACACACCGGGCTCGCCGACTCCGAAACATCATCATCATCGTCATCACCCTCATCATCGTCATCATCATCATCATCGTCATCATCATCATCATCCTCCTCCTCATCCTGCTGTCCCTCCTCCTTCGGCGGTGCGAGCTTCGTCGACGGTTTCACATCTATAGGATCAGCTCCGACTTTCCTCACCAAATCGAGCTTCGCGAACATCACCGTCGGATACAACTCTCCCGCAAACTGGCTGTATCTGTAATACAAAATTCATGAATTGCATCAGTTCTGACGTTCAGAGATTCATTATCAACCGCTTTGATCGTTTTTTTGATATTTTTGTCTGTTTTTTTTTTTTTTTTTTCGCTCTCTGTATGTCTATTTTTTTTTTCGTCGTCCACCTAACGAAGCCCGCGAGAGGATATAAGCCCTGGAAACGAAATCGTCGATTGAAGTGTCCCTGAAACTTTGTTGGCTCGTCAGAGGCCCTTCGGATTATATGTTCAGAGATTCTGATATATGTATATTTTTTTAATGGAACTACATGTCGAGCGTGCTTTTGGAGCAATGTGCATCTCAAATTTTTTTTTTCTTCCATTTGCGAAAATTAATTTATTCGTTTACAACTATCGCTGTGTATATCGCAGCCGATTGTCAGAAAAGTATAGTTTTCACGTAATGTATTCATACTTATATAAATATATTTAAAAATTGTATAAATAAAAAAAAAATCTTGATGTAAAATATCGCAGAGTAACATTACAAGTCCTCCCCGGTTCAATCTTCTCCTTGAGGAATGGAATTGGTTTCGGTGTCCGATCGCTTCTTCGTTCCACCGGAACAACGGACGGACGAGACGGTCCAATGCTACGTCGGGTCGACGATGACGACGTTGACGACGTGAATCTTGCCGTGGGCGTTCAGGAGCGCCCTCGAAACGAAGGACTTGTTGCAGTAGGTGCACTGGTAGGGTCTCTGACCGGTGTGATAACGCTTGTGTATAACGAGGGTCGAGTGTTGGGTAAAAGATTTTCCGCAGGTGTCGCAGCTGTAGGGTTTCTCGCCGGTGTGGGTTCTCTTGTGAACGACGAGGGTCGTGCGTTTGTGAAAGGCTTTGCCGCACACGTCGCAGACGAGAGATTTCTCGCCGCCGTGGAGTCTCAGATGATCCTGAAGGGAACCCTTCGACGATACGGACTTGCCGCACAGATGGCAGTCGTACTTGTTCTCGCCGGTGTGAGACTTGACGTGAACGACGAGGGAGTTCTTGTAGGCGAACACCTTGCCGCATATTTCGCACTGGTGCTTTATCGGCTTGAAATTCGGATCGTGGATCTTGAGGTGCCGAGCCAGGGTGTGGTTGTTCGGGAAGGATTTCTCGCACGAGTGGCAAACGTGCTCCTTGGCTCCGTGCTTCATGTTCATGTGGCCGTGAAGTTCGGCGTTCGTGAAGAAACCCTTGCCGCACGCGTTGCAGAAACACGTGTACTTCTCGAAGTGGCGACGCTGATGGGTCGCGAGCTGAGACGCCTGGACGAAGGCCCGACCGCACACGTCGCAGACGAAGTTCCTCTCGTGGGTGTGAATCCTCCGGTGGACCGCCAGGGTGTTGGTGCGCTTGAAGGACTTGTGGCATATGTCGCACTGGTAGGGACGAGCGTCGCTGTGCGCGACCTGGTGACCGTCGAAGAGATTCTTCGATCTGAAATGCTTTGAGCATACGTCGCACCGGTAAATACAATTCGCCGATTGAACGTTGGATTCGTCGTCGTCGATCGGTTCTTCAGGAATCCGAGAGAGGGCCGGGACGACCTTGGATTCCCGAGGCGACTTCACCGAAACCATTGCTTCCTCTGCGTCGGAACTCCGCCGAAGCTCCGATCGAAATTCGGCCTTCACGGGTTTCTCTTCCGGATCTTCGACCTTCGGGTCGATACTCGTCTGCTCGGTGACTTCTCGGACCTTGACCGTTTCACTCGACGACCTGGAAATGCAAGAAAAATTTCGGTCAGAGATGGCATTTTTTTTTTCATTATCGGTCCTGCACCTGTAACAGTTCTTTTTTTACGGAGCGACCTATAACGATTTAAGATACTTCGGCCGGACGAAGATCTACGAGGGGACGGAGCAATCGTCGCGATTGGCGCGAATAGAAAAAAAAAATCTTTTATCTTCCTCCCGTCGTTCGTTCAGTTTGATTTCTTCGAGGAATATTACACCCATGTGATTCCCCTCTGTACAATAACGGTTATTACTATGTACTATAAACTATAGAAATATTTGGGAGCTTGTATACTTTGTAATGAGAATATAATCTTCACGCTGGACTTACCTTGAAGCGATTTTTTTTCTACCAACACTTTCCTAAAAAGAACCTATGAGATCGACGGTTACGTAAAATTATTGTTGCTGGATCAATTCTTTGCCTTCTACGATTTGATCAATTTTTATTAATCACATAGGGCACGGATATCAACAAGTTACATCGCTAAGTCATCATCGCGGTTCGGCTATTTACAGAAATTTCGTTGTTTCGTATATCGATGGCAAAACCAGAGTCTATCGTTGATTGTTTCGGCAACTCGATCGATGGGTTTTAAGTCCCGAGCCAGAAATAAATATTGTCAACGTTAACACAGGATCCGAGAGACCGCGGTTATCGAACAAAAAAAGTAGGTCAATGTCCAATTCGCAAACGAACAGTCTTCTTATGAATTTGAAGTATATCAAGGATGCTTCGCTCATAAATTGACTAGCAAAAGTCGACATTTTTTACAGCTAATCCTGTATAACTTTTCCGCATTATTATTTTGCATAATCAATGTTCTTAGCGACTCCGATGAGTTTGATTTTTTAATTCATATTTTCATCCCATCGGGAGTTACTTTTCCGCTTTTGGTTGGAAAAGTATACGCGATGCATCCTTGACGCAAAACATGATGCAACGAGGCTCGTCGCGCAGCTCGAGTTGTAGAATCCGCACGAAGAAATTCTTGGATCGAGAGTCCCACAAAAAAAAAAAATCATTTCGTCTCGTTGTGCGACTTGACGTGAGAATTCAGAGATCCCTGCTGGGTGAATGTTTTCTGGCATATCTTGCACTCGTAAGGTCGCTCGCCGGTGTGAGTCCTCAGATGAACGATCAGATATTTTCTGACGCTGAATGCCTTGCCGCAAACCTCGCAGACGTGGGGCTTTTCGCCAGAGTGTATCCTCATGTGTATCTGCAGATAGGTCTTGCTCGAGACCGATTTGCCACATATCTCGCAAGCTATCTGATTCTCGCCGCTGTGTATCTTGAGGTGTACCTTGAGAGCGGCCTTCCAGTAACTCTCGAAACTGCACAAGCTGCATTTGTGCTTCTCACGCTGGCCGTGCGACTTCATGTGCATGTTGAGATACGCGGCGCTCGCGTACGGTGTGTTGCATATCGTGCAGGCGAACGGTTTCTCGCCGGTGTGAGTCAGCAGATGACGCTCCAGAGTTTGATTCGTGTAAAATCCCTTGCTGCATATCTCGCAGTGGGTGACGTACTCCTGATTGTGTTTCTTCTTGTGGAGCCTCAGATCGTAGCCGGACACCTTCGACACGCCACATATGTCGCAGACGAATTTTTTGTTGTGCTGCTTGAGATGGGTCTTGAGGAACTCCTCGGTCTTGAAGGACTTCCCGCACAGGAGACACGGAAACGGCTTGTCCTCCTGGTGAGCCTTGATTATGTGCTTCCGAAGTTTCTCCTCGTCGACGAAAAATTTGTCGCACTCCTCGCACGGACCGCCCGGCTTCCTCTCGTGGTTCTGACGATGCTTCAGATACTGAAGCTTCTTTCTCATTGTCTTGCCGCACGTGTCGCAGACGTACTGCTTCTGCGATTTTCTCGGTTTCTCCGAGCTGCAGCGAGCACGTTTCCGCGTTTTTTCCATCCGCGTTTTGGTCTTGATATCTTCGACGTCCACCGTGTACTCCAGTGTCTCCGCGACAACCTCGTGGCTCTCGAAGCTCCGATACTCCTCCGTGTATTCATCGTCGTCATCCCCCTCGGCGCCTATAACGTACTCTTCGGCGAGCTCGATCGGCTCCAATTTCGTCGACTCTTCGTCCACTGGTGCACACCTGAAAACGACAAACTACGTCAGCGAAAAAAAAATACTTGTCGACTTGGAACCATCTTCGAAGAGACGAGTGAGTTTGCTTTTTTATTGCCGCCACGCCGTTGACTCTTTTCCTTTTTTTGTGTTGTTTTTATCTACCTCGGGAATGTTAGAAGAAGAAATACCAGACTTCGAGATCCGATGAGAAATAACTTGCAAGACGATTCTTTTTCTTTTTTTTCGATCGAGACTCTATCGCTTCGGTGCTGCGAGGAACAGGATTTGTTATAGGTTTTTACTCAATAATGGAGAAATTGTTCATATTATTTTTTAATTATGAGTCTTTATTATTTTACGGTATAGTCATCGAGCTGGGTTCGATAATGGCCAGATAGTTTGAATGTGGGAACCATACACTATTTTTTAGCACACATATTTCCGCCACTACCTGACTAATGCTAAAAGCTGAACGAATCGACTGAAAAGCTTTAATCCCGCAATTATTTACGTCTCAAATTATTTCCGCACGGTGTCTAAAATCTTATGTACAAACACGTACGCGATCCTGTCGATCATTGGATGAAGCTATTGTTACGAATGAAGCACTTGTAGGGCCCTTCGCCGGTTTTGGTGCGGCAATAATTGGTTAGTCAACGACCGTTATCCAGTTTTTTTTACAATAAAAATTAACATCACTCGATGTTGAATTTTTCAATGTCTTTCGTGTCTGCTTCCTCCTCGTCGCATTTCTTCTGGCGGCCGCAGGACTTGAGATGTTTCATGAGGCTCGTTCGCTGGGTGAAGCTATTTTCGCACATGAAGCACCTGTAAGGTCTCTCGCCGGTTTTGGTGCGGCAATAATTGGTTAGTCAACGACCGTTATCCAGTTTTTTTTACAATAAAAATTAACATCAGTGGACGTTGAATTTTTCAATGGCTTTCGTGTCTACTTCCTCCTCGTCGCGTTTCTTCTGGCTGCCACAGGACTTGAGATGTTTCATGAGGCTCGATCGCTGGGTGAAGCTATTGTCGCACATGAAGCACCTGTGAGGTCTCTCGCCGGTGTGGGTGCGGCGATGCTTGGTCAGGTATTTTCTCGAGAGGAATCGTTTCCCGCAGAATTCGCATATCTCCGGTTTCTCGCCGGTGTGCATCCTCACGTGGGTCTTCATGTACTGCCGTCGTATGAATTTCCCGCATATCTGGCATTCGATCCTTCCCTCGCCGGTGTGGGTGTCCCTGTGCTCCTTGTAACAGTAACTGTAGAAGGTCTCGAAGCTGCACAGTTCGCACTTGAATTTTTTTCTCGTCTCCGGGTCGAGATGAGTCCTCATGTGACTCCGAAGATACACCCGGTTGGCGAACGCTCTCTTGCAGACCTCGCACGCTATAGTCTTCTCCTTGGTGTGCGTCGTCATGTGAACGTTCAGCGTCGCTCGGTAGTAAAAACCCTTGTTGCACACCTCGCAGAACACCGAGTAATCGGCTCTGTGGCGCCTCATGTGCTGCTCCAGGCACCAGGCGGACGCCAGGACGGCGCCGCATATATCGCACACGCTCGGCGATCCGTGAAGACGCATGTGGACTCTGATGTATCTCTTCTTCTTGAATTTTTTGTGACAAATGTCGCATTCGACGGGCCCGGCCGGGTAGAGCTCGTCCTCCCTGACCCGGTCGGTCTCGGCTTCCTGCGCGAAGGGCCGATGTAATTTTGTGACCTCCCTGTACTCTCTGCAACGTTTTCTCTGGTGTCTCAGAAGCGACGTGTTCTTCGTGAATTTCTCGCCGCAATACGGACAAGAAAAATCTGCCAGTCTCCTCTCGCGAATATTCCGCCGTACCCGACGAATCTCCTGCTCGGTCCTGTGCAGCAGCAGGGCGTCCTCGCACCTGTGCTGCTCCGTTCGCCGATTCCGCTCGCAGACCTTCACTTCGGCGTTTATTATACAATCGACTACCTCCGATACTCTATCGTCGAAATCGTCCCTCCCGTCCGATCGAGTCGAACCCGACGATGCTCGCGACTTCCTGGCATTCCGCAGGTTCCCTTGCTTCAGCCTGAAATAGAAAAAAACAAGAATATATCCTATAAGCGGAATCTGTACTTGATTTTGTTCGACTCTCTGCAACAATACTGGTTCTTACGACCTTTGAGAGACGGTCACGCTCGGATTCGACGACTCTTCTTTCTCCAATGATGTTTTCATACATAAATATATATATATATATTTTTTTACAGGAATGTTATTCATTTTTCATCCGACTTGCATGCATTCGACGAAAACGACGAAACTGGATGCTCCGAGCTTTTTTCCTCTGGACGACATGCATTCCAAGGTCACGAATCGAGCCGAATCTTGCAGACGTGGGAAGTAGTCACGGTACCCACAGCCGACGAAGATACTGACGGGGGTTCGTGGGATACGGGAAAGATTGATCGGACGAATCTATCGAGTTCGCACAAGAGAAGTTTTTTAAAAGTATATAATGCTGCTTTATTTAAGACTGTCGTACATAAAACTCCTGTTGAAAAATTGCTTGATACCAAACACAAGTATATCCTCCGGTGAACCTCGTTCATCGATACATAATTTTCGATTTTTTATTTAATTTTTTTTTAGTTTTTAGTACGTTAAACGTGTTTTAAAACCTAACAAAACGAATAGGATCTGTGGAGCTTAGCTCGCACGACGAAGCAGTGCGCTTTTCGGGAATACAAACTCGCTTGTAGCTTAGGATATAAAACTCCGCCCCTTCGTCGAGATACTCGTAGGCTTCGCGGAACAGTTTTTCTTTTCTACAAAAAATTCGAGGCCGACATGAAAACAGAACGTGATTTTAAACCAAGCGCTGAATTAATATTGGGGTTTTCTTTTTTTTTTGCATAATATGTACAGATATATGCATTGTCCCTGTAACCAATTGATTCGATGTACGGCACTTCTAGAGTTCAAACGAATCGGACACGGAACTATCGTGACTTCGTGCGCATTTCTATAAATGTAATTTTTTAAATATGTATTTGCGTCGCAAATGCGTTCGTCGATTCGTGTGCTAAACCGGTTGCTCGCTAAAAAAAAAAAGTTCATTCGCTCGATTGCACTCACACTCTATTATATCGCTTCCGACTTTACAACGTTCCATGACTCGTTTGTGGAATGTTTTGCGGAAGTGAAGAAGATTCGTGTATGACTGACACTAATTGCAATTATTTATGGCAAAGCTGAATACAAACATAAACATCTTGTCTTGCGAAAAAAAAAACCGAGCGAAATGTACATCGCGGATTAATCTCATTCGTTGAATTCGTGCGTTGGGACGTTGACACAGAAAAAAGAAAAATAAAAAAATAAAAAAATAGTTCACGTCTGTCGCGCGTTCAGGGGAAATAAGGCACGGATCAGTTTGTTCGAGCACGATTATTGTTAACTCGAGCCGATAATATAATATACTCACGCCGTATTCGAGCTTTGGACGTAAACTATGTTCTATGTGCTCGTCGCTCAAAACTATTCGACGGTTTCGCTGTGCGGATCAAATATCTACGGTCGATTGAGTAGTAAATACTATAAAGCGTGGACACTAGGATACGAGTCACATAAAAACTTGCAATGTCGAATATATATATATATATATGTATATATATAAAAAGAAAAAAAAACAATAATACGGACGCTTTGTCATCAATAATTAACAACGACGGACGGGAACGTAGAGTATAAATGTAGTAGTAATAGTAGTAGTAGTAGTAGTAGTAGTTAACCAGATATATATAATAAAAATAAAAAAAAGATTGCCACACAGGAACATAACTTTCTCGACGCGCGATCTCACCCGCATACTCCCCCCCCCCCTCCCTCCCCCGTGATGTAATGCCTCGACCGCAACGATGAACACGGTGAAATAAATAAATGATCGTAAAAATTGTATTAAAAAAATCTTGTCGAAGAGGAAGATAGTCATCTGAGTCATCTGAGTGATGTATATCGATCAATATCGCAGAAAAAATAATGAGCACGAACCGCAAGCTTTGCACGCATTTTGTGACCTAATAAATTTTTAACATCGAGGCTTCGGGCCCGTAAAAGAGGCTTTTTCTTTTTAACTCATATATAATATCAATTCCGAAATATAACAAGTAAATAATCCAACAATCGTAGTTTCGATGAGAAATAAAAAAAAAAGTGAACAATCCATACTGCACGATTCCCAAAAGCTGCACACTCAAATATCTTTCCCCCGTAATGTCTTTTTCGATTCTTTCTCCGAAAGAAGCTAAATTTAGTAACAATGAAATCTCGGGACAGTGCTCGAAGACGAATACCGTGTTAAGAAAAAAAAAAAGAAAAAATTCAACCATTGAGCAAAACCCCGACGGTCTCGAGAGGCTGTGAGCGTTCCTCGTTCTGCTGCATGACGTCTTGCTGCTGGTGCATCTGATCGGTTTGATGCTGCTGGGCTTGCTGCGCTCTCGCGTTCTGTTTAGCGTGGGTCTTCAGGTGGCTGTTGAGCATCGTTTTCGAGGCGAACGATTTGTGACAAAAAGTGCATGGATATGGTCTGTCGCCGGTGTGACCGCGAAGGTGTACGACCAGTGTCGTACGCTGGGTGAATCGTTTCTCGCAGTGAGTGCACTGGTGCGGTCGCTCGCCGGTGTGCGTGCGTCTGTGAACGCTGAGGTAGTTTTGTGATATGAAACCCTTGCCGCATAGGTCGCAAACGTGCGGCTTCTCGCCGGTGTGCTTTCTCACGTGAACGGTGAGGTAGGTCTTGCTCGACACGGCCTTGCCGCATATGTGACAAACGTACTCGTTCTGCGGACCGCCGGTGCCGTGCGTGCGCATGTGAACGAGAAGAACCTGCTTCCGTGAAAAACGCTTGTTGCACAGCTCGCACAGATGCTTCTTCTGGGGCGGAACGTAGTCGGGCTGGTGGAGCTTGGCGTGCAGCCTCAGTCCCTGACGGTAGCGAAAAGTCGCGTTGCATATTCCGCACTGGAACGGCTTCTCCCTCGAGTGGACCAACTGGTGCTCCTGATAACTGTTTCGGGCGTAGAAACCCGTGCCGCAAACCTCGCAGTGGTACTTGTACTCGAGATTGTGACGTCTCTGGTGGCTTATCAAATTTTGACGATGGGCACTGGCGTAACCGCAGGTCTCGCAGGTATGATTCTTCTCGACCGCGTGCATCTGCTGATGATGCTTCCTCAGCACCGACGACGAGGTGAAGTTCCGACCGCAATGGTCGCACACGTACACTACCTTCGGGTCGATCGGGTCGAGAGGATCTTCGTCGCACATTACCTTCATATCATTGACGCCGCACTGTCCCTGCGACAGCATTGACAGTTTCGAAACAAAATATCTGTAAATAAGAGAGACACAAGGGGATCAATTCATCTGAATAGTCATTATCTTGGAGGTTTCTTTTTTCTTTTTTTTCTTTTTTTTTTTGTTTGAAACTTACACTTCTCTTATCTCTCATTATTTATCATTCTTCCGTTCTTTCCCGATAATCTTTTGTTTTTATTGATTTTCTTGGGTGCTCTGTTTTGCTTACGCGCTCTTTGGGTTTACGAACGACTTTTGTTTTGAAAACAACCAAATTTGTGTGTTTTAAGCCCGATTGATAAAGAATTTATTTAGTCGTTTTTTTTTTTTCATTTTCTTTCTAACTTGGGGATAAAACAGCACAATCTGCAATTAAAAAGAAGAAAACATATTTCACCAACCACCCTGTGCAACACTCTCAGAAATCTCGGAACAGAACCGATCGTCGTTCTTTGTTATTTTGCTTTTTCTGTTTCATCTCATCGCCAGCAAATAATTCAGGGCACGATGAATTTGAATAGATTTGTAAAGTTTTATTATCGAATTGTATACAGAACGTGATCAGTATTCGAAATTTAATTTAAATCTTACCTTGGGATTACGCACTGTGTCTCTGTCTCTCCGCGATAAGCTCAGAGATCGATAAGCTAACGATGTAATATTTTTTTGCGCCCTCTAGATTGTCAATCTTTCAATGCGGTAAAGCGTCCTGTGTTTCAATTTATCGAACTAGTCTTATATATATTTTGGAAAGTTGTTTGTTTGTTTGATTGTTTATTTGTTTGTCCCAATTTTCAAGAATCCAGGGGTTCCCCCTAGGGGGGCCCCCCACGACCCTATTATTCTAAATCCCCCTAGGTGATCCCCTCGCAGGCCCTTATTATTCCAAGTCCCCCCAGTGAACTCTCTTCCGGGCCCTGATTATTGCAAGTCCCCTAGGGTCGTCCCCCCAGGCCTGATAACTATTCCTTTATTGTATTATTATTCTGGTACTATTCTGTGCGCCTCGGTGAGATGTGCACAATAATACGGTACACAACAGCGCTGTGCACTATCGTCGTTTGCAGAAAAACTCATTTTCCGACTGGAAATACGTAACTTCCGGTTCGAAAAGTGAGATTTTCAAACCACAAGTGAAATTTACAGTAAATCTTCGAAAATCTAAATTTTCGATTTCTAAACTCCATAGTCCATCGCAAGGGCACGAAGTTCTTCCATAAATTACCTCGACTCCGTATTGTAGTGGATTTAATGTCTAAAGTTTCGTCGCGGGTTTGAGACAACAGAGTGGAGGGGAAAAAAACCCCAATGAAAAGAATGCTTCAAACGAATGTTCGATTAAGGCGATGTGACGACACCCCTTCGTCCCAATCCGACTCGGGCTCGGGCAATAAAGAAAAATGCAATAAATTTTGTTCACTTCTGCCATTCATTTCCGGTTTAATACCATATGAAATACTCTCCTCCCGTCTATCCCGAGCTCAGTCTGTATCAAAAACTGTAATACACTTTTCTCATGGATTCTCGTAAAAAACGGTCAAAAGAAAAGTCACATCGAAAGCGGATATCACGCCAGCCTCCGGTGAGACTTTTCTTTTGACTGTGAGCACAGGCCCGGTTTAGAACAGTTGATTACAGTTTTTATTACCGACCGCGATATTTCACGTGCTCTTAACGCAAATTTTTTTTACGAAGCCGATATTAATTCAGCTTCGTGTAAGAACTAACTTTTGAGCGATGATCTTCTGTCTAGTTAAAAAAATGTATTACAAATTTCTTTACCGACCGCGACACATCACATGCTCGTAAAGCACTTTTCTTCATTGGATGAGAAACCGCGGTTCGCGGCGACGAAAGAAATTCTTAAATATCGAGTTCACAGTTATTAACATTCAACAAGAATTGCTGATACACCGATATCCCACTTGAATTTCCGGCAAAACGTTTCCGTTACCTGGTGCACCGTTAAAACAGTATTTTACTTTTCCGCTATTGCTTCCTACGATCGAAAAATCTACGATGCTATTTCATTGGCAACGATTTTAATATCTATAAGATTAACAATGTATCGAAAAAAACTTCTCGAATAATATTCTTTTTCGTACAGTAAACTACCCCGCGTATATTTAAATTCCTAACGAAAGGCACCTGTGAATTCCCCGAGATATGCTTGCTCCACGCAGTCCAAAACCTTCGCTGAACCGACGAAAATTTCGCGCAGCTTTTGCTGTACGATATCGATACATTTTGTACATCCACAGCGATACAGACTTCATTCAATCTCAATTGTTTGCCGCTGTTCTTCGCTATCTTTTTTATAAACTATAAAATTGAACGCGTCATAGAATTTACGTCCGTAAAATCTTCGGTACCTCGAGATATCGCACGCAGAACCTCCATTTTCGTTTACCCTCAGTATCGAATAGCTCAACGTTCCGAAGTTACTTTCAAATATACCCGATAAATTCCTTACGATAAATATTGTACTAAAATACTAGAACAGTATATAAACATAGAAACGAGTATCACAGCGACGACAATAAAAGTGTTTCGTTTTCCTTTTTTTTTAATCAAAAGAAACATTCCTATCCTCAGTGTTTCTTCATGTGATTGAGCATAATCGTACGTGTGACGAAACCCTTGCCGCACAATGTACACGTGTACGGTCTCTCGCCGGTGTGGTATCGCCGATGAACGGTGAGCGTCGACGCCTGGGTGAACGATTTGCCGCACATGGCGCAGAGATACGGTCTCTCGCCGGTGTGGATGCGCTGATGAACGACGTAATACTTTCGATGGGTGAAACCCTTCCCGCATACGTCGCAGACGAGCGGACGCGACCTGTGAACGGCTTTGTGGCTCGTCAGCGACTCGATAGTCAAAAATTGTTTGGTGCAAGAGTCGCACGGATACGAGGCGGCCGGTTTGTTCGCCGGTGTGACCACGTTGTTTCCTAGCGCGGTGCTGTTCGACGTCGACGGTACGTGGTTAACGGAATTCATCGAGTTACCGCCTGCAGTGACGTTGGTCGTCGGTGCGGCGTTTGCGCCGCCGCCGGCCGGCGGTTTGTGAGTTTTGGCGTGATGATTGTACAAATTTCTCGTCTCGAATCGCATCAGACACCGGGGACAGGAGTACGGCTTGTCCTGTCCAGAAACGTGCATCCTCTTGTGACGCTCGAGCAGGGTGCGGTAGCGAAAACTGGCCTGGCACCTGTCGCATCCGAACGTCTGGTCGTTGATCGTTTCCTGGGTGGTGGCGGTCGGGTTGCTGACCGCGCCGCTGTTCGGCTGCATCAGGGGAGACGCGACCGGAGACGCGGAGTGAGCCATCTCGTGCATCCTCAGGTGACTCAGAGTGGGAAATGTTCTCGGGCACAGGCCGCACGAGTACTTTATATGCGTCTCGTTGACATCGTGACGACGATTGTGATGATGATGATGATGAAACTCGTTCGATACGTGAATCGGATGACTCGTTCTCACGTGATAATTGAGCTTCGCCACGCTGCGAAATTCGAGTCCGCAACTCTGACACGGATGCGACTCGATGTGTATCTGGAGATGCTCGAGAGGCGGCTGCTCGAGGGACAGCAGCGAGGATGCGTGAGACGTGTGGTGATAGACCGACGAGGTCGGCGGTGCCATCTGAAATGTCGACGATAGCATCATCGGGTAGTTGGAAAAGATGCTCGGCTGAAGGAGGCTACAACAGCCGGTCAACGATCCAACATCGCCCGTTTCCGGGGATGGCGAAAGAATCTGTCGCAGCATTCCCGACAATCCACCGAAGCTCTCTCCTTCCCTGTAAGGACAAAACCCAACAACAATGGCATGGGATAATATTCCCTTGCGACAGAACTTTTGTGGACTTTTGCATTTTTCTTTTTTTTCTTTTTTTTTTATATGCATGGCTTGCGCGATTTTTTGTTTGTTTGCGACGTCGATACGAGTAGGCAGGCGGTGGTATAAACAGATAATACTGAGATGGACACGTTTTGCGAGTGATTCTGCGAGGTGGACGTGCAAGGTGCTTTGCTCGTTGCTCGGACTGTCGGGGAAACAAGAAACAACTGCATCGATGACGAGGATTCGTGGAATATATATATTTTGATTTCTTTCAGATCTTCCACTACAATCGATGCCTACTAAATTTTTTTTCGACTTTCTCATCATACTTGCCTCGATAGTACGAGATGATTATTGTGAAATCATTGGGAAGGGTCAAAGGTTAATAATTCACTAGTAGAATTTCAAAGATCGAGTCTGTTCGACTGCGCAATTAAAATCATAATATAAAATTAACAATAGTGAAGAAGGAACCGTGTTCTCACCTTCGTGTAAACTTGGTCGGCACGCAGATCTATTACCCTCTTCTAGCTTCGACTCGGGATCGTAGAGTCGACGTAACGGGCTCGGTAATCTTCTCTGTTTCCGTTGTTCAAGGCAAGCACTCACTTTGTTACACGTTTATCGTAAATCAGTGAAAATGTTGCAGTGTAAATACTGCATGTTGCAATATTCGACAGTAAAAAATAAAAATTAAACAAATTACAGTACGTACAAATATTTAAATATCGACGGGTGTACAAATCATCGCATTGAGCGAACAAACTTGGAGACTAAATACTCGTCAGTATCGAGCGTCCACTGATCCGTTTCAATGCGATTAACGCACAAAAATGCATAGATTAATTAAAATTTGTATGATGCACATAATGTGGCATGATCCAAAAGCGGCGCATCGAACAGAAAACAATTCAGCAGCCGGACCGATGCAAATTTGTCGAGAAAACAAAAACAAAAAGCCAAGCGTAAATCGTGCTCAGAGCACACGCCACTGACAATACAAAAAGATTTTTAAAAAGCAGAGAGTTAATTATTTGATGAAATGAGTTTCGATGCAAATTGCAAACGAAAGTTAAACAAATTGGTCACGCGTCAATGAAAATATCTCGTCGGCACGTGATCTTAATGAGCCGGGAGCGAATATCGCTTCCACGCGCCGTAGCCTCGGTCAAGACGCGCCTCCGCGCCTCTGCGAGAACCGGTTCGTAAAATAATAAAAGAGAAAAAATGAAAAAAAATCCCGTGAAACCCTTCGTTCAAGTTTCTCAGCGTCGAAGGACACGTGCCTTCCACATTGTGGGAGGGAGAGACGAGTTTTGCCGGAGGGCAATTTTACGAAGAAAAAAAAATAGAATAAAGAAGAAGAAGAAGACGAGAGTTCACTCGAACGAAATCTCAGCTGCTCGACGAGCTCGCAAGAATTTCGATAAATTCGAGTGACAAAAATTCATTGTACAACGATAAATAAATAAATCGCAGATTGATGTATCTTCGATTACTACTAAATAGTTTCGGTTACGTATTTAAGATAATGAAATACTCGCCTTACGGTTTTAGTTCGACGCGTCGAACCTCGGTCAATCCTCTCGTACGGATACAGTTTCGGAACAAAAAATTCCGCAACGGGCGACTCTTGACTCGTCGCGGTCTCTTCGCCGGAATAATTCGATCGACGATGAATATCGTTCTTCTTTCAGAGCTTTCTTCACTTTTGCCTCGTCGTTCGAAGCGTCACAGCTTCGAGATCGAGCCTCTATCCGGTGTTATTCGACTCGAGAAGTTTTCGTTTTGTTTCGTTTTCCTTTTCGACGCCGATAGTGCACGAGTTACGAAACGTTAATCGCGACTTTTCATCGATTACACGCGCACTTTAAATTGTTTTTTTTCGGACGTCGACATTTTTCATCGTTCACGGATAACAAACGAACCCTTACATCTAAACGATACGGCAAATACTACTACTATACGAATATATTTATATATATATGTATAAGTATATACTAATTATATCTGACGACTTTGAAGTATCGATTAGATCGAGTATAATTTTTTTTTTTCAAGAGTATCAAACAAAGACGGTATATACGTGTTAAGTAAAGTTAAGAGACGTTCGTCAGGGTGGATTGGAGGGCGATGCGATTCGGTAACGACCAAATCTAACGGGCGATGAAACGTAATTTACGAGCTATCGATCGTCAGTGGGTACGTTGTTATTTTTTTCTTTTCTTTTTTTTCGACCAACTCTGGTCAAGTGCGGCATTAGTGCCTTTACGTAAGCGTGGGAATGTTATATCGACAACATGTAACATCGTTACTCAATGGACAGAGAGATCATCGATGATACGAATTTTTTTTAATTATAAAAAAAAATTATTCATTCAATAGTAATAACGGAATGATTTATTTTCGTATCGAAGAAATCGGTCCGTCCATTTTGTAGACAAAAATGTCTAAGACAGCGAATGTTCAAACGAGAAGCTTGAATTGTGAAATCATCGACAGGTTGGTTATGTACGATGGTACATTATTATGGTTCAATTTAACGGAGCACGCGGAGAATAAATGTTGCATCTCGTTCGAACGTACCGCCTGATACATGCTTCATTTATCCATATAGACAACATATTATAGAGGCGACCAGCGATTAGAACATCATCGGCAATTCCCGTATTTAGTTTGATATTTATTTTAATAACGCCGTGTCGATCCGGATTTATGGCAAACTTATTTACGTTTATCAAGATCGTTGAATGACTTCATTTGAAAAAATGAAAGCGGTTCAGAGTTTCATTGCCACGTTCAAATAGCTGGATACCTAGAGCCAATGATGGTTGTGGGGTGTGTGCGTACTTACCACAAAAACTAGCGGGGTTCATAGCCCCGACGAGAAACACAAGAAAATAACGATTCATTGAATTGTAAGCTTTGAATTATCGCGAACATTCTTTTTTTTTAAACAATAATATTCAGTTGCGAATATATGAATACGTGTAAAATTTCGAACGCGTCGAATTCAAAATAAAATGCTTTCAGACCAAGACGATCCCGGTGTCGATAACGTTAGAATTGACGATCGACATTGATAAATCGAGTCAAATTTTGAGCGTGAATGAATGACGTCGTGTAATTTTTTCGTTCTATTCACGAATGTGTTTGTGTTCGCCACAACAGTCATCCTTGGCCCTCATACGTTTCGACGTGAAAAATAGAAAACTCACCCTGACTTGGGATCGCCGTCTGCCGTTGGCATCACCATTTCGGGCATTTCCCCGATCTTCTGTTGCTGAAGTCCGGACGGACCGGCCTCGTCGCATGCCAGCGAAACGTTCACGAACGTCGTGGGCTCGATCGTTCTACTGCTATTGGGGTCTTCTTCACTCTCCTCCTTTACGGGTAAGCCTGCGGGGAAACCAGCACAGTTAAAAAGAACTCGCAAAGATAATACAACGAGATCGAGGATTATTACGGAAAATATTTTCTCCGCATCAAAAATAACTTATGAGCAATGTTAGGAGAGAAAATAATACATTTTTTCCCCCCGATTCCCAATTTGTCTATATAAATTCGATTAATTACGAAATTTTGTACATTCAATCGATTAAAAAATTTGCTCGAATGTAAAATGAAAGTCTCGGTGTTCGAATTCGCTGTGTCATTCGAACAGCAGATTCGATGTTTCGATATATGCTGCACGTTTTCATCTTAAAAATTCGGGATCGACTTGTATTTATTTTATATTTTAATTTAATCGCGATAATTGGATAGATTTCCGAAAAGCAGAAAATAATGGAAATAAAAAAGAAAGGGTACTAGTTTTACCATCGTCGCCGTCGCATTCGTCGTCCGAGTTGTCGTCCTCCTCGCTCTCGTCCTCGTCGTCGTCCTGATTCGACGATGGATTAATGACTTTTTGTTGCGCAATTTGTTCATGGGTCGATTGTGTGCTAGGCCCAGGTACAGCTTGTACATTTTGAACGGAGTTGCCGCCCGTGTCCATAGGAACTGAGGTCATTTGTTGCTGTTGCTGGGACTGCTGTTGCTGGCCGGAGGAAGTAATCATCATGGGCATACCCATACCCATGGTGTCCATCATTCCCATACCCATGTTGTTCGGGTGATCGTTCACTTGCTGCATAACCGAGCCGTCCAGCCTGTTCTCCACCGGATTCTGACCAGGTTTCATCAAGCTCTGTAACGCAATCGAACGCACGCAAACAAAAATTAATAATCCTTTTCTACGTTCGAAGCCCAAAATTGACGACAAACTCACTCGAATTGAAAAAAATGTTTATACTCAATGTGCACGCTCGTCGGACGGGTAGTCAATATAAACAGTGAGGAACAAATTTGCCAATGACAAAATACTGGTGACCCATAAACTCTTTGTTTTTTCTCACCGGACTCAGTTGGCGTTGGATCAATATATGGTAACCAAGTGGAAAAACAAAAGCGAGAGAAAATTCTAACCTGGTTGTGAGCCCCCGTGACGTATCCCTGTTTGTCGTCCAAGTTCACGTCGCCGAGCCATTGCAGTAGTTGTTTTTCGGCGCTCGCCGTTGTATTCCAAAATTGATATAATAATTCTACTTTGTACACGCAGTCATCACATATTTTCTTGGGTAGTTTGTCCTCTCTAGCGACCTGCAATGTAAATTTTTAAAAAATCGTTAGTAAAATAAATGAATAAAATAATAAGAACAAAAATTAAACATTTTCTACGGTCTCGTACGATAAATCATTTAACCATAAGACCGTTATTTTTAACGTCGCGAAGACGCGACGCAATGCTCGATACAATGAATGTTATAAAAATAAATAAATTGTGTATTGGTAGAGAAAAATAAAAAAGTTTCTTTCGAGGACGACAGAAACAAAGGGAAATGGCGGGAGGGCCGCGGGGGAGGGGAGGGGGGGATGCACGCGGCCGGTGATGGAATATACGGCGTCGACGATCGATTCGGCCGATAATTACGCGCTCCGTAATTCCCGTTTTGCAGATCGATGTGACCTTCGTCGCTTTCCCTAATCGACAAGTGCGAAATCAATCCCGAAAGTGGCAATCGCGATGTAATCTTCGGATACGAAATGGTGGTTGAACGGAGGGACGCGAGGGGAACGCGAACGGCAAGCCATTCGAATCGATCTCTCCGACACTCGAGCGGCAGAGCGGCCATCGAATATAAAACAAACGAAAAAATTCTTTGTCTCAGCAACGAAGCAATTTATTCATCGACTCCGACGTGCCCTCATACCCGTTATTCCCGCTTCGTAAAAATTCTGTAACGACCTTACGCCGGTTCCTCGATGTCTCGGGTCGCCGATCGATCCGCGTGTCTCTCGCCGTCGAGGGACGCCAACCGCGTGGCGGAATACTCGTTTCGCGATGGACAAAAGAAAAAACGAATAACATTGATTTCGCGGGACACGGAGAGGATCCGCTCGAATATTTTCTCTCACAAAATTCACACGAATAACCGGGAGGATAGATGAGACGAACGAACCTGCGTGAAGCGTTCGTACAGGAGTTACGGAAACGCGTTCGGACAGGCAGACTTTCCGTGAGATAATGGAAGCCCCGCGATGCGTTTTTTCCATTAAATTCACAGACATTAAAAAAATCTCGTAGGCGTCGTGGCGAAAAAAAAGCGCGGCAAACAATGCCCCGAGCGATAACGCAAGTGTGTCGAGTCGTGCCAAAAGAAAAATGCATCGAGGAGGACACCGATAAATGCGTGTGAGTGTATATCGTGCATGTAAATACGGACAGCTAGTCTAGCATTGCGAGGCGGCTGATAGGGAGAAGGGGGAGTGAACGCACAGTCCGAGGTTTATCGTCGGGCTCGGGAAAGCGCGATAGAAATATACGAAAAACGCCGTTTCGGTATAGGGTTGCTCAACGAGTACTCGTAGGCAGGCTTAATGTACGTCGTAGTGTAGTCGCGAGTTGCCGAAAAAACACACACAATGAATATCAAGATGGCGGTTTTAACGTTCGAGGCGATGGCGTAGTTGACAATGGCTTACCTTGACCGGTAGACAGGCGGCGATCTTTAGGAAAATCTGCCGTACGTCACCCTCACCCTCGAATATCGGTACGGAAACGCGATCTTTCACGAGACACAATCGGCACAGGTCCAAGTAATCAAGGGACGACATTTTCTCGTATAAAACGCCAGTTCGAGACGCCAAGCCGCGCCCGTGGACGCGAACGCTGTTTCGTCGAAAGCCGCTGAACAGGACCGTCGTCGTCGCGTCGCTGGCGCTACTATACGCGTCGTTCCTTCCTTCACTCCTCCACCATTCGGGTAACTCCGGTCGCGTTCGGCTGAGATCGAGACCGACGCCGTTTATCGATTAGGCGGCTCTTCGCGACGCCAGCCGCAGGAACGTAACTATCGAGTCAGTGCCCGAAAGTTTTTTGACAAATTTAATTCGAGCATCTGCGATTAAATTATATTCGCTCGCGAAGCTTGTGACGCCGCGAGGAATTCAATTACTGATATTTAATATATAAACATAGAAGTTACGTGTATTTATTGCATCAAAAAGTATGTAGACACCTGCTATTGCGAGAATTATAATTTTTTATTTTTTTTTAAGTGTCAGATTCCGAATCGAGCGAATTTTATTTTTAGGGAAAAAATAACACTTTTGCGCTTCGTCATTAGCGGAAATGAACTTTAATGACGATGTCATATAGATAAGGCATTCTTTGATTAAAAAAAAATATCGAGGCCCTTAATTTTGATGCGCCGGTCATGGTGTATGTGCTATTCGGAATGGACTACAGCAGACTGTAGATATTCCCGATGATGCTGAAAAATGTACTACAGTAAATTACTATCGATAAATAAAGTAATAACCGAGGGATAAACATTTGATGTGGGCAAAAAAAATTAATTCCAGTCAAATACAAATCTCGATGGCTTTGAAAACGTTATAACATCACAAGATTTTTATATAAATAGAATATATTTATATAAATGGGCCGCTACGAATTATCATTCGATGTCCGGTGACAATTTTAACTGATATAAAAAGTATACGTTCTCCGATATTCGTTATTG
Organism: Amblyteles armatorius; assembly: GCA_933228735.2. NCBI lineage: Eukaryota > Metazoa > Arthropoda > Insecta > Hymenoptera > Ichneumonidae > Amblyteles > Amblyteles armatorius. The sequence continues at coordinate 2,495,471 of OW121696.1, forward strand.
TTATAATTCGTTTCTTTATTTCACGTAAGATATTTATTTATTTTTTGCCCATCTCCGAATATAAATAGAATCACTGATATAGTCTAAAAAAACTGCTTTATTGTGGCAGAACACATGTATTATCATGTACCAGCATATAATCAGGAAGTCCATAGTAATTTACAAATTACGATTCAATTGGAGGTCGATACACGGTGGCCGTGGGTGTGTGCCCGTATGTGTCCCGGTGGTTGCGTACGATATTTTATATATGTATATATATGTGTATATACATATATCCATATATTTATATATCCATAAATATAGATATATGCAGCGTCACCGTGCCGGTGGTGAAACGATCGCAAGCGAATGTCGTCGGCGCATGAGCAGATAATCCTTTTTCATTGCGGATGTTGGGTTCAGGTTGCAACAATGAGAGACTTTCTCGGGACGTTGTTCGCGCGAGGCTCATTAATCTCCAGCCTCTCCTGCAAACCTCTCTACATAGCATCGACGAGGCCGCGCGTTATTTATTTTATTTGAAAAAAAGGGATATGTGGAATATCAATTCGTGTTTTTTTTTTCCACCCGAACTAGCGATCTTCCATCCCTTACGATTCGGCTTTTTCTCGATGCAACTTCCGTTGCGTACACGTTCTCCTTTTTTCCCGGAACTCGAAAAAATGTTTGCAGACTTCGAGCGACCTTATCGGAGCGGTGCGAGAAGTAAAAAAAAAAAGCCAAATCGTAAGTTCTTGCGAGGCGACAGTAATCTGTTCTCTCATCGACGTGCATGGCTCGGCCTTAGGAATATAGTTGCGAATAACGTATCGTCTATTGAAAATGTCGGAAATTCAACATGACTTTTGTCTAATACCTATTCCGATTATTAAATTTTTTGTTTGTCTTTACTTTATTTTTCTTTCGTTTGTCACTTTAATCCTCCATTATCCCGCGTCTGCACTCGCAGCCACGTTTTTTTTTTTTTTTTTTAACAATCCACTGGAATTATTCGCGTTTCGACTAAGTGCGTTGCTTCGATGCTCGAATTTAATTATTAATCGATTAGATTATTGAATTCGTTAAACTCGTAACTATACACCTTAATGCTATAACAATAATAGCAAAATCGTGTGTGGCTCGTGTGTCTGTTTGTGTATTCTTCTGTGTAGCTTCTTTTTTTCTTTCTTTTTTCGTCTTTTTTCTTCTCCGTCGTACTTCCCCTCGCTCGTATCATCGACTTTACAGCTATTACAAATATATTGTTTATGTATATATTTATATGTATAAGATATCTCTATTATAGTAATTACCTTGTCTGTTTAATTATATAATATAAAGTAAAAAATTGCGGGAAGTTCGGATGACACTTGACAACGCGACATCGTTGACTGCCGATTAATTCGTCAAGGTTTTTGTTGTTTGTTTTTTCAGCAACGATTCAACTGGCGCGATTTTAGTAACTCAAACTACTTATAAAAATCGATTAATTACAGGCCACGAATTATTATAAAATAATTTCGTTTAAAACCCTCGTGCCAGTTTCCAATCGCAAACTCGTGGAGTCGACGAGTTCATCAGACCGTGTGAAATTGGAGGAACAAAAAATGTCTACAAATTTTACAAATTTAATTAATTTCTGCACTTTTTTTTCATTGTATGAAGGCGAAAAAAAGCGAACGAATATAGTATAAATAGAGAATCCTCCAATTTACCGGATCTTCAATTTGGAGTTTCGCCAATTATTCGGTTGGGTGAATTTATCTACCAATTATATTTCCTTATTCGCTCGAACTACTTTGGTCTATCGTAGGAATCGTTGGCAACTCGCATTCGGTACAATAATGTCTATAATAATAATAATAATTTTCAATTAAAGGACGCTGATAATAAAGTCGGATCGTTCGTGAGCGAGACAAAACGATAAACCATTACAATAATCAACGGTGGAATAAAACATTGAATTGTATCGGCGATAATAACAAAGCGTAATATCATTTATACAAGTTGTTTAGTCGATTCCATTCATCCCCTCGCGGAAGCCGAGGATCCCGCTGCTTCTCTACGATTCTACGAAGGCCATACCTTAATTCCTAGAGTGTCGAGAAGTAATCGAATGAGGGCCACGCAAAGTAATTGCGGTTTTTTTTATCATCCGCGTCAGGACTCTTCTCACGCATCCACTCCGTATATTACAATTATTATACAATTAATAACAAAATGTTTATTTTTTTGTTTGTTTTCAGACAAAGACCGACACCATTGCATTTATGTATTGTTTATTGTTTTGTGATTTTTATTTTCGTTTTTATTTCCTTTGTAGTCGCAGTGTCCCTTGTGCACTTGGTTCTCCCGCCTCGCTCACTAGCCTATCGTATCGTTCGGTGCGCATTATGCAACAAATTCATTATTCCATTATAACTTCGTGACTCTCACATCATTTTCTGCTGTACTTTTTTCCCCTCGAAATTATGGCCATCTGTATACATACTTAAATATACATACGTGCGGTCAACCCAATCGAATCACGAAACCCCGGCGTACTTCTAATTGCGTCCCATTGCTAACTAAGTCGTCATCTTTACGAAGCGGAATAACTATAATACGATTTGTTTTTCTTTATTTATCATTTTCTTCTTCATTTTTTCTTGTTTATCCGTTATAACTAGTTTTTTTCATTTAAGTTTTTATAATGAACAATTGGATTTCAAGACTTCGCGGTGATGATTATCGATTATTTGTTTTTTTTTTTCATTAAACTTACCACGGGAATTGACACACGTTTGAAATAATTCGTTCGAGGCTCTCTCTCTCTCTGTATCTCTCACACAGTCGAGCGAGATTTAAAAAAAAATCATTTTTTTTTCTCCACTGTAAATCTCACACGTCGCAGACAGTACGGATATGATAGTCATCGTAAATCGCATGGCACGAATAGACATGCTTGCAGTTATCGAAATTTGGCCATTTGAGAGTTTTTTAAAAATAGTAGTGAAGTTTTTTTTAATACAAAAGAAATATTGTTGTGGCACACGTAACGTAGTGAATTCGATTGATATCTCGTGGGGCTGTTTTTCGGGGTATCGTTCACAGTCCGAATTTTGGCTAAACCATTAGCTTAAAACAGAAACCCGTCCCTCCTTCGATCACCCTCCAAATTTCGTACAATCGTATTTTCTTTCTCTCTGGATAACTCCGTTAAGGGTTACTTCTAAACTCGTCACCCTACCATGATGAGAAACCTATTTGTGAAAACTCCACCGTACTAATAATAAATGGTAATGCGTGTGGATTAAGTATTCGAGTGTTTCTTTTTTTGTAATTTTTTTTTTTTTTGATAGAGAGAAAAAGAGATATATATATGTATATATATATTTTATGTTTTGTATATAGAAAGAGAGTAAAGATAGTCGACAAATCGAAACAAGCAGCTAATGCGTGGATGCAATAATACGCGGTGGCTTTTTCGTCGCGCAAAGTTAATTTTTTTGAATCTTATTCATTCTTTTTTTTCGAGATCATGGGCGAACTTTATTCGCAAGGAAACCATGTCAATATTGCGAAAGTAATTCGTTAGATTTTTGTTTGTTTGTTGATTCCAATAATCTCGCCTGCGTTGTAAAATATAATGTAGGTAACGAAATTGTCGGGACTTCCACGCGAACCCGAGACGGAGCCTACATAGACTAAGCAAAAGGGTTTCTTTCTTTTTCTTTTTTAGTTTTTCTTCAAATTCCTCTCGCAAACATGCTCGCTATTATCGTTCAACAGTACGATTTCAGTTGGGCTTTGTTTTTTCTTAATTTTTAGTTTTTTTTTTTTGTTTGTTCCTTAGACTTTATAAGAAGTGAAAAATGGAGATTCAGTGGATATCTTTTCTCGTCGCGCACATGTATATATTATTTGTTTATATACATCGAGGGTCGGAACGCCTTAACGCCTAATATCTCACCCCTAAACCTACATTTGGTTTTATAGTTCATATATACAAATTGTAAAATGTCTCATTAATGAAAAATCGTTATTATATTTAATTGTTTTCTTTTTTTTTTTATTCATCTTCTTTGTTCGTTTTTTTGTTTGTTTTTATTTTTTTCATCAATTTTACGTTCCCGTATAAGTTTGAACTCAGGTAATTAATCTTTCTTTTATTCTTGCCTCGCCCCCTCCCTCGTTCAACTCTCGACTTTTCCTCTACGCAGAACACACGGTCACTTGCACGCCCTTCCGTTTTTTTTTCTTTTTAATCTTTCTTTGTACAGATTTATCATGATCACTTTGCCGCGAGATCGCCACGGGTATCGACCGGGTCTTTTTTTACATCGAATCGACGCGAATTTATACGTCTAATCTCTCTTGCAGAGTCACTCTCTAGCCTCGGGTTTCAACGAGAGACGTCGCGCCGGACAGCGAGAAAGCAAATCGTGCCCCCCCCCCCTCTCCCCCCCCTCTCTCCCCCCCCCCCAATCGTCTCGTGTCCTTTCGTTCTTTCTGTCAAATGGCGCCGACACGCGATGCGGTAAATTAACCGAAGGGTGTACGTATATGTATACGACACGTACCGTCAATTCGATTTCCGTCGATCGAGTCGTCGAAAGAAGGGACAACCGACGAGAGAAGCTCGTGACGAACCGGACGTCGAGAGTACTATACAGCACACGAGAATCCGATCGATCGACCATCAGACGTCAGTCTCCTTCGGCACACCGATGCAATACTATGTACGCCGTTTTCCGCTCCTTCGTTACCGTTTTCTTTTCTCTTTTTTCCCCTCTTTAAACTCAAATTTTTTTTATCACAATTTGTTTTTAGCAGTCATGCGCATCGTCTCTCCCACCGTTGGCTCTGATTTTTTTTATTTTGACCCCTTGATTTGTTTTTCGTAGTTTTTTTATATATTTTTTTTGTTTATTTACTTTTCCCTTAAACAGAAGCTCGTCGAGTTTGGTACTGTGGCTCGATGGCGAGCGTCGGCAGAGTCCTGACCGATGGAGCCCGTCAGATGCTCGCTCTGTGCTGATAGATCGGGGGCAGTTGTAAGAGCGGTGTGAGCGGCGGGGGGCGTATCTCGTCCCGGAAACTCGTCTCTGGAAATTGCTGCATCGGCAGCAGATGGGATATCTTTCCAGGCGAACGACGAACGGTGAACCGGGGTCTCCGTCGTTTTCTGTAAAATCCGCTGCACCTGCAGCTGCACACGGAGGCGTCGTCGTACAGGGAAATCGTGTCTCCCTGGGTACCCATCTGGCCCGACAGTATCGAACCGTTCGCCGTTATCACGTCCCCTTCGAGCCGCACTGCGCCCTGGGCCGCCTATTAAATCACAAAAAAAAATACACAAAAAAAGAGACAAACTTCGTTGCCTTCACAGTGCGCTCGTACTAAATTCATATCAGTCTTTTAAAAATGCTTATTATCGTCATTCTAATCAATTATTATGAATAAAAAATAAAGTACTAATTATTTTTATTTATTATAATGAATAGATTAAATAAAAAAGTAATGAGATTTATTTCTTATAAAAAAAAACTTATAAAATACCTGCAAAGCTTCCGCTTCGTCCCGTCTCTCGTCCTCGGTGTTCATCGTGACGAATCTCAGAACGAGAAGATTGAGCGAGGCCGCGACGATCGCGAGCCCGAAGAGAATGAATATAAGCGCGAAGACGACGTACTCGGGTTTGGTGTTGAGCGCGTTATCCTTCTGTAGCGCAACCATGTCGCCGAAACCGATCGTCGTCAGCGTTATGAAGCAATAGTAGACGGAATCAAAATAGGACCATCCCTCGTACCTCGAGAAAGCTGCCGCACCGCCGGTTATCGTCAGACTCGACAGGAATGTCACGACGAATATCAGATTTATCTCCGAGGCCTGGTAACGGAAACGTAAAATCAGTATTGATAAAATAATATATATCTACATTTTTTAAACTAATTTTCGACTAATTCAATTAAAAAGAAAAAAATTAATAAAGAAAAAAACAAACTCGCAGATAAAGTTTGGAGAGTGGCGAACATCACCTGGATGTCTTTGCAGTTAAGTAATAGCTTCACTCTGCGTATGACGACCGACGAGAATTTGTTGAGGCGTTCTCCTATGCTCTGAAACATTACGAGGCCCAGGGGAATTCCGACTATCGCGTAGAACATCGTGAACAGTTTGCCGCTTATCGTATTTGGCGTCGAGTGTCCGTAACCTGCAGAGATGAAAGGTTCGACGATTAAATTTTCTGAATACGTAGTATTTCATCTTACTTTTTAATTGTATTTTGTTATGTAATTTTTATTTATTTATCTAGCATGGAAAAAATGGAAAAGCTGGAGGCGATTGGATCAATCGAGATATCTTATTTTTTGATTGAGACGGAAGGTTTCAACGGTTAAACTTCCTGTACACGAAGTGTTTCATCTTTTTTTCTTTTTATGTAATTTTTGTATGTGTCGTGCACGGAAGAATCGAAACAGCTGAATGCAATCGGATTAGACAAGATCTCTTCTTTTTTAATTGGCACAAAAGTTTATCGATATAACAAATGTATATGTAGGGCGATAGAGAGAATAGCACGGTTAAGTGGAAAGAGTCAACGTGTGTCAGACGTCACGCGACGAGCGTCGCGCACGCTATTCGTCCGACGGCACAGCAGATATATTCCTGGCTTTCACAGTACCCGAGCCACACGTTAGACACAAAACGGGAAATAAGCACGCGAAAGCACTTGTTGCTTCGAGTTATGGTGAAATAGTGCATCCGATTATCAGAGTTATTTTTTTGCTTTTTTTTTTCTTCGTGATTCGTGTTCAATTAATAGAGCAGTTACGCCAAGTACCGATAGTAGTGAGCACAGTGGTGGCATAGTAAAACGCCCCGGCGAACTTCCACTGTTGTCCGGCCTTGTGGGGCTCCGTCTTCAGCACCACCGTTTCCATGATCTTGAAGTCATCATCGCTAATGTTGTACTTGCGAATAACCATTCTCTCAATGTCTGTAAAAAGAATTAATAAAAAAATGTCATATTTACGCCGATTATTCAACACGTTTCAATCTATTTTGTTTTAATTAAAAATTATAATAACCAAAAAAATCCAATAATATTGCGTTTAACAGAAAAAACAATATTATCGATTTAGTTTGGTCGCTAATTATATTGGCCGATATCATATTTCCAACGGGTATAACGATAATAATTATCTCGACATTCTTGAAGTATTTTCGTCGTACAGCAAGCCTCGAGCAGTAAAAAAAAATATTAAAAAAAAAACAGTAACACGTCAGTAGAAAAACAATAAAAATATGATTATGAATTAATTAAATGAATCAATAAAATTACCATTCAACGCTGCCTTGCGTTGTTTCTCGGTATTGGACTCGAGGGCGTCGAATACTGCAGCGCCAATGAGGAGATAGGTGAACGTGCAGACGATCAACGTTAGGGTCCGGACGTTTTGTGTCTTCATTCTCTAGTGAGCCACATGCTCACTAGCTGGGCCTCGGCCCTAACTACTTGCATCGCTCAATGGGGTACGGGGTGAGTCGCCGGGCCCATGATGCCCCTGTTCCCTTGTTTCTTCCTTTTTTCGTTTATTTCTTCTCTTCTTCTTTATTTTTATTATCTTCCGATTTGAACGATTCCTTGACGATACTCCCCTCTTATTCCCTCTTATGATTTTTCTCTTATCCGTCGCTTCTCCACTTCCTCGGTTTTTCCTCGAGTATCCTCGAATTGGCTCTTCGGCGCTCCTTCAAATCGTTCTCAAGTCGTTCAGGCACTCTCGCGTTCTCCCACTCTGTTCCAGCAATCGCTACAGTCCCGGCTCGCGACTCCTCTTCTTCAGACTCTCTTCATTCCGAGCACTTCCGGTGATTCGCTTTCGTTTACCTGAAGAAAGAAGAAAATACAAATAAGTATAAAAAAAATATTGAACGGACACAATCGAATATAGTGTGGGTAAAAGTTAACGGTAGCGAGGTTCTCGCTCGTCTGGTCGACAAAACGCTCGGCAAGATATACCATAAACCGAACGATCAGCGACGACAATATCCGATTTGAGGGTGGACGGAAAGAAGGGGTGGATTAAACTAAAGCTGATTTTCCCTTCGGTGAGTCATCGAACGGCGCATAGCGGGAATGAAGCAAGGAAAAAACGGAGAGGTTTTAGGGTTGAGTCAGTCTTGACGAGAAGTAAGTTTGAGGAAAGAAAGGAAGAGAAAAAAAGGGGTCCTCGGGGGGTCATCGAGGAAATGAACTCACCTGCTACCGGCCATTCACCGGTTTCGTATTTCTTTGTCCCTCTTCGACAATGCCTCGACAAGATCGGACGACTTCCGTCCCTCGGTGAAAGGGACCGATTACGAATGACAATAGTGCGGTGAGGGGTTTGGAGAGGTGAAGGAAATAACAAAAAAAAAATATAGGGTAGGGACCGAAGGGTGATTTATCTGACGAATCGACACGTCCCGAGGATTCGAGGAGAATTACGAAACTGGCAGTCTGGCTTCGAAGCTAGATCGATGGGCATCAACGCTGAATGGTAAATTAGGACGATGAAGCTCTTACTCCGGTTAATCGGATCGAGACACTCGCTGAACCGTGTTGGGATAATAGGAAAAAAAGTACTATATAATCGTTTAGAGGGGTCAAGTTGACGAGTCATTATTATTATTATTATATTAATATTATTATTGTTATTATCTACAACACGAAAACAAAGACTCTGCTTCCAGAAAAATAATTTACTTGACGGCTACCGTTTATTTGGTTTAAGTAAAATATTTATTTGCTTAAAATAAATATTTATTTCGTTTAAGTAACTATTTATTAAAAAATAAATAAATATTTATTTAAATCAAATAAATATTTTACTTAAACCAAATGAACGGTGGCCGTCAAATAAATTATTTTTCCGGGTGTGTATGCACAACAGTGTTTATATTTTCGTGGATAACATCTAAGTAGGAGAAAGGACAAAGCTCCTCTGGAAAGGAGAGCCTACTTGGCATGCCGCCCGGGACAAACGGCGAGGGCCACTCCTGCCTCGTAACTGTGTTAAGTCGTTGAAACGAGTATACGCAACTTCAAAGCTCAAAGGGGTAGCCGGGACGAAGATTTTTCCGTGTAACGATTACATAGAAGTCGGTCAAAGATAGGCCGAGAGCGGAGGAAACGTTGATATACGTACCTGCAACCTTTTTCGTGTTTTCCTTTGCGTTCGACAAAGGCTCTAGCTGAGTTATATGGCAGTGCTTTCGCTGTTCCCATCGCCATGTCGCCGCCATTCCTCGACCCAGCAGGCCCCACGTTCAGTGACAACTGCAATTTAACACGGTAAAAACAAAAGCTTATTAAAAAATATTCGAAAAAACAATGGCGAAAAATAACAAAGGGATTCCCTTCGTTCAATTACAAATTAATTATAGTATTAATTAATTATAGCGGAAGAAACAGCGCATGTCGAACGAACTTAATTTATGAATAGTTGTTTTTTTGTTTATCGTTTTTCGTGCACGAGTGGCGCGTGCGTACTTCTCGATAATTGCTACCGTGGAGCTGGTACGTTTATGGATGAGAAATATACTACGTATACACGCGCTACATACGCTATATGTATTTGCTCGCTTATTCGACATGGAGCACGGAAGCTCATCGCGATATCTGATATCGCACGGGCTCTGTTTCGCCGAATTGGGAAAATCACTTCATACGTTCTCTCGACGTTTCGGCGTCCCCGTCTCTTACCCGTGCATCAATACGGCGGTATTCGTAGGTGTGCGTTTGCGTGCATGTTCCGTAATATATATTGTGTACACAGCGAGGGAGAGAGCCGCACAGAGAGTTCGGGACATCCATGTACTTCGGCCGACTCCGCTCGTATGTGTACATAGAGGAGGAAGATATGTGTATTTCGCTTGGATAAACGTGGCTTACACTACATACAATCCACTCTCGAATTTCAGCAGGAATGAGCCGACGGTGCGCACCGATATAGAAAGGTCAGGCGGTCGGCTGCATCTGCACGAGTACCTGCATCGATGCACATTTCATATTGCCCTGCTCGAAAATAAAAAAATCGTGTGACGAAAAATGTACAAAAAAAACATACGAAAAGAATTTATAATTATTAAAGGGTTCTTGATTCTACTCGTATTTCAGCATTGAGCTTATGAGGTGAGCTCAGTGTAATATATCGACTGCTAAGCGAAAAAAGGGCAGAACTTCTGTGTTAAGGTATACGAGTTACGTCCTTCCGTTTCTTAACATCCGAGATATGTAAATGTATCCCACTTTTGTGACAATATTTCCCCCGTGGGAAGGGCGAAATCGTCTACGAGCCGGGAACTGAAATTTTGTCCAAAATCGTGCATATATATATATATAAATACATATAGAGGAATGGATAACGGGAATATGCTCTTCGCTTTGCATTCCACATTATAATAATCATAAAGTGCCTATATACAGGTTCGATGGTTCAACTGACCATCGGAACTATCATCGGGTCGTTGCTGACTGCGCGCATCGATTTTACTATTAAATCCCCCGTTTTCTGCGTCACTCACAAACCGTCGTTCTGCCATGAATAATTCACAACATCCGCGCATAGCGATGATATTATATGGGTATAGCTAATATACACCTGAAATGTATACCTGGCGGGTTGGACATTCGAAGATATACGCGACCTATGCAAACGCGTTACAGGGACACGAGATGCGGTGAGAGGCTCGTTATCGCCCTTGCGTGGACTATTAAAACTGGATTTGCTTCGATATGGAGAGAGTAAATAAATTTGGATACAGCAACGTGGGCGAGTCCACCAGCTACGAAAACGATCCTCTAATCAAAATCGATGATTACTCGTTGGCTTTATGGGAAATTCTATCTTTTAGGCTGTTAATCTTTTTACTCGCATACGCACACGCACGATAGTGGCGAATTTCTGGACGGACCTGCCGGGCCCCGCATAAAAATTGCCTGCGGGCAAATGAAGATTGATCATGGCCAACGATATCCCATTTACAATATATTCAGCATCCTATGAATAATGCATGGAATTTTTTTTTAACGAACATCTAAATAACTACGATCCAATTTTTTTTATTACTGTCCTAATTTCAATTTTAACGCAGACAAAAACATCGTGAAAACGTTAACAGGTGTTTCGATAAGCAATTTTTGGAGATTAAAATTTTCGTATCGAATTATAACAGCTTCAAGCTAAAAGACCACTTGGGGCGCTAAGTTTTTACCGGCGAATGAGCGATGCAATTGATACGAGAGTTGGCCTTTCAAGTCAGCCCTGCACGCGGTCTTATCTGTCGAGAACGCGTATTAAGCTGTAACAGAAAATCAAAAGAACCGCTGCAGCCTCAACCGCACGAAACTCCGAACGAACGGAAAAATATATATCTCCATACGCGAAGTAAGTTCGATCGATAGTCGTTAGTCTCATTATTTCGAACCGACAACGTGTCATCGAAATTCGGCGACTGTGCACGCGAGAACGCTCGATCGAACAGGCCAAGCGAAATGTAACGACGATTGTCGGGGATTCGATCCTCGGGCCTCGCGACGTCAACATCGTTTGCCAACACGTGGAGAGGCTAATTCGATCGTAATAATCATTCGTTGTGTCCGAGGGTCGGATCGTCTGTATATTGTGTCGATCATTGGAATTATTGTAAGTACCAACCAAGTTCTGTCTGCTGATTAAAGAAGTTATTCCTGGAAATTAGTATCGAATTTAGAGTTATTTTGGGTCATCCCATGTACCCGTAGCGAGCCTCTCATGACTTTCTTTGGGATTTGTCGTCGCTGGACGACTGGCGCCCAACTTAATTATTAATCTGTTTAACTGAAATTTGGCCCCCTAGCAGCCACAGACCCCGGTCGCGCTAGGTGAATGGTCTTTGGCTTTGATGTTAAATTATAAAAAAAGGAATGCCGAAAGACTAAATGGTAACAAGGCAGAGCATAAATGGCGGTGTTCTACGGTATTCCGTGTCCCGAGTACATCCTCCAGTACAGTACGGCAGCGTACAGCCGTGTAAGACCACTCGATAGAGTGGACTTCATCTTCGTGCAGTTGGTTTTTATTACCATTGAGAACAAGAATAGAAAGTGAACGAGAAGTAATATAAATTACAAAAAAGGAATGCCGAAAGACTGAATGGTAACAAGGCAGAGCATAAATCGCGGTGTTCTACGGTATTCCGAGTCCCGAGTACAGTAGACGACCGCGTTTCTCCCGACCGCATAATTCCGAACGACCGCGTATTTCCGAAAATGACGACCGCGTTTGTCCGTTTCGGCCCCTTCTCACGGTCCGTTACCTACGCGGTGGGGGAACGAACGACTCCTTCCCTTTTGCTACCTGCGAATGAAATCGTTGATGCTATAAAGTTGCGCCTGGAGAGGGACGGTGGGCGGGTACTTGGGCAGGTAGTGGGGTATCGGAAATACGCGGTCGTGCCCAATTGGATTGGCTCCCGAGGAACGGAGAAACGCGGTCGTCTACTGTACATCCTTCAGTACAGTACGCCAGCGTACAGACGTGTGAGACCACTCGATAGATTGGACTTCATCTTCGTGCAGTTGGTTTTTATTACCATCGAGAACAAGAATAGAAAGTGAACGGGAAGTAAGAGATGGAAAGCTTTGGTGGAGTCGTCGCCGCAGCGGGATCCAATTAAGAGTGTTAATTGCTCGTTTCCTTCCAGCAGTTGTCGCTTGAATTGTCCCTTCGCCTCGCTCGGCTTATTTTCGGAAACTCCTCGATACTCCTCATCTACCGCCTTACGATCCGCCTTATCGACTCGACCATGATTGTCCTGAATTCTGTACGGAAGTTTGCACCGTGTCAATCCCGTTTTATATCGAAATCCCCTCGGCCGCGAACTAAATAAAACCACTGCTCTGCTAACTCCAAAACGCATGTGCACGAGCAAATGACTATAGTTTTTTTCTCTAGTACGATAATACAGCTGAACTAACATTTTGTATACTTTGGCACAAAAATTATGATTTTTTTTGTTATTTTCATGAGAAGAAACTTCAAAGTCTGTGGCAAAGGAACGACAAAATTGTAAAGACAGATTCTTTTCCTTTTGAATTTGGTATTTCATCTTATATTTCTAAGCGCTTCGAACTACCGCTATTTCCTGAGCCTGGCCTCTCCTCCTCGATATTTCAAATCTTCGGAGCCTGAAACGCAAGAGGTCTCTGGTCTGGGGCAGGATAACATCGTGGGTACATACCTAACATATAACATTTTTACTGTGCACCGTGCACACATACATATAGATCGTCCGTTCACGCAGCTCAACAGGCACTCTGTTTACCTCCGAGTATCCTGGTTCCTAAAGCCGCGATAGCGGGCGTACACTCTACAACGGATAGTTGTATACGTATTTTCCCTCTAACTTTCCTACTCGAGAGTTTCGGTATTTTATTTTGAGCGAAAGAGGAGAATGAGTGCGTTTCGTCACTTTTATTTTTTAATTTAGCCCATATCATTATGTGCCCCACTACGGCCGAGTAAAAATTTGTTCGCAAATGCCTAAATGAGGTTCAGCCCTATCACTCAACCGAGTTCGCTGTTCGAACTCAAAAACGAATTCTTGCATGGTATTGGCTGTATTGATATCCGCATCGATGTAAGAATCGTTGCTTTTCGCCGGGCGTCGTTGGCACCGGTTAAAAAATTAATTCCAGTTTTCGTTACCGACCGAATCCAATTGGATTCGATCGGCAACGAAAACTGTAAAACACCTAAACCAATCTTTAAAAAGGTAATTTTTTCCCAAAACTTAGAGACAGAACAATGGGGTTTTAGGAAAGCCTGGAGGTGGGTGAGCCAAATCGTGTAAATGTTGCTGCGAGTGAAGCATCCTATGTATATATTTGTCGACAATAACGAGAGCGAGTTGAAGGAAGGGTCCGGAGATCGGTTGAGAAAGTTATTCCCGTTGTTCCAGTTTCCTATTCGCCGGAGGGTGTAATTGGCTTTAGTTTCCGCGACGGGGTCAAAAGGGGTATCGAGAGGTCGAGGAGTGGTTTCCTCGTCGTCCTTGTCCGAGGAAATCATCGCGCAGGAAGGCAACGAAGTACCGACCGGTCTTTCCCATCTCCCCGGTCATTGTCTCGAAGATACCGCAACGGCGTTGTCGGCTGGCAGCGCCATTGTTCCGGAGACCCTCGAGCTGCGAGAGGTCGCCGCTCGCTTCTCGTAGATATTTAATAATACCGCGGGGGTGGGCGCTCGCGCGTTCGCTAGGGGCTAAGTATCGTCGCCTTCCGTTATTCGGCTTCCGCCAAGCTTCATTCAATAATATCGGTTATTATTTGCCTCTGTCTCGTCAACCTCCTTCATCCAATAATTGAATTCCGGATGGTGTCGCGCAACGGGAGACAAAAGACAAATTTCGCCCGATAAAAGCTAAAAGAACAAGCGACGTCTACTGTTCCGAGTTTCATAGCCGCTTGGAGAGGGAACGGGGCCACCTGGCCAATAACGTGAGAGCAGCAGTGGGGACTCGAGACCCCAACAAAATTTGAGTTCCGACTCAGAGCGCGGTATAACAGACACTACGTAATGGCACTTGGCGTAAGCCTAAAGCTAGGAAGAATAAGAATAATAAGACACTACGTATTCATGACTTATCTTCGGCACGTGCTACCGCACCAATTTAAAATATAATTCCGGATGGTGTCGCGCAACGGGAGACAAAGACAAATTTTGCCCGATAAAAGCTTAAAGAACAAACGTATTCTGTTCCGAGTTTCATAGCCGCTTGGAGAGGGAACGGGGCCACCTGGCCAATAACGTGGGAGCAGCAGTGGGGGCTCGAGGTCTCAGGAAAATTTGAGTTCGGACTTAGAGCGCGGTATAACAGACACTACGTAAGGCCCGACCGCACGAGCCGCAACGGCTGCGACGTGCTATTCACGACTTATCTTCAGCACGTGCTACCGCACCAATTTAAAATTGAATTCCGGATGGTGTCGCGCAACGGGAGACAAAAGACAAATTTTGCCCGATAATAGCTAAAAGAACAAACGTCTACTGTTCTGAGTTTCATAGCCGCTTGGAGAGGGAACAGGGATACCTGGCGAATAATGTGAGAGCAGCAGTGTGGGCTCGAGGTCCCAACAAAATTTGAGTTCGGACTCTGAGCGCCTTATAACAGACACTTCGTAAGGCCCGAATTTCGAATTTTCGCCCGATCGCACGAGCCGCAACGGCTGCGACGTTCTATTCACGACTTATCTTCAGCACGCGCTACCGCACCAATTAAAAATTGAATTCCGGATGGTGTCGCGCAACGGGAGACAAAAGACAAATTTTGCCCGATAATAGCTAAAAGGACAAACGTCTACTGTTCCGAGTTTCATAGCCGCTTGGAGAGGGAACGGGGCCACCTGGCCAATAACGTGAGAGCAGCAGTGGGGGCTTTTGTTGGGACCTCCCCAACAAAATTTGAGTTCGGACTCAGAGCGCGGTATAACAGACACTACGTAAGGCCCGACCGCACGAGCCGCAACGGCTGCGACCCGCTATTCACGACTCATCTTCAGCACGTGCTACCGCACCAATTTAATATACGAAAAATACAAAAAAATAAGCTCACAAATTTGATATTTCACAAAAATGATGAATGGGGCTCGCGGAGAAAATGAAAACTCGCGTTTGATTTATTTCCAGTGCCGAAAACGGATGTAACGGATGGGTTGCTGCTGTGCGCGAAGGCGAGAGAGATCGAGAGGGGAGAGAGAGAGAGTCGAGCGAAACCTCATCGATTCGACGATATCCCGCGAGTGCGTCACGACGAGAACGACCCGCGGGATTCCGCCGGTGGAAACGGCCACGGCTATAACGCATCCAGGCAACTGGAAGATCAGACCCGACGTGTAGAGACGCACACGAACGGATGTGTATAGGAGGGGAGGATGTGTGTACCGGCTGGAGTCAGTATACGGGAGTCGGGGAATCCCCGGAGTACCGAACCGCGCGCGGTAGATACGTTCCCTCCGTTACTCCAGTAGTTACGGTCGTCCGTGGTCAGACGTAAGATGGATCGAGCAATCGGGACGCGACGGTATCGCGAGAACAGATGCGGATTATAATTCATTGCATCGTTAGCTCGAGCAATTTTTATTGTTGCACTTTTCGGATTAATTGCGGAGCGAGTAGTTTTTATTTATCCGGAGCGGGATCTCGGGGAAGTTAAGGGGGTTAACAGCAGTTCTGGACGAGTTAAATCCTCTCCTCCGCCTCCCGATCTTCCGTGTTCGCATTATCACACTATTGGAGCGAAAGCTGCAAAAATAAGTTCTGATGGTATTTTTTTTTTTTTTTCTCTAACGTTTCAGATCTACCGACCGGAGTCTTGAACTTTGAAACTTTTAATTAATCTTCGGGATCGCGGTAGTCGAGGATCTTCGAACTTGTCGAGGAATGACGCTCCGTATGCAAATTATTGAGACCCGGTAGGTGGACTCGGTGTAGATCAATTCCAGACATATATATAGATATATATGTCTTTTATACCGTTGCGAATAACGCCGACACATTCCTAGTAAGCATTTTCGAACGTTACATTGGGGCTTAACGAGGCCGCGCCAAGGCCTTGCCCGATGAAGCGCTCCAAAATGTTCACCCAAGAGTCGCAGAAATATTTACGAAAGTGCAATAAAGTCAACTATAGAGATCTCGTTCATCCGGCTGTCGAGCCCAGAACCGAAAACGTACCTAACCGGTATCGGTCGTTAAGGCACTGCCGCACTGCATTGCGGTTAACGCAATCGTCTCCATCTGCTCGCCGTACTTCCCGTGATGTGCCAACTTTTATTAAACTATTTCAATAACGAGACCCACCGAGCTAACTCGCGTGGCGTTCTCGTCTTTGCCGTTTTCCGTCGAACGGCTACGAACGTCCCGCCGCTTCGGAGAACAATAGTTACATAAGTGGTGCCGCACAGTACATAGCGAGTACATTATGTACATTATGTACATCTAAGTACAGTATCCGGGAATCGGGGGGGAGAGCTACTGCGATAGAACGGGAAGGAAAGAGCGGCGAGAGCGACGATAGGCGATTCCGGACGTCGGGGACACGCGCGGGGATTCTCCGTTAGCTTGGAACGATTCCAAAACTCATCGTCGCGGTTTAGGTTCTCCCTGATACATCGCTCACCCCCCGTCCCACCATCTACAACTCCCCCTGTTAATTACTTTGCGTCGGTACACGCCGGAGCGCCGCTGGATTCTAATCCCGAAAGAGTGAGCCGAGAGTTTGTGACCCACCTGAGTGTGCCCAGTTTATTCGTTATCGGAATACACACCGGGTATCAGCCGGGGCGCGAAGCCCCGTGGCTCGGTGGATCCACGTATGTTAATGCGATAAACAACGGTACAAGAGAGCTCGGAGGACAATATTGCGACAATAATAAATCATTGATTTTCGTTGATTTCTTTTCAAGTTAGATGCGTTTGTTTCTAAGCAGACTGAATACTAACTGGACCGACTAGGTCCAACTCGCGATTCCGTGCCCCACTTTGCTCACCGGGTGTACACGGATACGACTCATAATATCAACGTTCCGCATCGGCCGGTCACGAGCCGTCCAGTCATTCTCAATTTTGCATTATCAGATTTTTTTTTATATACAAAATGATAATACAGTAAAAACTCGATTAACCGGGTGCGGATCAACCGGGCGGCGGTTTAACCGTGCCACTTTTTCTTTTTTTTCTTCAGTAAACTTTTCTATTCTTAATATACTTTTATACATTAGTTGTTGAGTTTGTAAGTCTTATCTTTCGTCTATGTGCTATACCACTTCTATATGCTATGAAAGCCGAAATCTCGAGAATATGGCGTATGGGAGTGATTTCGGATTTTTTTTTCGAAATCTAGTCCGATATGCGATACGGCATTTAGGATTTTCGAAAACCACTTCTATATGCTATGAAAGCCGAAATCTCAAGAACACAGTAGAACCTCGAGAACCTCGATTAACCGGGTACGGATCAACCGGACGGCGGTTTAACCGTGCCACTCTTATTTTTTCTTTTTTTTTTTTTCTTTGACAAACTTTTCTATTCTTAATATACTTTTAAACATTAGTTGTTAAGTTTGTAAGTATTATTAACCGTAAATGTAAGATCTCGTATGACTATGTTTTTCACAACACAGTACAAAATAAAAACGCTTTACGACGAATGCGGATTATCCGTGGACTTCAATTATCCGTGTACTCTCCGGTCCTGCCCTGCGCGGATAATCGAGGTCCTACTGTAAAACGTTCGCCTCTGATACGAACCTCTCACCGTGCGGACGCGAGCGCGCGCCGGATGTTGCGTGCGGAAATCGCAGTTTGCCTATCGCGTTTTCGTAACTATAAATATGGGTTTGTTACGAACGCATTGTGCGCGCGCACGTGGGTGAAATACGCACATGGCACTCCATCGGTGTAAACATTATTTCGTCGGGATCTCGTCGACGCACATCCCCCCCACTTGGAGCACATGCAGCGATTGCATTAACCGAACTTCGATGTTGCATCCTGGGGTTTATCTTTGCAGCTTACCCGTCGATTATTCGGGGGAAACTACCGAGCACCCGAAACTCTCCGGACCGGCACCCTTTCCCTCTGTATCTCGAGCCTCCGAGATAGTTCGACTGATCCGCACAGTGCATACACCGCGTAAAGCACTCGCGATGTACGTGCACACTAGAGTCGAGTGCCTCATCCCCCCTCTTCCTCTCGCCCTCCCCGGCGCGGAGCTCGATCCCGACAACGGAAACTGGGTCGTCATTTTCATAAGCATCATCGAAGTTTTAATCGCACATTTGTTCTCCCATACGCGCAAAACCATCGCCCTCGACCGATGGTGATATTTCGTGAGGATCATTCGGTCTATCCGTGAATAATTGAAATTCGATTCTTTTAACTTGATTGTTCCGATTCGACTGTCTGGTTTTTCAATTACGAATATATCATTTTTTAATTTAAAAAAAAATAATATCGTACAGTATTATTTTTTAAATACAATAATCTCGTTAATTTTACAATTTTTTTTTATCGGAACTACAATCCGTAAACGCGAGAAAAACGTTGTAAAATTAACAAGAGAAAAAAATGTAAATTTGTGAGCAAAAAATATTTGTTAAAATGTGGAAACCTTTTTTGCTGCGTGTCCGAGCCGTAGCTAACATTCCGCGTGTAGCAGCTGATGTGCGCGAGATAACTCATCGCCGATTACCGAATATTATGTTCGGCAAACAACAAGTAGAAAATCGTCATCTCCCGAGTCGAGCGGGTAGGTAATAGGAGATTTCCGAAGCAAGATACGTAGGTATTGTACACCCTTCCTCCCCCGGATGCGAAACTCATGGAGATCCTTGTCGGAGAGGGGGAGGGTGGATGCTTCGGAGTATAGCCGAAGCACTGTGCTCTCCGTGACGTCATCGGACCTCCGGGGTGGATGTGCGTGGGGGTGCGTCGGGCGTCGCGCGTCCTCGACCGACTTGGCCGCGATATAATAATGGCCTTTTCGAGGATTCCTCTGTACTGCCATCTCCGCGACTCCTTCCTCATTGTGTTTCGTCGACGACGTCACGCGCGCCACACCTTCGTCTCAGGATGAGTTTTGCTCGGTTCCGTAAAGAAGAAAGTGATAATTATGCAATCCGAACATCAATACACATACTGGTAGGGAAGAGCGGTTCGAGAAAATCCGGATGTATCGATAGGGCGGTAACAAAAACTGTTAACCAAAATCTTCCGAGATTGTTCATTGTTGGGGAGAAAAACAAAAACGGTAAACTAGGTCCAGTAATTCTTCGGGTCTTATAGATACTCCAAGAAATTAACGGTTAGTCAGATTTTCGTGTAGTGAAATTTTTCTACACCTTCTACTGATTCCGCCTTAAGGAAGTTGGAGCACTTCAACCTGATCAAGTGTGTAACGCTGCAAAATTCCCAGGGGGCATCACCCCCTGGGAATTTTGCAGCGTTACATCGGGTCCTGATAAGTCCCTATTTGGAACCTCATGAGACCTTAATGAACGCTCCAAAATAAAAATAAAAATCTTATTGACTTCCAAAGTAAAAGCGCCCTAAAGAAAGCCTCACGGCCAAAGTCTCCGGACTCAAATGAATCGATCACCCATCTACAGGCAGGTCCGAAAAAAATGGGTTTTCGACGGAACCTCATGAGACCTTAATTTAACGCTCCAAAATAAAAATAAAAATCTTATTGACCTCCAAAATAAAAGCGCCCTGAAGAAAGCCTCACGGCCAAAGTCTCCGGACTCAAATGAATCGATCGCCCATTTACAGGCAGGTCCGAAAAAAATGGGTCTTCGACCTTCTCCCGAATCTTTGTATCGAATTTCCCATCACCACGTGTGTACGGTTGGTTCCCCGTGTCGCCGGTCTTTCGTGACGGAGTCGGCCCTCCCGGGAAGGGCGTAGGGCACGGAGAGCCCGAGGCAATTACTGAGAGAGTGAAAAGTATAGATGTATAGTATCGTGTGTGTTCTCCGGCCATGGCCGGGTCCGGACAGCCCGCAGAGAAGAGAGTCCGCACACAGGGGACATCGAGGTATATAGTGCCATGGTCTTCCGTCCATTGTCCTCTCCATCGTGGTGGGTGCGATAGCAGAGAGAAAGATAGGCCCGAGAGATACGAGGGAAGGCTGAAGCAGGCGCCTCGCGACGCCATCCAGACAACAACAACCCGACCAAATATAGTTCGTCTGGCTCCATCTTGCGCTCCCTCGCCGCCCTTTACCACTCTACCGCCCCAGAATCTTCTCGTATGGGGACCGGGGTAATGAATCAATTGTCTGTAATAGGCCCGTGTGCGCTACCGGTGCATGCACTCGAGCGTACGCGATTAAGTGGAAGACTCATGAGAGACTGCCACGAGAGAGAAGCGTGACTTCGCTTTCGCTGTGCTGATAGTATGTTCTGCACATGTATATGTGTATATTGTATATTGTATATAATTATAGTAGCTCGTCGGAGAACGCGGTCTCCGGGGATGCAGAACTTTCTGGACTAATTCGTGTCTCGATAATTTTCAGAGAGGTTTCTACCTTGTATAATTTTGAGATTTTTTTTTTTTTTTAAATATCGTTTCCTGGAATATTGAGATATTGAGAGAGTGTGATTCGGAAGTTGGGACTGACATAAATTGAGTCTCGTGAAGCCACTTTGAAAATAAATTTTAAATCTTTTTTGGAAATTGAATTTTTTTTTTTAATAGCCAATCGGGTAAAAATCTTCCTCGATTACATTCCCGGAGGAAAGGGGATGCGAAAAAGAGTTTTTGAATACATGAAGATTAAATTGAAGGTATCACATTTTTCGGGGGAAAATGTATTCTGTATATCAATTATGAAATTCATACTTAATACATGACATTTTTTCGCATATACTTCATTTTCTATGGTGCTAATTACAATGAAAATTGGAATTGAATATTCGTTCAACATGAAAAGTGACGAGTCATCCCGACAGAAACCACTTGAAGAGATCAGTCACAATCCGATTAATTGATAGTTCGATAATTACATAAAGGGGGCTCGAAGGGACTTCGGGTACACCCGGGCATCCCGGATTACATCCCCCGGCGCGAGGGTTTAATTAAGTTCCAATACTACTTCGATTAATACCCTCTTTCGGCGCATCAACATCGACATCCGAAAGTTTGCAGCGAGGCGGAGGTGGGCGCAGTCGGGCGGAACAGTTGTGCTGGTTTCTTGCAAAGGATACTCCGAACCATCTCTGGAAATTCGAGAATGAGAAGGATGAGGAAGCTTTCAAACGATTCTCTTTTAAATTCGAGCGGTACGACAGGAGGGGGTATTTATACTCCAAATCCGTGAAGAAGGTACCGGTTACCTACGTATACCATTTAAGAGGTTCAAATTGCTATTTTAAGGAGATTTAAAAAAAATATTAAAATAGACAAGTTAAAAAAAAATTATTATCGAAGATTACATTTTTTAATTTTCTTTAATTAATTTTAATTTTTAATTTAATTTAATATTCAATCAAAAATTTAATTTTTGACCACAACGAATTCAAATTTACCAACATTATAATCGAGTTTACCGTCAAACGCCCGACGGTGATGGCTTAAGGTCTGAAAGATATATTTACCGTGTCCGAGCATTAATGATACGCCCTACGGAAGTTATATCGATGTTACATGCGCAACTAGCCGGCCGCGTAATACGGTTCGGTAACTTTTCGTAACAGGTTCGCAGTATCAGTTAGCTCGAGTTGCCATGCTCCTAATGGGAATACCGTGTCAAGCTAACCGGACTGCTGGTGGTCCCGGCGCCAACTAGCCCTTTGCCCGGAGACTCCCGTCGCGAGCAAGGAACCTAACGGGCGCTTTGCCTCCACACGCTTAATGATAACGTCCGCGTAACGCTGCATACTCTATACACGAGATATTACGCTGATCTAAGAATAGCGAAAGAGTACGTGACGGTCACTTGCGATCTATTTAAGGAAATATAATGTCGGAAACTTGTAAAAAAAAAAACCTAGCCTTAATAAGCCAATCGAAACTCCCCTAAAGGTACGCAGAATACGACGGTCGGTAATCAAAACTGTAATTAAGTTTTTCAATCATAATGATAATTCAGGTGCAAAAACAGACTCTCACGTGAACATGAATTGACATCCGCTTCGTGTAACAATTAACCCTTTTGGATTCTAATTTTTGTGCTCCGAAGTGTTAACTTTCAAATATCTATAAAATTGTTTTTTTTTTTTTTTGGTTTTTAAACTTAAACTTTTTTTTATATTAAATTTGTCCTTTAAAATTTTTTTCGTTTCTGAACTCATCTTTTTATCGATATTTCCCCGACATCGACGAGACAGATACACCCTTGTCGAGTTATGTTCGCTACGGTTCGAAAGCAAGAGTCCCGAGGGACGCGCGATAGTCGCTGGTGGCGGTGTAGAATGAGAAATGGTACGGGTCCCCGAGACTCGTCGAATCCTTCGCATAATCGATCGATGTCTTTGCTCCGGTAACCTCCGCAAAGCGAAGAGCCGGCGGGGCTTGTCGGGGCTTTCTAAAATTAATCGATGTCCTAATGCACCCCCTGTGGCGGCCCAATGGCGAACCAGGGGAAAGAGGGCTTTTGCCATTTCGCAAAAGCGAGCAGAGTGAACGGTGACCGGATGTAGGACGTCTTATCCCAGATATCGAATATCCAATTTAGAACGGGAGTTCGCATAGTATAGTACGCTAGTCTCCCGCAGGTACTTACGAACGTTAGGGGTGAAAAGACATTATTATTATTGTTTATTTTAATACTTTTAATACTTTTGTGGGGAAATTTTTTCCTAACCTTATTACTTCGGTTGGAGGGAGGGAGGGGGGGGGGGGGGGGGCAGCCTCCCTTTTGGCGATTATTTTGTTTAGGTTGTTCCCCCTTTTAAATTCTTTTTTCTTTTGCTTTTTTCCTAGCCCCTTTTTTTATTTATTTGTTTAAATAAATTATTATTATTATTATTATTATTATTATTATTATTATTATTATTATTATTATTATTATTATTATTATTATTATTATTATATGAATCTCGTTATTGTACAATTTTGGGCGAACGAAAAAACCGCAACAAATCGTTGGCTCTAGTTTACCGTTCGGCGTTAGAATCTCACAGCTTCGAAGTTCGCTACAGTGTGACCAAAATTGGCCCGGACTCGGCAAATGGGTTGTCCGATTTTCCAGTCAAGAGTAAATTCTCAACTCCGAAAGCGGGCTCGGTGAGGTTGGTTCGGCTGGACGGGTGGATGGAGATAGAATTCGTGATAGGAACTCGAGGGGAAAGTGAGCCCTGGCTACAAGCGCTCCCCGGTTTCTAACCGTCTAATTAACTATTCCGTTTGAGGATCTGGAAATTCTCTTCCTCCACCTCCCGCCTACCGGTTCCTCGTGCTTCCCGCGGCCGTTTAAGAGCAAAAGCACCGTCGATTCGGCGAGTCGCCGGGGCAAATAATTTCCCGGAATGTAAATTGAAACGGTACATTTCAGCTACTTCTCTGATGGCGGGCAAAAACTTGGTAGTTCAAGGGGAATCCGATGAGACGTCGAGGGCAAGGACGAATCGATCGGGCAATGACGACTCCCCGCCCCTCTTTTTTCGGAACGTACAGTCGATTCGGTAATCCTGTAATCCGGTAATCCGGGTGAGTACTATAAGGTAGATGATGCCTAATTTTTGGTCCATTTTATTGGAAGCGCTCTTGATTTTGATTAATTAAATTTTACATTAGATTTGTTAATGCAATAAAAAATTATGATATCATAATTACAACCGACAGCGGTGGATGCGCGGTTGGCACACGGCTCCGGTGGTCTCCCAAGTCAAGCAAGATCGTTCGCGGTCAGTACTTGAATGGGTGACCGCTGGTTGAGCGCGTGGCGCTTTCTTCTGAAATTTCGGTGTTTCTGCACTTTACTCAAAGGGCAAAAATATCGGAGTATCTGTAGAATATGGTCGTCTGTACCGGAACGGGTTTATATATTTATATAAAGTTATAGTTTCCCCGTGTCCCCGGCAAAAGCAGTACAGTGTAGCTAAGTCGGCTACGGACGCACCGGAAGTTAGCTAGCTTAGCTGAGTGCGGGTAGGGAGTGCTAGGGGGGAATCGGGATGGGGTTCCGTAAAAACCCAGAAGGGTATACAGTGGAAAAATGGAACAAATATGTAATAATGATGTGAAAGTATTAAATAGTATAGCGGAAAATTATTGTATGATAATTGCATGAAAATAATACACACCGAGAAAAAAAAATGGTTGGATTAACCAAAAGTCGCGGTGACATACGTTCAAAGCTGTTATTTGTTTGGTAAAAATATAGCATTGTTTTGTTGAACGATTATTTGCCTCAATTTATTCAAAAAATTTCGATTGAAACAGACATTTTTGTTGAACCAACCAAATACACCTTTGAACGTATGTCACCGCGAATTCGTTCAATCCGACCATTTCTTTTTCTCAGTGCACGTATTCTGGTAGAAGTTTCGAAGCATTACATCGGGTCTCGACAAGGCCCTGACAAGGCCCTGACAAGGCCTCTTCAGGACCTCGTCAGATCGCTGTCGAGCATTAAAAAACATCTGCCACAGACGCACGAGATTTCGTATGCTTGTCACTACAGCTCGTGACGCGTTCACTTTGCGGAACGGTCGGCGGGTGTCGATCGCGCGGTGCCGGTAAAAGTTAACGCACCTGCGCCAGGAACCGGCGTTGCGGTTGCCGGAGGGGTACGACGATGACCCGCGGGATCCGGCCGGCCGCCGCGCGCACCGAGCCAGCAAACCGGCTTGACGTCACCGCGCGAAAATGGGCCATGGCCCCTGGATACCGCCGCGTTGGCGAGAGAGTCCATCAACCGCACCGGGAGTCCGCCAACATCGCTTGACAGACCTCCCGGTACACCACTCTCGAGTACAGCCCGATAACTCCGGTACACGGAATCCCCTGGACCACGATACCGACACCCGGCGTATCAGCCCTCCCGCTGACGTTTCTGACTGGCTATCCTATTGCCGTAAGCGCCGACACACGGCTCGATCGAACGGCTGATATCGCCCGAGTGCGTAGGCCAATACCGGCCTTCGCACTCGGGCGATATCAGTCGCATTTTTTTTTGTTCTTCTATCATTAATAATACACTGAGAGAAGGATCTATCAAAAATGACTATATCGCTTCAGAGATATTACCATAGCACATAGTAGTAGGGCGCTAGGGCGCCACCTATGGTAGGAAGTACCGGATTTATAAGAATTTTTCTCAGACATTATGGTAAAAATTCTTGGATAATCTGGGACTTTCTGTCATAGATGGCGCCCTGGCGCCCTACTACTATATGCTACGGTAATTTTTCTTAGATGATCGGTAATTTTTACTAGATCCTTCCCTCAGTGTAGTTCATTGACAATCATTTTTTCTATGGTAAAATAGCATGGTGTTTGGACAGTTGAATGGATAGATGTGGCGTTTATCTAACTGCCAGCTTAGCCCGCTTGACTAAAAAGGAATACTTATTTTGTACTCCTGTCCGGCCCAGTTTCATCCGCGGCCTCGTTAAAGTGGACCATTTTATCCCCGCCTCCCCACGGATGACCCCGCGCAGCCTGTAAGTGCGTACATGCGTGAGCTCGGGCGTGAGGAAACGCACGCAGGCGGCACACTTTCAGCCACGCTCTAATCCACCTCCGAGCATCGCGAACGCAAGCGTAGTGCCATATTTACATACGGAACATACGCCCGCGGGTGCGCCGCGTCGCTCGTTGCACCAACTTAAGTATTTACGTTATCCCCAGCACAGATTGAATTAAGCCCAGCCTCCGGCGCATTTCATCCGGACGATCTCCCCCGTCTCCCTTGCCGTTTCCGCTCCTCTGCACGTTCACGCTGATAAGCAGATGGACGCGCTGGAAGGCAGAGCGAGAACCTGACCACGATTACTCGGAGATAGCCGATCCGACGGGAGAAAAAATAAAACTGGCAATAGAAAAAAAAGGCACTTAAAGGGCCGTCATAAACTTCGAGCCTGTCGATAATCGGGCTCCACCCTGGGCCCGCTTTCCCCTCTTTATCCTGGCTTTGTCACCCCCGGACGCGTCACACACGGTCCGATCGTCAAACTGCTTGAATCGCCGACGATTCGGCGAGAAAACCCGCATGGCTCGCGGTCCGCTCTAGTCGGTGCTCGGTTCTCTCACCGGCCTGCTCATCTCCCTCGGTCCAAACTCCGGATATAAATTGAGATCGATATATAGATAGCTGCGATACTTCTCTGCAGGTTCGCCCATTCAGCCTGGAGGGCCGCAGCCGCCGATGACCGGGAGTCGTGTATCCCGCGGAGCTCACTTACCCGATCCATAATGGAATGGCACTACTGGCCCGGCCTGCGAAGAACGGAACCGATGGCGCGAGTAAATAACGAAAAAAATTGTTCCTTTAGTGGGAAAACGTTTTTTCCACCGGTTTTTAAAGAAACAGGGCTTCCTAGTTGTCGTTCGTGTTCACTCGCGGTTAAATAGGTATTGTGTATGTAGTTAACAAATCATTTTTTTTCAACTCAAAGATTCGGCATATTTTTTCTTGTTCCATGTTACACGGTATAAGGAAAATACGCGTTTTTTTCCGGCAGTCTGAATTTGGAGGGGTTGAAAAATTACCCACTTTTTTCCATTGTTTGTTGAAGAAACAACGCTTCCTAGTTGTCGTTCATGTTCAATCGCGGTTAAATATTTATAGTGCATGTAGTTAACAAATATAAAAAAAACTCAAAGATTCGGCATTTTTTTCTTGTTCCATGTTACACGGTATAAGGAAAATACGCGTTTTTTTCCGGCAGTCTGAATTTGGAGGGGTTGAAAAATTTCCCCCTTTTTTCCCATTGTTTGTTGAAGAAACAACGCTTCCTAGTTATCGTTCATGTTCAACCGCGGTTAAATATTTATAGTGCATGTAGTTAACAAATATTTTTTTTTTAAACTCAAAGATTCGGCATTTTTTTTTCTTGTTCCATGTTACACGGTATAAGAAAAATACGCGTTTTTTTCCGACAGTCTGACTTTGGAGGGGTGGAAAAATTTCCCGTTATGTACAAACTTTCAGTGGGGATCGTTAATCTCGGCAGTGATGGAATAAAACTCGCCCGACGGGAGATATCCTCCGTAACGGGCATCCGGAAAGTCGATAGTCGGTATAGTGCGGTAAGAATACCGGAGATTCGAGACCGAGTAAAAAAAAAAAAAAAAAAAAACGGAGTATATAGAATTACTCGCGATACAGGGGAGGAAGCTTTTCCGGGTTCTTCCTTCATCCGTCAATTCTCGGTATGACGCCGGCGAGGTTCGACATCACCGACCCACCATCCTCTCGATATAAATGTAACGTGTCTTACACCGTACTCTCGAGCTCGTAAATATCGAACCGTGGAAATCGCGGGGACGCTCATGAGGATAGACGTTATAAATTTGCGGAGAGAATAGTGCGGTGGTATATATATATAAGGGGAAGCGAGGCTAAATCACCGTGCCGGTGGAACCGGGCCAAAGGGTCAATGAGACGAGAACGAGAACTTCGACGACGACGAGGAAGATTCGACGCGCTGTGCAGAGCGTACACATAAAGTCTGGCGACTACAAATTTACTCGGCCGTTCCGCTCGCTCGTGAAAATCTGTTCGCATCCGAAGCGAAATAGTAAGTTTAGCAAAATACTCGGATCTATTAATCAATCGCGGAAACTTTCATGGAATAATAATAATAATAATAATAATAATCATAATAATACAGAATTTAGAAACCGGAAATACGTCACTTCCGGTTTGAAAATCTAATTTTGCGTTTGGAAAAAAACATATCTTTAAATTTTCCAATTTTGTGATAACCGTTCGCCGAATTTCGAAAGGTCGAATTATGGTGAAAAATTGGAAATATTTGTTGTTGTTTTTTTTTTTTAAATCTACTCCAACACATCACCGTCGCCCATTGTTTGCAACAATGGATCGCCATAGGTATCGTTCGAGGGCGATGCGCTCGTAAAATGGCGCTCGTGACGCGGCCGCTCTCGGCCGCGGTACGTCGTTCCGATAACACCGACGTATACCCATGGAAACGCGAGATAGAAAATATAACCAATGCGAGATGTACCGGTGGCGCGATAACGTAGCCGCATTGCGGTACACCGTGCTTCGCAGCCCCGCACGTTGTGCCGTCGCGGCCGCCGCCTCCGCGGAGGAGAGAAACGGCTCACGAGCTTCGTCTCTCCTCCCTCTCCCCTTTCTCTCGGAGAGCTCCGCAAACTTATAGCCCTCCGTAACCTCCCGTAACCGGGAACGGCGTCGTTTCATCTCGCTCCGCGGACCCTCGCGATTTTTTTCCTCCCTCGGCCACTTTCCACGGATTTCCCTCCATCGTTCGTCTCACCTCAGCTCGTTCGCCCAACAAATGAAATCACCGCGTCTCTTAACGTCACGTATTTTGCAAAGTCCTCCCGGCGTTTTACCCCCCTCTTCATTTAACGCCATGCTCACTCGAGAGCAGCTCGGATTTACTCGGAATGCGCTTCTCGAGATCTCGCATGAAAATAAAGCATATTAAACAAAAATTAGAATTCAATTTAATATGCCGAACAAATTTCAGAGGACGATTGCACTGAAATATATTCAATCAGAGTCGAATACACTTTGGGGCGTTACATCGAGCCCCGAGCAGGCACTGACATAACGCTCCAAAATTTTCCATCCGTATTTGTTGAAATTATAACGAAAACGTTAAATTTTTTTATTCGCACATTACTTATGGATTATGTGGACTTAATGTGGTCAAATACACTTTAGGGCGTTACATCGAGCCCCGAGCAGGCACTGACATAACGCTCCAAAATTTTCCATCCGTATTTGTTGAAATTATAACGAAAACATTAAATTTTTTATTCGCACATTACTTATGGATTATGTGGACTATTGAATGGTTACGGGCTTATGGAATAAAAAAAAATGTTAATAAAAAATTCAAACACTTCGATAAATCCCGGGTGCGGAAGTAAGCGACGATGTAGCAATTTTGGCAAGCGTTTTAAAATCCGTAAAGTAGCAGCGTGAAGATTCCGTACTTTCCGAAAACACTTTAACGCACTCGCCCGGAAGCTCCGAAACGTCCGCGAGAGATCGCCACGCATAGTTAAGCGCGTTAACCTCGCGGAGGTTGCGAGAAGGTTCACCGTCGGGATATTATGGCCACGCAACACACAACGTTCGGACATGTCGCCCCGCGGCGAGCGATTAAACGACGATTAAACATATCTCGTAAATTGCGAAACTTGAATTTTATAATCTGCTTAACTGCCGCGTTGTGGAAGCGACGCCGCAAAGGCTTTCGTCCTAAGTACCGCACAGTCGTTACACGCGAACGATTATACGCGAAAGGAGCTTTCACGGTTCCGCCTTTGGATTTCGAGGTGGCAAAACTTTTCCCGAGGCGATGCAAATTCGCGAATTCTAATGACCTTTCCTTATATTCGGTTTAACGTCTCGTATATATATCTTGACTCTGAGGACATTTTATTTCGTTTCTCGTAAAGGATGCTCCATTCTTTGGAAACTTTTTCGTCCCGAAAATTCTTACCTATAAAAACAATTTTTTGTTGTCGTTGTTTTTTTTGGGAATTCGAAATAATATATCGTACAGAGAAATACAAATAAAATAACCAAGTTTGTGAATCCGTGGCTGCTTTTGTTCCCCGGAGAGCCCTCGATGTACATTGGCATTGCAAAGTCCATCTGACCTCTTGTCAACTAAAACCTACCACGACATCTAATTAATAGCGATGGATAATTTATTCCGCCACGGAGGAGGGATGGGGTAAGGGGGTAGAGTTCATTATTTCCTAGACTGTACAACGAAGCTACAATCCAGCTACAGCACAAAGAGTAACAACGTGGAGAGGAAAGGTCTATATTTTTTTTTTTTTCATCATCATTAGCACCGTCCAAGTAATCGGAAAAACTCAATAACGGAACCAAAAACAAAAAATTAAACAATAAAAATAACAAAAATCACCACGAATTAATTACGTAAAAAAAAATTAAAAAGGAAAGAAACTGCCATTGTTTTCTACGATACGACTTCTGATCTAATCCTACAAACCTTGGAACAAACATCGAGAACGGAACGTCTGTAAATCGACACGAAAATATGAAAAACTAATAAGTTCAATAAAAATTTAAAAACATGAATTGAAAAAAAAAAACTATTGTCTTCGATAGCGTGACTCGTGATCGAAACGAGGCAGACTGACGGACGGATAGTCATCACCCCCCGAGCCAATAGCGACGCTAACTGCTCGGCAGCGTAGCGCCAAACGTAGCCGATATGGAAATTGCGGAGAGCCGAGTGGACGCTGCGGGGCAATCGACGCCGCGATGCAACTCGGACCTCGCGGCCGATAATGGTTCGGCCGCGTACAGAGCGTACCGGGACATCGGCTGTACGCACCTACAGGTGTACAGCTTACGTTCTGATATACACGAGCGCGGAAACAAGCTGGAAGCTGGAAGCTGGAAGCTGCGGAGGGAAACGCGCGCGAGCGGTCGACTACACATCCGATTTCGTTGCCGCGGGTAACGCCTCGGTTTGCCACCGAAGCGCCGAGTCTCCCGTTTCCTCGCTTCTCCACTGGGTAACTCTGTTCGGGTCTCTCGTCGTCGTCAATTTGGTGAGCTTTCGGGGGGGGGGATCGATATTGGTGTGCCCCTCGCGCGCGCACCGCCGACTCCGCTCAATTACCAGGAGCGATAACGTTGCGCTTGCTCGCTTTACGTCTATTAGTTTCGGAGGCCCCGCGCTCGTCCCTCTTTCGGAACATCGTTCTCTGCGAGAAAGCATCACGGAGTATTCGCCTTGTCCGAAGGCACGCGGACCCGCGGCTGAACGTGTCCGGGATCGTGGATTTTCCGAGGCATCGAGACACATCGGCGCACAACCAAACGCCTCTCACGAGCTTCCTTATTCGCACCGCGTCGCCCAAAGTAAATCGGTATTTGCGACGGTCGTTACTTATTAAACGGTTAATTTGATTTTTTTTTTTTACTTTTTTAAAATTGGACTTGTTTATCGATCTACGCAAATTATTTTTTTAATCGCTGGTTCATTTTATCAGTCTCGAAAGAATTTTTGTTTAATTTTTTTGCTCCCTCGTGGAGGAAGCTTTTTAATTCAATGTTTGAGGTGGAGTATCGAGAAGAAAGAAAATGATACATTAATTTGGAATTTTTATGCCGAGAGTGAATTCTCATGCAGTTTAAGTTTACTCTGCGTATGCTCGTACGATTCAAGAGAATTATATTTAACGGGATATCGAGGGAACAATCCACCGTTAACGGTTCGCAGAGCCAACAATTCGATTAGTCGGGGGGGTTAGATTCGCCGAGAATAATTCGTGGATAAGGGACAAGAGAGAGGAGAACCTGGATAGACAAAGTACAGATCCTTCGTTAGCATACACGAATAATCGATCGATGCACCGATTCAGCCCTCGAATGCTTTGATGCACTTGAAAATGCGATATCGTCACGGTGGGGTTAATCGAAACGGAGAATATGCTAACGAAAAGACTACATCTATTTGCAAAACATGTTAACGTCCTAATCAGAATAAATATACTTTAAAAATATTATAATAATTAGCGGTTATGCTCGCAGTGTCTCTGTGAGTGTTAGTGAATATCTGTGAGTATCTGTGAGCTGATGCTGTGAGCATCTGTAATAGTAAATATCGGTGCGAGTGTCCAATCGACATGGACTTTATTATTATGTAGATCACAATAATAATTTATTGTTCGGTCGTATGGAACTTCAATAATTAAATTATAATTAAAACAACGATATATGTCTTTGGCAGCCAGAAAGCGAATTATTACTGTCATTGATATATTTCTTTTAGTGCTATTGTTTTCAGTGTAATTATGGGATATTTTTGCAAATTCAAACTATATGCATAAATTCGATGTAGATGAATGCACTCGAGCTCGAGTGAAGCGACGGCCCCGGCGAGGAAACGGGGGGGGGGGGGGGGCGTAAAACTAGCACGTTCTCTTCCACGTGTGTATAATTAGTGTCCTGTGGTAATTAGCCGCTCAAGCGTGCACCAAGCTAATTCGCGACCTCGCGGATGAATGCGTAAATCATTTCTCGCGTATTCCTGTGCAACCCGACAACAGGTTGTTACGTGGCATTGTACAGTTGTATTTTACATAATGCACCGTACTGAGCGAGAGAGAGGGACTCGCCCTGGAGTCCCCAAGAATTAGTACCGGTTTATCGACGTTTCGACGTGACGACTGTTACATCGAATCGTAAAACAATTGTAATTCCGTCAATTGCGGCATTTTATTAATTTTTTTGTTCTCCACTCCGTAAATGGGAAACCGAAATGTTACTTGGTCGATGTGGATTAAATTGGTTCAAACAAAAGAATCACCGATTAAATATAATTAATAGAATAATAATTATTATTGCGATGACGTTATTAAATTTAATATAGAAAAATGTAATTAGATATGCAATAAACAGGAAACCGAAATGTTTACCTGGTCGACGCGAAAATGTATTCGATCGGAACGGTCACCGATTAATACGACCGTCATAATAATAATAATAATCATAATTCCATCGGTTCAATTCAATGATTATTTTTCAATGTTCTTTTGTTTTGTTTAATTAAATATGCAACGAATCGGAAATTAAAATGTTACTTAGTCGACGGGAGTTAAATTCGTTCGAGTTGCGAGAACAACCGATTAATTCAATCGTTCGCAGGTCGCACAGTGGCGCAACGCGCGTGCCCATGCTATACGTACGAGCGCTCGAGATAATGCAATTAGCGATGAGAACGATATAAAGCGATTGTACAGTTAATCCATTCGAGTGGCACCGAAAATCCTTGTTCGGTTTCGACGGAATGTAAATTGCTTACGCAAGTCAACGTTATAGCGCGAGTACAGTATTGTAGTAAGCCCCATGCTGGAGTTCCCATGCCTGCTTCGCAATACTAGCGGAGGATAGCGCGTATTGCTGTTTAAGGGAATGCTCGCTTCGCTCACCCGGGCCACGTATATGCATCTCCAGCGATTCTCTCACCGTCCACATGCATCGCCGTCCGATTGATTCGGAGCCATCAACTCGCACTCGATATCGAAATCAACAGTTCAGGAATTATACCGGCTTGGCCGGTTCAGAGCAGCGTAGGTAATAGAAATTGCAATGTACTTTGCTTCCTCATAGAGGAAGCTTTGTTTATTTATTATTTTTTTTTCAACGAGAAAAAAAAAATTGGTCACAGTTTCTGTTACCGACCGAGTCTGTTCGGAGTTTTCGCGTTCAAGTACTTGCATCTTTGCTGGGAGCTCGAAGAAAATGTTTTCCCATTTTTGTGATGAAATAATTGGACTGTATTCAAATGAGATCCCGATCGCTGAGCTATACATTATGTATGAAACGATAATGTCCGGGACATTAATTATCATAATCAAACCTGCGTCACTGATAGTTCACGGACGGTTTTGATTGTTTCGTATGCACACGGAAATCAATATGCGAGTTTGCATGGTATACATCACAACGCATACTGTTTGGACTCCCGTGTAAATAAGGTAGGGCCGAACGGGGGAAAATGGATCGATCGACTGATCGATACAAAAAAAAGTTTAAAATAAAATACATAATAACTAGTCCAAGCATCAAAAATTGATTCGCCCTGGGAAAATAAAACGTACCTCCCAACCTCCCCGTCGTCACAACAGCACAATTTTTTTTTTATTTCGTATATGTATTTAATTAATATTTTTAAAAAATGTCTACACTACATAATTATGTCACCAGCCCCATTTTACCCCCACTCCAATTTTACAATCACTTTTTCCCTATAAATTTGTCGGGTCCCATTTAGCTTTGGCCTAGCCTATAAGCGGTATGTTCGCACTATCAGCAAACCTCATCGATGTCTATGTATTCGTCTCCCCGCCCCGATATATGTAATAATTGGGTACGTACCTGGCTCGGTACTTGTACCAAGATCACATAATCTCATGGCTCCTCGGTAGCCGATTATCCGCCCATCCGAGCCTGAAATTAGGCCTATCCCCCTATCGCGTGCTACGGGCTCTCGTGATCCTCGCGCAAGCACCGTTCACGTCTGTGTGAATCGTTGACATTCACTACCGACAACCCCTCACCATTGATTCGTACTCGTATTTCGTATAGTTATTCCCGTAGTTTATATGGAAATAACTATGGGAATAACTATGGCACGTCGATCCGGTCACGTATGTTTTTTTTTATTATTCCGAATAGAACTCGAGCTTGCTGAGCCGATTTGATCCACCGGTTCGCCCGGCGCTCGACGATAAGCTCGGATATATACTTTTTCGAGTTATAACTTCGCAGCAGCCACAGACCTCCATGACCCGCAAAATAATTTCTTGCCGGGACGCTTAATTATTTTTTTGACCTCAAGTAATTTACATCGTCGGTAACGACATCCAAAGATAAATACTCATAATTTTGGCCTACTTGAATAATCCCCGTTAACTGTGAATACGTGCTCTTTCCGAGAGGGATGAGAGCTACCAAGGGCACCTCCGTTAAACGCTTTAAAATCTGGTACTCGGCCCTAGACATAAATCCGAACGGTAAAAGAACAAAAAGAATTAAGAAACTCTTAAAATATTATCACAATTTTTTTTTTCATCCGGCTTCGTGATCCTGGTTTATAAATAATTCCTAAATCCCCAAATCATGACTGTAAATGATAAATTCCGTGAAACTCTGGTCGGTGACGTTTTCGAATTAACAGGTAGTTAAATTTCAACCCCGACGAGCGATTAACTCTTCCCCTGGAGATTGACAGACTTTCTACTAATAAATTTTGTTTATACATATGTAATATATACATATGTATGTATGTGCATTGATATATGTATATATATAAATATATATATACTCTCTACCGGTCTATCACGTCTGGATCGAGGCCAGGACCGCAATCGCATTAACGTAGTCCGTACTAATTACGGTCGGACACACGTTCACACGATTATAATCGACACTGTGCTCGCTGGACGTAGTCGCCTATCGGCAACGATGTAAATTCGATCCGGAAACGTTCGTGTGCTGGGCGCTCCCGGTATGGACCGGAATCTCCGTATATCCGCCGCGTTCCATCCGGTGTTACACGCACACCGGTATTTAATTCCGATGTGCTACATATGTATATATATGTATATGTGTATGTGTGTACATATATCGTACACGTCATGGGACACACGTTTTGCAGCCTCGTGCCTGTCGGAGGAGAATGTTCTTCGCCGAATTAACTCGACGAATCAACTGCTGTGCAATTCCAATTTCGGCCATGGCTTAAATCGTTGACGATAGTCGACTGTTGGGCGGTGAAATTATTTATTCCACCACACGTGTGTTAATGGGAAATCGGTGTCGGTAAGGCGATCGAGGGATCGGCCCACGTATCCGGGGGTTCCATGGGAAAAGAAAAATGAAGTAACAATGAGGGTTAACTTGGGATGCCGTGAGGGTGGAGCGCTAAGAGTACGTGGAGTGCCTCGATCGGTAACAAAATCTGTAATTAATTTTTTTCTACGAAGCTGACCCTAAAGGGCTAAAAACGAATTCGTAGATGAAACTGAAGTCATATTTGGTACACATGAGAATTTTATTTTAACCATCGAGGAACAGAATAGGGAAAAAAATTAATTACAGTTTCCGATATCGACCGAGCCCGGAGACTTTTTTTTAACTTTCGCGCGTGAAATTTGCGAAAATAGCTTGTTTAAACAACAAAAAAACCACAAAAACGTCTCAAAGAAAGCAAACGAAACTGAAACGGAAAGAGATTGAAGCAAAAGAAAAGAAACACGTTGGCCTCGTTTCATTGAATCGTCTACACGGGGAAGAACAGCACCGACCACTTTTCACATTCTACAGCCGAAGTGGAGTATGAGAATGAAAGTATAGAGACGATACAGAGAGAAGTTGAGAGGGGGGAGGGGGGGGGGGGGGGGGGAGAAGCGTGAGCGAAGGCTCGTAGCAGAACGGGTAACGGCAGGCTGGCGGTAGAAAGGAGAAAAAAAACGATAGAAAGGAAGAACGCTGTGGGACAGAGGGAAGAAAATGCTCAACGAGACTACCCGCATTTACGACTGCATCGATCATTCCCCTTCCAGCCACCACCGCAAGGCGCTGCGGGCGGGAAGGAAAGATGTCGAAAAACTTGTCATTGTCTATACGACATTTTTTTTTAACTCGACGTTTCTCCTTATTTATTTATATATACACGTATGTATACACATATATATACACGTATGTATACACACATATATACACGTATGTATACACATATATATATACACGTATGTATACACATATATATACACGTATGTATACACATATATATACACGTATGTATACACATATATATACACGTATGTATACACATATATACACACATATGTAGGGTAAAAGTGGTAAAT
Source organism: Amblyteles armatorius (assembly GCA_933228735.2). Lineage (NCBI taxonomy): Eukaryota > Metazoa > Arthropoda > Insecta > Hymenoptera > Ichneumonidae > Amblyteles > Amblyteles armatorius. The sequence goes on from OW121696.1 coordinate 2,532,559, forward strand.
ATGGCCCGGTCCATGCATCATTGATTTCCGTGCCAATCAGGGTGGTTCATTTTACCCTATACATATATACTCACATATGTACACACATGATTGTGAATAAAATATATTTATATGCATATGTAGAAACTGTTGCAAGTTACATCAAGGGTAGGTGCTACATGCGAGTCACGAACATCCGCGAGAGCTCGAGGGTTTGGAGAGGGTGCCGCTTGAATGGGAATGCATTTTATCCTATAACAGAGGAAGGGGGTTAGAGGAGGGGCGGAGGGGGGCGGCTGGATAAGAGAACAAGGCGAAGGAAAACGGTGGAGGGGATGTTGGCCTGGTTTCGTTGAACCTGATGCTGTGACGCGCGGAAGCTCTCCTTCGGTCTCTGGTCCCCCCCCCCCCCCCCCCCCCCCCCCGCCCCCCTTGGTGTACTATTATCGCGTCGCCAAAGAGAAAACGTTGTTGATACCCTACGTCAGACGGTGCGCCACGGTCTCTCGACAGAAGCATCCTTTATTAGTATTATAACTTGTGTGTGTAACTTGTGTATTAAATGTATATATATATACATATAATACATATATCTGTATAACGCCGGTGGTTAAAAGTTCCCCCGAACGGTAAGGCGAAGATGTAATTTCATAAGGCGAAAAGTTTCCGAGCAACACCGAGCTCGCGCCAGAGCCCCAAGAGTGGCACAACAGCGCCCGGACAACCCCCGAGCGAAAGGCAAGACTCGGAGGAGAAATTCGAGATAGATACAACTTTATTGCAATGGCCAAAGTATACGAATTTTGCCGAGCAAGTAAATGCAGCTTATATACATCGCGCACAATAATAACTGCAATTTACAATCGGCTACATTGTGCAGGAGGAAACTTTATCCCTAGGGCCAGCTCCCCCGCCCCCACTCGCCGAGACTGTTGCTGCCAGAAGGGCGCTGATCGCGCCCCTGAGGATGGAAGCTGCGCGAGCTGCTGCATTACGCCAGTCGGGCTTGTTCATTTTCGTAATGATCGAACTTTGGGTACATTTAAACGGTGGGGTGGCATGGCCCTTGAACCGTTATCACCCGACGAATATCCTTCGAAACTTATGTCCTCCGAAAAGACGAACCCCCGAAAGATTAACCCACTTAAACGTAAATTTATTTAAATAATGCGAAGCTTATCGAAACTATCGAATCGTCAGTGCATTCCGTTGGGTACAGAAGGTGGATGGTGTTCGGTCAAGTAGCTGTGCTAACGTTAGGCACGATATAAAGATCAGAATATTAGCGATTCTAAATTAATCTAGTTTCTCATATACAATCAATCAATATTATCAATATTATCGTCAGATGAGACTTTCGCTCGGAGAAATCAGAATCGTCGAAAATATATTTTTTCCGATGTGGTGTTCCATGGTGTCCAGCGGTCCTTCGAGGCCTTGGACTCCTGGAATTGTCCTTGAATTTTTTATTTCCCCGAAAATTTGAGTTCGTTTAAAAAAAGTATATTTGGTTCAGTAAATGTTTGTCTTCTTTTAATGAACTGCGACGTATTTCGACGTATTTTTGTGCGTTAAACATGAATCTGCTGGCCTTTTTGTGCGTAAGTGTAGTGGGAGATTTGTATCTTCGATTTTATGCACTGAAAACATTTTGCTCTAATGTGAAATCGCATTTTTGGGATTAAAATCTAAGATATTGAGTTTGGAGCAAAACGAACGTCATATTCGTGATCAAGGGGCCGCAATATCTTAATAAAATGACGTTTCGGGCCTTACTTTTCGGGGGATATACGTTTCGGGGTTTAAGTTTTCAGGGGATATGCAATTCGGGCGTTACGCTTTTCGGCGGACAATCATCGGGGGATAACCGTTCGGGGTCTATACCACCCTACCATTTAAACAACAATTTAAAAAAATATAAAAAAAAAAAAATTCTGGATAAAAAAAGTAAATAAATATAAACAAAACTCTTCGCTCTGCGAAGCAACGAAAACTGCGGAAGCTATGACGTCGGTGCTGTGAGATTGCGAGATCGAATTTCTTCGGTATACCGAGAATATATCTCTCGCTAAATAAACCCCTCTGCTCTTCCGCGAATTTTTCTTTCTCATCCGGAATTTGATGCGTGTTTTTGCTCGGTCGTGGTCCAAGCGTAGAAATATTTTTTACGATATAATCTGAAGAATTCGATTATAGGCAAAAAAAAAATTGTGAAATAAGAAAAAAACTTGCAAGAGGTGGGGGGGGGGGGGGGATGGAAGTAGCGATGAACGGCAGAGAGGCCATTGGCCCGGAAGGTGGTATCTGTGGCCATAGGAGAACGAAGAGGGACGAACGTATCTGCTCTCGGGCTTTTGCGTAGCTTGAATGGGCGATGCATTTTCACGTTAGCGGGATGCTGCGAGGCGAGAGACCGCGACGGGGGGGACGAGGATCTCGCGGGACGAGGAGGCCGGGCGGGGGGCGGCGAGAGGAGTTGATACGTCGGTGGCCTGGTTTCATTGAACCTGCGATGCACCAGGAAAACCCTGCAGCGCGACATCGCTTTCATCCACACATCCCCCCTCCCGCACACAGCCATTTCCCTTTCCTATATACAGTACAGTCTATCCATTCAACAAATGGCAATTGTACGGTAAACCGTCCGCGGGCTGGGAACGGGCGACACGATGACGGTTTTGTTTTTTGAACGCGGATGAGAGGTACTTCCATAAAAAAAAAGAGCATTAAACATCGATGATGATAATAAATCGTGCGAACGACATTCGTTGGTATTTGAAAAAAGTGAAATAAAGTTTCAAAAAAATGTTATGCGCGGAGTAGCTGTGGCGATATTTTTTTTTTAATGGCGTTGAATTCATTCGTCGAACAATGCGTTCGTTGTGTCTTGGTGGGTATCGCAATGGGCCACATTCACCACTTTTAGCTTATTACGAATATAGCTTGAGATTTCTTTGAATCGGTATATCCATAATAGAAAAAGGCCTAAATAATTTTATTTTTATTTGATTATTTTCTTGATGAAAAAGACGAAAAATGGGGTCTTTGGCGGCCGTTTCTCCGTGGCCTGTTTTCGTTGAACTCCAACCACCCGCACGCGCCGAGAGTCTTGCTCGCGACCATCTCGCACCCAGAAAAAAATTGATTTGACCGCCACCGTTTATTTGGTTTAAGTAAAATATTTATTCGATTTAAATAAATATTTATCTAAATTAAGAAAATAGTTACTTAAATGAAATAAATATTTATTGAAATCAACTAAATATCTTACGTAAACCAAAAGAACGGTGGCCGTCAAATAAATTATTTTTCTGGGTGCGCCACACAGCTGTACCGGTGCGCGCGAGAAACCTCTGCCGCTGACGCCAACACCGTCACACTTCTCGGTCGCACTCCTGACGGGCATCGGGGCGAAACGGACCAGCTCCATTATGCCATAGAACTTTGTTTCCTCAAATCCGGCGAGAAATTGTTGAAGATGGTCCGTCTTGCCCACACCCGCTCGCGGTGTCCTCCAGCGTCCATTCGGCTGTCGAAAGGGAGCGCGGGGTCGATGTGGCAGAAGCTATAGGGAGGCGGGAAATAAAAAAGAGCGGCGACGAGGAAGGGGTTGGCGGCGGCGTCGGGTCCTATGCATAGCTCGCCCCGGCTATGTATAGGTACGACGTTTCTATAAATAGAATTCCGAGTGCCCCGCCAACCCCCGTTCCGGCCGTCAGTAGTTGCCGTCGGTACCGACCCGACCCCCCCCCCCTCCTCTCCCGCCCCACTACCATCAACCCCCACTGTTCTTCTCTTCAACCCCTCAAGCCGACCCCCGCTCCGTCCCCCTGAAAAGGAGGGGGAGGTGGAGATCAAGAGGGGCTTGGAGGATCAGGCGGTTTGGAGAACGACGGGGGAGGGGGGGGGGGGGGGGGATATACGACGACATCATCCCTTTGCGACCTCGAAGCCTATATACCCCGACGACGACGTTGCACGGCGTGCGGGCTCTAAAACTTTACAGCCCTCGCTAAATATACAAGAGCCCGGGGGGCGTCGGGGACGGCGATCGAGTTTGCGGGCCGTTCCGAGGTACCCGACTCTTCATGGACGTTCGCGTAATATTTGCCATGAGGAGGGGTGGGGGGAAGCGCCAGGGACAGAGGTGAGAGTAATCGCGATCGGGCTTCGCACACATCTGAGATCGACGTTTGGACGCTATATTTTTATTGTATATTTTTTACTTTTTTTTTTTTTAATGCTATATGAGTTGACGTAAAAATGGCGAGAAGAACTCGCAGCCGAGAACGGACGAAACGGATGACTTTTTGTACGGATGAGACTGACGCGAGATCGGATGACTCGTTAACCGGGAACACCGAAGAGTGTCTGCGTTTTTTTTGTTTTTTGTATTTTTTTACCGAGATGTATTTGTGTGTGGAGTTACGGTAAATGTGGAAATATTGCGTGACGAAAATGGTAAAGACTTAATTTTCTGGGGATGACCGTGGAAAATAGGTCTTTCCGTTTTTAGTAGGAAATGAAATGAAATTTAATTTTTTCTCCACAGAAATCAAATGTGTGAAATAAATATATTAGCGCGGTGTTTATCGGCACCTCAAAATCCTGGAATTCTGGAAACGTTCTACGATTTTATATATGGTAATAAGTAATTACATGTATTTCTCGGCTCATAATATACTTTATGATTCACATATTATTATATAATAATTGTAATATGTATACAATATATACATAATAATACATCATTGTTATTATATTAATTACATTAATATTACGAGGTCCTCGTCGGCGTGTTTGGTGAGTTCCTCATAAAAAAAAAAATCTCCCGCCCTCACATCGACAATTAAAACGCCGCCCCTAACGAGGTCGCAGACACATTTCATAGTACAGAAATAGTGCTCAGCCGGTAAAGGAAATCCATATTAAAACGTCGATTAAATATAGAAAGCCGGTCGGACGGCGGGCAAGATAGGGAGTAGGCGGTGGAAACGGGACGGGATAGATGAGTGCGCGTGATTGAACTTCACTCTCCCTCGCCTATTAATGATTTAAAACTAGCGGGTAAAGCTTTTGCTTCTCCGCCCCGGCAGCGGCGAGCGAGTTAAAATGTGTCTCGAACACGTATCCAATCATCCTTCCCTCTCTCGATGGATACCGGTGCTCGAAACATTTCCAATATTCACGATCGAACCGGGGAAAATTGACTCCGGACCGATGTATATCGCCGATAGGTGTGCAGTAACAGACTCGGGGAGGAAAAAGTTGTGTATAGGAGCTTCGAAGCCTCGAACGGCTGCCGGTCCCTCGTTCCGGAAAACGGTCCTCGTTTCTGCACCGCGCACTTTTCCTCTTTCGTTTTTCCATCACTTTCCATCCTCCCTACCGAACCCTCCCGGCCCCCCCGGCTCGCTCTCGGGCGACATCGATATTCAATCGGATATATGCATTATCGATACTCCGTGTACCGTATATCATACGACGAGATAGCCGGGCTGACCGTGTGCTCGCGTTGCGGAAATCAGAGAGAGGCTGCACGATGGAAAGATCGAACCGTGCGCGAACTATGAACTTTGAAATGTCACGCCGAGCCCGTGTGTGTTCCTTCTGCACCGAAAGGCTCTCGGTGAAACGTGCCGATGGCTCGACGCGTGGGACACCGCGATCGATTAATAATGTTGACTATGGGGTGTTGCGAAAAAGAGGGGAAATGTACGCACGTGCGATACCGCTTATCTGGACGATAAACGCCAACTGTTACGATTACTTTTTTTTTTTTTTTTTAATGACGCATCTTTTCGCAGAAGGGTGTCAGTGGAAACAGCCGGATGGCCGGTCAGACGCTCAGGGAGGATTCGGGTCGCATGCGGCGGTGCGAAGAATGGCCCACTAGGTTCGTTCTATTCAAATGTATGCATGAGGAAGAAATATATATGTATATGTGTATGTATGTATTCTAATATCGAATACATTTGTCGATATAGATAAACATTTTTTTATATCTGATAAAGCGGTAGTGTTTGGCCTACAACTTGACATATATATGTGTAGGTGTTTATTAATGTTGTTCAGAGAGGTCTCGGATGAACCGTGAACTTTCCATGGTTCCAGAAACAGAAGCAGTGACCTTTTTTTCTATTTTTTTTTTTTTTTTTGTTCCATCTTCTTCCTATCTATCTTCTCAAGGAGGCTTTAGTTCCCGCACTATCCCGTTCTCTCTGTGTGTGAAAACCTTTAGGGGAAACGGCGTATAGGGTTTATGTATAACAGTGGTACGAGAGCGTGGGCCGATCGATCGTTGAATAAAAGTGAAAGGATGTCCCGAGGACGGCAGCGGGGAATTCCCCTTCAGAGTGGTTTACCCGGAACGCGGGATATAGAACACACGAAGGAGCGGGCGAGTTTCCGGTGCGGAATCTACTCGGATATTTGAAATTCGGGACGCAAGCTGGCTGATTGTTTGCCCAAAGTTGTTCATCCACTTGTTTTTTTTTTTAAATCTATTATACATAAGAAAATTATTGTAGCAATCTGAAGTTGGATCTGAGAGCGTTCGCGACCCTTTTTAATTTTTTGGGGTTAATCCGAGGGACGAAAAGAGAAAAAATTTAAGTTTCAGGACGACAATGACGATCGGTGGATTTCCAGGCTCCAAAATGTTGCTCCAACTCTTCCGACAGTCGACGAAACCGTTGTCAACGTCGATAATCAATTTTGCCAAGCGTCATCCTAGCTTCAGGCAACATATGCTGATAACACCGGGACAGTACTATCACTGGTGCGATACCGTGAGCACGCTATATCTCCGATCGGACGGATGGAATAATGGCATTAATGCGAAGATCGAAAGGCCGAAGGTCAGGGAAATCAAGGAATCCGTCGCCGTCGAAGTCGGAGCTCAACTAATGATCGAGGTTATCTTTCATTTTATTCTCCCAAACCCTTTCCGCTCCGTTCCACTGTTCATTAAATTTCGTTAAATTCGTTTATTTATTCATTTATTTAATTTATGAAGACGAAGAGAATTTTCGTTTACTTTCATTCGATCAATTTTTTGATGATTTTATTAAAATCCCCAGACGCTTGTCTTCGTTTTCCTCGCGGGATTGGTTATCTACGAATCGAGCAAGTCAGCAGCGAGATCGCAACTTCTGGAGGATTCGAGGGAGAGCGAGTTCGAGGCGATACTCGATCGCAGGAAGGATCTGACCCGACGCCTCGAGCATCAGGCTGCGCTGATTCGAGATTTGCGCTCGAGACTCAGCGATTGCGGGACCGAAGTGGGTTATCCAATCCCGGGAGGATCTGCGATCCAAGAGCCGGATATCCCGACTCGGAGACTCCAGGATGCTCCGTAAGGAAACTTTGGGTTCGTTGATGGTTTCGGATGCGCCATTTTCCATCGGGCCGTTCGGAGAACAACGCGACCTCTGCGAGGAACTCGCAGCTTCCGTTTCCGATTTTGGGCAGCACAGGTTCGTTTTATTCGCAGAAATTGAAGTAAAAATTTTCGACGATATTTCATCGCGATCGGGCTTGATATCTGACTCTCGCTCCGTTTCCCCCGTTCCGTGTCCGGAGTGCATTGCTCTCCGGAAGACAGATCGGTGCCAGAAGAAAGTCAACGGGAGGGAGGAAAAAGAGCTCCACCGACTTATCTGCTTCTTCCACTTGGTCAGAGTTCGCCCCCCTTACGGCGAGTCAGCGAACCCTTTCGCCGTTTCTGAATCGGAGTGGAACTACGGAAAATGTTGCGCTTGTGTTGCTGCATTTCTCTGGACAATTGACAATTCGAAAACTTACATAAAAAAAGAGAAATTAACCATCCTGGTAAATACGAAGCTTCGTTGAAAAGTCATTTTTGTCTAAGGTTCTTCGGGACTTTGGATCGAACCTTTTTCATTATCTTCGCATCGGCCCGAGAAAAGCACCGAGCTCGGTATAGCCGATTCTAAAACCGGCGAACTCTATAGGTATTTTTTTTCTGCTGCCGTTACTGGCAACGGCAGCGGAAAAAAAATCTTGCATTCGAAAAACGATTAGCGAAATTGAAATCCCAAGATGGAACAAAAGCCCTGTGAGCTCTGCGTTGGAACTCTTTGGGACGGGGAGGAGGGGGGAGGGGGGGGGGGGGCTAATAGACGCCGAAGTCGAAGGAGCTTCTGGAACGCGGACGTCGAAGCTCCGGATTCTCATATCGACGTTTCGGGGCCCCCGCGGCAAAGGCGGAAAGGCGCCAAGCTCTAAGAGCTATTCTATACGATGGTTCGACGATACATTTCATTTCGGTTAGGGGGGCGAGAGGGCTAAAACGGTCTGGGACGAAAAGAATGCAAGAATCAAGAAATTCACGGGCCTATTGAACTACACGATTTCCAGACGAAAACCATATGAAAGTCGCTTAGCCCCCCCCCCCCCCTCCGCTCCGACACTACACCGTATTCCACTCGAAGGAACTTTTACCATGATCGAGTCGTCCATCAATTATTGACGAAAAAATCTGAGACAGGGTATCGAGTCGCCTTCGTCCAGGAATTCCTCCCATACTCCCCGGGGATAAAATAATACAATACCGGAAGGGAGAGGGGGTAAAAACAAAAAAAGTAAGCAATCTCGCTTTATCGCGGCTTCTGAATAACTTTGCTCAGTCATGGCTCGGGTAATCGTGAGGATATACGGGGAGGTTGAAATTTGACTTGCAAGAGAGCCAATGTTGGAGCCAAGAATAATAATCGTGGCTCCTAACAAAAGAAAATATATGTGTCTGCTATCGTTAATGGGCGCGCCCTTAACATCCTATTCTTTCAAGTTCTTCGCGGTTATTGGTTTTTCCGAATTAGAATGTATTTAATTTTTTTTAAATGGTTTAAGCGTTTTTAAGTTTATCCGTCCTCGATATATTTTATTACGATATTCCACTATATTTGAAAAAATATACTTGCACAATTAACTTCCAAAAAAATATGTCCGAAATAAATCTTTGTTTTTTTACAAAATTATATTTCTCACCCAAGAGATATATTTCTATCGATCAACGCCACAAATCTGACCACTGCGGTACCGACCTCGTTTAGTGTTTGCATACTCCATCCGACCCGCTCATCCTCGGCGAGCGTCCGGAATGCAATGAATACGGAGCATAACAATTTTTCTTCATCACTACCTTATTTCGTTTCTCATCTCGCCATTATCCCTGACAGACGCGCAAAGATCACCGAGGTGGTTGACAACGGGCCGACGGGGAGGGGGTGGGAGGGGGAGAGGAGGGGGGGGGGAGAAGGTAGACTGTGTACATGGAGCGCCGAAGAAAGAACATTCCCACGGGAACGAGAAGATAGGCCCGGGGCGCAGGGAGAACCGGCGGATGTAGCGTTAATAGCCAATACTGTACCGACGCCTCCCGAGGCTCCCGTGCTCCGACTTTGCCTAAGGGACCGCCAACCCTCTCCGCTTTCCTGTTTTACCATCTCCTCATTTTTTCCCCTCGCACTCCGCTTCGTGCTTTAACTTTTTACTACGTCCCTTGCCCTCCCGCGTTATATAGCGCAGGACTCCCGTCGCCGACCCTCTTCGCGGATCACGTGACTACCTCGAGGGCTGCCGTCTGAACCCCCCCCCCCTCCCCCTCCCTCCGCCGCGCCGAACGGTTCGCCACATTTCCCTCGCCCGCTCGACTCGCTCTTCGCTGCGTATCGCGACTCACGAATTTCGTACGACCCATATTTCTCCCCCAAGGATTGCCATTGCCGAAAGTCTCTCGCGAGATTACCCCGGGAAGGAAAGAAATAAAGGATACGGCAGAGCTGGGCTCTCGACGTTACCGACGGGGCGCAATTTCCGAGCCACTTGTGCACACCGAGCTTGATACCTGTTCGCGATGCTGGGGAACTTAAATGACGCGGGTAACGAAATGGACGAGTGGATGGATGAAGGTAAATAATTGTATCGATAGCGGCGAGTTTTCACTAAAAATATAAACGTTCGTTCGAAGTTGAGAACAATTTGTGTTATGTTCTTTTTTTTTAAGGTCCAAGTGAAAACATTTAACTGACGAAAGAGGGGCAAGACGGTAAATTTTCATCAATTTTTTCGAGAGACATAAAAAGAAGGTTATCAACCGAAATTGAGGATTCCGATTTTAAAGTAACTTGGCCATACAACTCGCAGTTGTCCTACGAGAGATCTCGCAACGAAGCTCTGATCGGCAATTCGAAACTCCCCCATATTTATTTATTTATTATCAAAACAAACGCTATCCCAGTGAAAAAAAAGATGTAAGTCATACGCGATAAAAAAAGAGTCTGCGACGAAAAAAAAGATAAAAAACCGGAGAACCGTCCGCGGCATTTGATTGTTTGCAGGCGGCGAACAGTGAAAGCCAGAACCAGCCGCTCGTCTAGTCTCGGGGGTGTACTTGCGCTACTTGAGAGTCGTCTTCCCGCGTCTTCTCGAAGTACGGCACTCCTTTTTCCTTGGAACGATCCTTCCAACCGTGCACATAGCGATACTACATCCCACCTTATGTACTCATATTCCAAAGGTGCCTATATGTATATTTTTTCATCCCCCGCCCCTCCCCCATTGGTATCTGCTGGATCCCCCCTCCCCCTCCCCCTACATACCTATAGGGCATCCAAATGTGCCTTCGTGCCTAGGCGAATACGTCCGCCGGTTCTAAGTATACACGGATGTACAAGCAGATATATATACTGTACCAACGTATGTACTACAAGTAGCGGCGACCTTGTTCCCCGAGAGCTCTCTCTATTTTTAAAGCAGCTTTATCGCATCCCGACGACACCATCGCCCACCTTCTTTTCTCCTCCACTCTTTTCGCCCTTCATCCTTTCTCACACTGGTCTCCACTCTCGCCCGTATTATATATATATATATATATATATATGAATGTGTATATATATTTGTCCGTGGACTACCCGCACACAGAGCCACCCGTCTACCCGGTCTCGCGTCTTCCGCAGAAACATCGTTGGACAACTCGGAGAACACCGAGGAACTCAACCCGGCGTACATACAACCTGCGCCTGTCCTCCTATTCGTGTTGTGATAAGTTCGTCTCTCATTTTTCTCGTTCTACCGTGTGAAAACTCCGAAAGGTACCGAGCGCATTGCACGCCCTTCTGCTCAAATTTGCCGTGACGACGGGAATGTAGAATACCTTCTGGAATATTCGGAATGTCGTTGTTCACATGTGTCGCTTTAAATTTTGATCTTGGACTGTTATCTGCGCTCCTTATTGGAAAAAAATAATTATTTTTGTACTGATGAAAAATTATATATGATGTATATAAAAATCATTATTATTAATGTTATTTTCATCATTATTATTGTTGCTGTTGTTCTTGTTGAGAAAAATTAATTAATTGCGGATTGATTTTTCGATATCGAACTTCTGGAGTTACGAAAGAATGTTGACTTTTTTAAATTACTATCGATGAGGCGGATTCCGGACGTTTCACGTTTCAGACGGTAATCACGCGTTGCGCCCGACACTTTGAAGGATCGCTCAAGCCCCGTGTAAAAGTAATATGTACTAACGAAGCCAGTCGAAGTAGTAATTATAACTAACAACAGAAACGACCGCGAGCGACCAGACACTCGAGAGTGCCTATCCACGAACGCGCCCGGGTGCGCGCGAGCTCTCCCGCCAGCCACCCGGCTCCGCCGGACGAGTACAGGCTTTCCCTACTCGTCACCCTAATGAGACTCGAGATCTCACGCCCCCGGGAGGTTCATTCTTTTGTCGGTCCACGCGAAATTGGGCGGGTTTTTTTTTCTTCTTTGACGGGAGGTGTAGGGGAGAGCGGGGCAAAATGGCACAGCGGGGCAAAACGGGGCATAACATTATGAGACAAAAGGCAATTTTCCAATAACTTTTGGATGGTGGCAAAGGTCGTCCGTGTGGCGAAACGGGGTTGAAAATCCGGATGTGTCGTTGGGACAAAATGGGGCATCGAAAAATCATTGGAAAATTGAGTTTTGCCCTCACTGTCCCGTTTTGCCCCACTGACCCATTTTTCCCCGCTCTCCCCTGTACCGCCAACGACAGCCCAATTTATTGTCGAAAAGAAAAATTGTTTAATTTTTTACATTAAGTTAAATGTCCCAGGGACCTGTCAGTAAATACTTTATTTTTATCATTATTATTAATATTAAAGAATAAATAATAAATAGTGAATAATAACAATAAAACATTTACTGACAGGATTATCAATGTTGTTGTTGTTCTTGATAGCAGTTCATTTTAAAAAATTACAATATGAAACAAATATGAACTTGAAAGAACTCAATGTAGACTAAATATTACACAGTGAGTTCTGTGCAGTAAAATTCTGCGAGTGATAACATTTTCATCGAAAACAGACATTTTTTTTCTTCTTTGACAGAGAGGTCTATACCGCCAACGATAGCCCAATTTATTGTCGAAAAGAAAATTTGTTTAATTTTTTACATTAAGTTAAATGTCCCAGAGACCTGTCAGTAAATACTTTATTATTATCATTATTATAAATATAAAAGAATAAATAATAAATAGTGCATAATAACAATAAAATATTTACTGACGGGATTATCAATATTGTTGTTGTTCTTGATAATAGTTCATTTTAAAAAATTACAATATGAAACAAATATGAACTTGAAATAGCTCAACGTAGACTAAATATTACACAGTGAGTTCTGTGCAGTAAAATTCTGCGAGCGATAACGTTTTTATCGAAAACGGATCGTAACGATCGTAAAGGTGGGCGGAGGGGGGAGGGAGGGGAGAGTTTTAAGCGAAGATCACGAGTCCTCGGGACGACGTCGTCGTCGGGGAGAGTGAGCGTTAGTCGTAACGGGGACGGTAGGTTTTGGTATTGGTTGGTTATGCGGCCCGGGTCGATATCGGTCCGCAGGGAGAGGAGAGCCAGGAAGCATCGGTCAATGCGGGGTTCTTGCGTGCCGCGCTTCGTTCGCTCCAGGAACGCTCGCGAGATCACGGAAGGTGGGATGCTGCTTGGCCGGGGGCCGTGCTCCGTGCTGTTCCGGCAAGCTCCGCTCTCTGCACGGCTCCACCGTTGCCGAGAGGCTCGGTGGCCTCAGCGACTCTCGACTCCGTCCCCGAAGATCTCAAGGGGACGAAAAAAAAAAAAAAAAAAAAAAAAAAATTGAGGGGAAGTGGCAGGATGGGGCTACGCGGCTCGCGGAGAGAAAGAGACTTGATTCCCCGTCGAGAAACGAAACTTACCGCACTTTCTTGGTATAATGTACGACGAGAGTACAAGCAGTCGTTGTGATTGTCAAAGAGACCGAAAAAAAAGATGGAAGAAAGAATGTGGACCGACAAAGAAAGAATAGAAAAATAACGAGCGGAGAAGAGCGTGGAGATGCAACGGGTGATATCGCGTATATACACATGTATATACATATATACGTCGAAATAAACGGATGCTGAATGCAGAAGCAAAATGTGTAAAAAAAGAAAAAGGCAAAAGAGCGGAAAAGTTTGAGGCCGTAATCACGCATCTACACACGGATCCGCTTTGTTCGCCCTGCTGATGAACCCGGGGTGAAGTTGAAATGAATTAACTACCTCGAACTAACCGCCAGCCATCCAGCAACATGTGGATTGTTTATTTCGTCTGGTTGTTCTACGAAACGCGTACATTCTCGAAACTTCGAGACAGAGGTGATCGAAGCGAGTACTTTTTTTAATTAAATTTTACACAAAGATTTTACTTGCTCTTCTTATTTAACTTTTTTTGAAATAAACGAGTATTATAATATTCACAGTATAATATATATATACCGAAAATACGTCACTTCAGAAAAATGAGATTTTCGGAACCGGAAGTGCCATATTTCCTGATTATTTGGCGAGGCAGGCAGCAAAAAAAAACAAATACTCGGAATATTTGCTCATAATAGTCGGTTTGAAGTCCTAAAATAATAATAGGAAATTCGACTGTCCCAAATATATTTCCTCGTTGAAACATCCCCGCTCAGTTATCCAAAGCTCGAGAGAGCCGTACGTTGGCAATCTCGTAAATCCTCCTCGGTTTCCCCAAGTGCAAGAGAGTGCGTCACGTCGAAAGTCCATACGTTCCATTTAGTTTTTTTTTAAATAAACGAGTATAAACGAATATTCACAATGTAATATATATTCACCGAAAATACGTCACTTCCGAAAAATAAGATTTTCGGTACCGGAAGTGCCATATTTCCTGATTGTTTGGCGAGGCAGGCAGCAAAAAAAAACAAATACTTGGAAGATTTGCTCCTAATAGTCGGTTCAAAGTCCTAAAATAATGATAGGCCATTCGACTGTCCCAAATATATTTCCTCGTTGAAACATCCCCGCTCAGTTATCCAAAGCTCGAGAGAGCCGTACGTTAGCAATCTCGTGAATCCTCCTCGGTTTCCCCGAGTGCAAGAGAGTGTGTCACGTCGAAAGCCCATACGTTCCATTTAGCTTTTTTTAAAAATAAACGAGTATTATAATACTGACAGTATAATATATATTTACCGAAAATACGTCACTTCCGAAAAATGAGATTTTCGGAACCGGTAGTGACATATTTCTTGATTATTTGGCGAGGCAGGCAATAAACAAAAAAAAAACAAATACTTGGAAGATTTGCTTCTAATAGTCGGTTCAAAGTCCTAAAATAATGATAGGCCATTCGACTGTCCCAAATATATTTCCTCGTTGAAACATCCCCGCTCAGTTATCCAAAGCTCGAGAGAGCCGTACGTTGGCAATCTCGTAAATCCTCCCCGGTTTCCCCGAGTGCAAGAGAGTGTGTCACGTCGAAAGTCCGTATGCGGTGCCCGGCATCGCTCCCGCGTGACGCAAACGTCAACGAGATGGTATAACGCGAGGTGTGCGACTGTACTGCGAGAGTATTTCAGAAGACAGAGAGAAACGAGGAGTATGAGAAGTGAGAGTCTCAAGGATGCGACAGGGTTGAAAGGGGCCGGAGGTCCGGTGACGAGGGGAATTTCTAGTTGGGCAGTTTGCTCCGAAAGGGCGGGCGCAGGGGGGTTGAAGGCGAGATCTACTTATTTCACGAGCTCGTAAAGCGAGAATAAGACGAGAAGACGACGGAGTCGACGTTTCCGCGACGGCGAAACGACGGAAAAATGAAAATATACGCATTGCGACGCGACGAGGCAACGAGCCTCAAACGACGCTGAAAGCGCTTCGGTCTCGTGCAAATTATGCTTTCATCTCTCGAAAATCGACAAACCCGTTTTCCCTCGAAACAGTTATCAGCCGTTGATAAATTATGGATGAAAAATGATTGCCAATCTCTACATCCGGCAGCGCCGAGGCTCGGAGAAAAATTTCAGAATTCGCAGTAGTCACGACGATTCGGCGAAAGTCTCTTATCAAAGCGATCAACGAACGGGCCAATTATGGGAGCAATTTTTATCCAGTGGTTTCCGAGTTAAAATTACGGTTATTCTCCACCTGCCTTTGCAGGGCCCAATGGTGCCCTTTTTCTCTAAAGCCTCGAGTCCGTGCAGAGTGGTTCGGCCAAGTGGCCGACGATGAGCGGCGATTAATCGGATGCTCCAGTGGCATCGACGATGGTCCTCGATGCCATCGGCTCGGCTCTTTAAGGTACGTCCCGCGAGATAGCGTATCTCTTTTATATCGTCAACGGCGGGCTATCTTCGTCGCTTCCTCTCTTCCGTGGCTCCTTTGGCTTTAGCCCCGAAGCACCGCGAGTGCGCCGCCGACACCTGAAGCTTCATGACACTGTTGTGAAAAGCCATCTCAAGGGTGTTGGCTGCACATAGCACGAGAGGCGACGAGTAGGGGGCCGTCTCGCCCCCCCCGTTGCGGATCGTCGAGGAGCCCGGCCTGCCACCGCCGTCTTGTTTGCCCGTTCATAACGAGCTGTGACAGCGCATCGAGGATCCCCCCGTTGTTCCAACGTCTCGGGCGCCGGTCTCGTGTAGGCGACGCTACTCGGATTTTGCACCTGTAATAGCGCCATGGCCATAACCCACCCCCTTCGCCCGAGATAAGTGCCCATCGGAGAACAATCTTTGTAATTACGTGGGAATAAGCGACGCGTCGTTAGTCGGCTGATTACTCGTCGAGCGGAGGCTTAAGAGCATGTGAAATACCGTCGACGGAAAAGAAGACAAATTTTTGGTTACGATCGGCAATGAAAATTTATTCCGCGGGTTAAATTTTATAATGTGTAGCGAACGGTCTTTCACGCCTACACGTTTGTGCGCTTTCGCCCTTTCTCTCGTTTCCCTAGTAGGCTGTGGATGGATGTTTCCAGAATATTGCTTTTGAGCGTTGCCATTAAGAGCATGTGAAATACCGTCGACGGGAAAGAAGACAAATTTTTGGTTACGATCGGCAATGAAAATTTATTCCGCAGGTTAAATTTTCTAATGTGTAGCGAACAGTCTTTCACACCTACACGTTTGTGCGCTATCGCTTTTTCTCTCGTTTCCCTAGTAGGCTGTTGATGGATGTTTCCACAATATTGCTTTTGAGCGTTGCCATTAAGAGCATGTGAAATACCGTCGACGGGAAAGAAGACAAATTTTTGGTAACGGTCGGTAATGAAAATTTATTCCGCAGATTAAATTTTCTAATGTGTAGCGAACGGTCTTTCACACCTACACGTTTGTGCGCTGTCGCTTTTTCTCTCGTTTCCCTAGTAGGCTGTGGATGGATGTTTCCAGAATATTGCTTTTCAGCGTTGCCATTAAGAGCATGTGAAATACCGTCGACGGGAAAGAAGACAAATTTTTTGTTACGATCGGCAATGAAAATTTATTCCACAGGTTAAATTTTCTAATGTGTAGCGAACGGTTTTTCACACCTACACGTTTGTGCGCTATCGCTTTTTCTCTCGTTTCCCTAGTAGGCTGTGGATGGATGTTTCCAGAATATTGCTTTTGAGCGTTGCCATCAAGAGCATGTGAAATACCGTCGACGGGAAAGAAGATAAATTTTTGGTTACGATCGGCAATGAAAATTTATTCCGCAGGTTAAATTTTCTAATGTGTAGCGAACGGTTTTTCACACCTACACGTTTGTGCGCTTTCGCCCTTTCTCTCGTTTCCCTAGTAGGCTGTGGATGGATGTTTCCAGAATATTGCTTTTGAGCGTTGCCATCAAGAGCATGTGAAATACCGTCGACGGGAAAGAAGACAAATTTTTTGTTACGATCGGCAATGAAAATTTATTCCACAGGTTAAATTTTCTAATGTGTAGCGAACGGTTTTTCACACCTACACGTTTGTGCGCTATCGCTTTTTCTCTCGTTTCCCTAGTAGGCTGTGGATGGATGTTTCCAGAATATTGCTTTTGAGCGTTGCCATCAAGAGCATGTGAAATACCGTCGACGGGAAAGAAGATAAATTTTTGGTTACGATCGGCAATGAAAATTTATTCCGCAGGTTAAATTTTCTAATGTGTAGCGAACGGTTTTTCACACCTACACGTTTGTGCGCTTTCGCCCTTTCTCTCGTTTCCCTAGTAGGCTGTGGATGGATGTTTCCAGAATATTGCTTTTGAGCGTTGCCATCAAGAGCATGTGAAATACCGTCGACGGGAAAGAAGACAAATTTTTTGTTACGATCGGCAATGAAAATTTATTCCACAGGTTAAATTTTCTAATGTGTAGCGAACGGTTTTTCACACCTACACGTTTGTGCGCTATCGCTTTTTCTCTCGTTTCCCTAGTAGGCTGTGGATGGATGTTTCCAGAATATTGCTTTTGAGCGTTGCCATCAAGAGCATGTGAAATACCGTCGACGGGAAAGAAGATAAATTTTTGGTTACGATCGGCAATGAAAATTTATTCCGCAGGTTAAATTTTCTAATGTGTAGCGAACGGTTTTTCACACCTACACGTTTGTGCGCTTTCGCCCTTTCTCTCGTTTCCCT
The DNA here is from genome assembly GCA_933228735.2 of Amblyteles armatorius. Classification (NCBI taxonomy): domain Eukaryota; kingdom Metazoa; phylum Arthropoda; class Insecta; order Hymenoptera; family Ichneumonidae; genus Amblyteles; species Amblyteles armatorius. The sequence continues at coordinate 2,550,464 of OW121696.1, forward strand.
AGTAGGCTGTGGATGGATGTTTCCAGAATATTGCTTTTGAGCGTTGCCATCAAGAGCATGTGAAATACCGTCGACGGGAAAGAAGACAAATGTTTGGTTACGATCGGTAATGAAAATTTATTCCGCAGGTTAAATTTTCTAATGTGTAGCGAACGGTTTTTCACACCTACACGTTTGTGCGCTATCGCTTTTTCTCTCGTTTCCCTAGTAGGCTGTGGATGGATGTTTCCAGAATATTGCTTTTGAGCGTTGCCATCAAGAGCATGTGAAATACCGTCGACGGGAAAGAAGATAAATTTTTGGTTACGATCGGCAATGAAAATTTATTCCGCGGGTTAAATTTTATAATGTGTAGCGAACGGTCTTTCACGCCTACACGTTTGTGCGCTTTCGCCCTTTCTCTCGTTTCCCTAGTAGGCTGTGGATGGATGTTTCCAGAATATTGCTTTTGAGCGTTGCCATCAAGAGCATGTGAAATACCGTCGACGGGAAAGAAGACAAATTTTTGGTTACGATCGGTAATGAAAATTTATTCCGCAGGTTAAATTTTCTAATGTGTAGCGAACAGTCTTTCACACCTACACGTTTGTGCGCTTTCGCCCTTTCTCTCGTTTCCCTAGTAGGCTGTGGATGGATGTTTCCAGAATATTGCTTTTGAGCGTTGCCATTAAGAGCATGTGAAATACCGTCGACGGGAAAGAAGACAAATTTTTTGTTACGATCGGCAATGAAAATTTATTCCGCAGGTTAAATTTTCTAATGTGTAGCGAACGGTTTTTCACACCTACACGTTTGTGCGCTATCGCTTTTTCTCTCGTTTCCCTAGTAGGCTGTGGATGGATGTTTCCAGAAAATTGCTTTTGAGCGTTGCCATTAAGAGCATGTGAAATACCGTCGACGGGAAAGAAGACAAATTTTTGGTTACGATCGGTAATGAAAATTTATTCCGCAGGTTAAATTTTCTAATGTGTAGCGAATGGTTTTTCACACCTACACGTTTGTGCGCTATCGCTTTTTCTCTCGTTTCCCTAGTAGGCTGTGGATGGATGTTTCCAGAATATTGCTTTTGAGCGTTGCCATCAAGAGCATGTGAAATACCGTCGACGGGAAAGAAGATAACTTTTTGGTTACGATCGGCAATGAAAATTTATTCCGCAGGTTAAATTTTCTAATGTGTAGCGAACGGTTTTTCACACCTACACGTTTGTGCGCTATCGCTTTTTCTCTCGTTTCCCTAGTAGGCTGTGGATGGATGTTTCCAGAATATTGCTTTTGAGCGTTGCCATCAAGAGCATGTGAAATACCGTCGACGGGAAAGAAGACAAATTTTTGGTTACGATCGGTAATGAAAATTTATTCCGCAGGTTAAATTTCCTAATGTGTAGCGAACGGTCTTTCACACCTACACGTTTGTGCGCTGTCGCCCTTTCTGTCGGTTCCCTAGTAGGCTGTGGATGGATGTTTACAGAATATTGTCTTTGAGCGTTGCCATAAACAGGCTGGAAGATATACATCTATAACGATAACCGTGATTGGCGAACGGAAAACAAAGGATGACGGATTCGGGAAAACATAGGAGGAAACGAGGGATCGGGAAGGCACTTCGGAACGAAGCGTTGAACGGGTCGGATTGCTCCGACGAATTTCTAATAAAAGCATCTTTTTTTGCATTGAAAGTCTCCGAGGTTGTTTTTTTTTTTCTCCTACAAACGGTTGAATTTTAGCTCGCGCAATGTTAATTTTTCACAGGCACTCACAGTGATTGGCCATTTTCAAACAAGACACAATTTCTGTCGAATAAATCGTTTGGCTGAGTAATCTTGTGAGGTTGCAGAATTTTGTTTTTCATGGATGTTGTTACTGTCGAGTGTACGAATGCCCTTCGTTTTATTCAATTTTCGAGGGAGGAAGAGCGTGATGGAAGGGTGCGGCGCCGACCCTCGTCGTGGTCGATCACGGGCAGTAGAAATTTAACTATAGTGCGATTTCAAACATTGTGAAGAGGAGCGACCGTCTGTCGACGACGAGCGATTCCCGGGGTTGTGCTTGTTCAGCACGAGCAGAAAATCACCCTCAAACTTTCATCACTGGTCCGATAGTTGTTGGGGTTGTTGGGGCACATGCCGGAAAGGACTCGGGATTGCGTACGTCACGTGGACGAAAAAGCGCAGGCGCTTTCAATCCCCCCTCAGTCACGTGTTGATCGTCAAACACCCTAGTATTCCCACTGAAACTACTCTTATTCTCGTGTTGCCTCGAGAATTATCGACGCCAAAGTCTCAAACGTACCCATAGAAAACTGTTATGGGAAACAGGGTATAAATATCACCTATATAGGGCAGAGTCGAGCAAAAGGCTCCAAAAGGCTTCCCGCTCATCTCGCATAAGTTCGAGAAAAGTAAGCGAATATTGCAAGTACTTCTCGATGATATAAAAATCTGAAAAAATTCATGCAGATTGAAGGTACTGAAGAGATTAATTTTGCACAATAATAATTCTAAAGTGTTATTAACAAATTAATCAACAAATTAATTGTTTAACAAATTGCCCGGCAAAACAACCATTTTTTTCTATGAAAATGATTCGTTTATTTTTCTGAATACGTTTTAATTTTTTCAAATTTTTCAATTAGCTTTGATTTTTAAAAAAAATTTATTTGGGAAAAATTTCTGAATAAACACAAACATTAAAACTAATTGAAAAATCTGAAAAAATTCATACGTGTTCACAAAAATAAATGAATCATTTTTATCGAAAAAAATTGTTGTTGTGCCGGGCAATTTGTTAAGCAATTAATTTTTTGATTAATTTGTTAATAACATTTTGGAATTATTATTGTGCAAAATTAAACTCTTCAGTACCTTTAATCCGCATGCATTTTTTCAGATGCTTATATTATCGAGAAGTACTTGCAACATTCACTTACTTTTCGATAACTTGTGCGAGATGAGCGGGAAGCGACATAGCTACCTTACAAAAAAAAACTTAATTACATACGAGGCATTAGTTGCTCTTCACTATGTACACAGAGCGTGGTACTATCAATTTTATCAATGCCTCCACCCTTCCGGTATCGACAACTTTTAGTCGGATGAATATTCAATCATTCCGCGATACGCCAAATTTTTCCCGTTGCCACGAACGATCGAACGAAATCGTCGAATCAGCTCTTCGTTCCTTCATTCTCCTGCCACTGATACCTAATTTCGCAAATTTCCGATAATGGAGCCCGGAAGCTTTCGTACCATCGCTTCCCGACTGCCCGTTCCAATATTTCCACTGTTCTACTCTGTGACTCAACGAAATTATGGACTATCATAGCAATTTTATCTTCCATCGAAATTTGTAAGATACAATAAAACCATTTTTTTTATAACTGATAAATTTTGAAAAATGTATTCATAGTAAGTGACGAAATTTCCTACGACTTCGAGTAACTTCTGAAAATATTCTTTCGCGGTCCGAGGCATCGTCGAGATAAAAAAAATCACCATAAAAAAATATGATAAAAAAAATAGACTCAAAATTATCGTCACCCTTCTATATAAATATATTTCATCCCCAGAAATATCGTAGGTCTTGTATATAAATATATTTTATTCGTAAAAATATAATACGGTAGGTCTATCGTCTCGTTTGCCGTATACATATTTTCCACCTCGACGTCTGTCGACAAAACCGATGCGACGTGCAGACCGCATCTTCGCGCGGCTCGAACCAGTTTCCCAATCGGATAGGTGCACCGTGTGTTTTCTCATACGGTGTCACACAACTGGAAGGAGGGAGGGTAGGACCGGCGGGTTGGCAGAGGAAGCTTGCGTTTACGGGCCAATTCCCTCGTAATAACTCCAACGGAGCGTGAACCGAACATTGCGCGAACGAAAGTGGGTTGCCCCCGTACAAGGGGCGGTTCGAGAGAGGCGAGAGGGAAAACTGCATCGCGACAGAAAAAAAAAAAAAAAAAAAAAAAAAAAGGAAGTCGAGAGGTTCGGTTAACGAGCTTTAACGCAATTGCAACTCGCGTGAGTGCGGAAAACTCGAGCCCGGTTGCAATGTCGATTTAACGATTCTCGTCGACCAATTCTCAAATGCAACCTTCGTCGTTAAATCCACGCTACCCCTTCCCCTCCCCCACTCTCTTCCGAATCTCCTTCCCCTCTTCTCTCCTTTGTTATTGGTTTTTCGCTACTCAGCTTCGTGTCAATTATTTTATTACGAGAAGACAGGCAATTTTCAAATTGTTATTATTATTATTATTATCTTCAAAAGAAGAAAAAGTTACTTCAGAAAATTCTCTAATTGCGAGATCGCCTCTGGAGTCGCAGCTCGCGTGAGTGTCGAAAGCTCGAGCCGGACGTAATGGCGGTTTAACGATCCACGTCGAAGAATTTTCAAATTCGATGCACCTCCCCTTCCCCCTGTCGATCGCGTGTCTTTCGAGTCTCGTCTTCCTCTTCCTCCGGCGAAACTTCCATCTTCCGTCGACGCGAATCTCGCGTGTGTACAAACATTCGCCCTTGCTCGCTGTACACGGAGGGTCGAAATCCAGCTTGAGTAACGAGGCCCGTTACGCGGAAGTTTTTTTTTTCGTCGTCTTTTTTTTCATCTTCCTCTTCGTGCGCGCTGACGAGTCAGCATTCTTAACGGTTTTCCATTAGCCAACACAGCGGGCTTAACGGATGGATTTACCGTCCCGTTCTCTCCCTATCGGGCATTATCTTTCTTGGCCCTCCCCGTCCCAAATCCCGCCCCGCCGAATCCGGCTAAAAGAGAAGATGCAGACTATCTTATTGTACACTCGGCCCGCGCACCGCAAACTGGAGAGGAAAAAAACGCCTCGATTAAGGATTCGACGATGAGATAACAGAAAAAAACACGGCATCGAATTAGCCGCAATCCCCTTAACTTCGCAGTTTCTCCCAGTACGGATAGTCCTTACCCTACGTCGTACAACCTCTGTAATGTACTCCGAGCATGGCGGGTGATGGATGGTCTTTTCCTGGTTAAATGACTTCGGGAAATCGCTGCTATCGTAAATCTGCACTGTAAAGTGAACATCATTTGTGGAGGAGCGAGGCCAGCGCCAGCTAGTCGGTCGATCGTTCGGTCGATCATTCGGTCGATCTTTCGGTCGATCATTCGGACGATCAATCGATCAATCAAACGGTTGATAAATCAGTCGATCAATCAATCGGTTGATAAATCAGTCGATCAATCAATCGGTTGATAAATCAGTCGATCGATCAATCGGTTGATAAATCAGTCGATCAATCAATCGGTTGATAAATCAGTCGATCAATCAATCGGTTGATAAATCAGTCGATCAATCAATCGGTTGATAAATCAGTCGATCGATCAATCGGTTGATGAATCAGTCGATCGATCAATCGGTTGATAAATCAGTCGATCGATCAATCGGTTGATAAATCAGTCGATCAATCAATCGGTTGATAAATCAGTCGATCAATCAATCGGTTGATAAATCAGTCGATCAATCAATCGGTTGATAAATCAGTCGATCAATCAATCGGTTGATAAATCAGTCGATCAATCAATCGGTTGATAAATCAGTCGATCAATCAATCGGTTGATAAATTAGTCGATCAATCAATCGGTTGATAAATCGGTCGATCAATCAATCGGTTGATAAATCAGTCGATCAATCAATCGGTTGATAAATCGGTCGATCAATCAATTAATTTTTATTATTTCTCGTCGATCAATTAATCGATCGATCAATCGATTAACGCGGAATGACTAAAAAAATGTGCATAGGATAGTTTGTTGAACTCTTAGAAGACAAGTTCTACGATCTCTGGTGTATACCAATAAGACGCGTTGAAAAGCGACCGGGTTTCTTTGATGGAAATTTAGTGTCCCGAATCCCCTTGCGGCAATTCCAGGGATTGCCGGAAGATTGCCGAAGACAAAGGGATGCGACGAGCTTGGGAGATACGACCCGACGGTGGGGTCCCCGAGAGGCGCGGGCGCGCAAGTATTGAAATGAGAGTCTGTCGAGACGCGAAGCCAGAGGCAAGATATACCGCAGTCGATGCATTTGAATTTGCATCTCGTATGCATCATGCAAATTGTATATTCCCTATGCCTTGGGCGCAGATATCCGCACCGTAGGGTGGAGAGCGAGTCAAACTAGAGCATCTTAAAAAAATATATTCACGGTACAAAAATGGTTTGATCCCAAATGATTCGGTGATCCCAAAGTTTTGCACTGGTGGTCCATTTAGCCCCGCTATCCCCCCCCCCCCCCCCTTCTATATTGTCGCGGCAATCGCATGAGCTCGCGTCTTGCCGAGCCCTGATCAGTCTGAAAGATTTTTCATATTGATCTACCGCAAATAATAATTTTTTTCTTATAATAATTATTTTTTATGCGCTCCCAACCGATGTAGCGAAACTTGTCTCGTTGCATTCGGTCCTACAAAGAGATACGTCAGAGCTTGTCGCTGAGATCGACGGTGCGAAAACCCGACGCATACCCGGACGTCGATCTCTCTGGAGACAACCAAAGTGGAATAATATCATTCTAGTTCGACGTCCTGGCAAGAGTGGCGAATAAATTCAAACGCGTTACGGTTATAGACACACGCGGAGACAAGCGATTCATGGAATCTTGGCAATTTCCTGCATGACTCTATTCGCGCTTGAAATGAGAAATGTCTAATTTTTTTTTTTTTTTTTTCAATTTTGGAGAAAAAAAAGTTGGTCTGGGTCCTCACGTGATCAGAGGAAATCGGCGATTCACTGAATCATGGAATTTTCAAACGACTTTATGTTCACACTGAAATTGCGAATAAAAAAACGATAATTATATTTCATACCGGTCTATATATATGTTTTCGCTAATTACAAAAGTTGGGACGTTTTGACGGTTGCTATCAAAAACATTTTAAACAGCCTTTTGTTCCGAAAGCCCATTGATTTTTGTAAAACAAAAATGTGAACGTAATTTCCCACAATTTCGACCCTTCGACACGTGCCCGTGAGTGCATGTAAAATTTATACCTCGCCTTTTGTTCGATACCGAAGCGAGGTTGCTCGTGGAAGAAATTATACATTCTTCGCTCGTAAATTAGTACAAAGCGAAGGTAAATAGCGAGGGCGATTGGGGTGAAAAAATAAATAAAAGGTAGAAAAAAAACGAGAAAAAAAAAATCTCAAGCCCGGAGGCGTTGAAGAACGACTGCGTCGTTCTCGTAAATTTTCCCTCACCGGAGGGTAAGATTTGGAGAGCGTTCGCTGGCACAGCTTCGGAAATGCTCGGGAGAAGCGTATATATTATATCTCGTGTGTACCTTGGCTACGTGCGTAAGCGCACACGTGTGAAGGATGGAGAGAGGGGTCCGCGGTCCAGGACAGGAAGAGATGGATGAAACAAGAGGGGGACAACAGCGCGTGGGGCGACGAGGAGGTCGAAGGTCGGACGAAGGGTGAAACGGCATCGACGAAGGGTATTATACTATACGGGGAATAACGGTGGGAGGAATCGATCCACACTCCGGCGCGTGGACGTCGAATCGACGCTCGATCGGGCTCGGCAATTTCAGGGGTTCTCCAAAGGGCTAACGCATGTACAGTAAAGACTGGGGCAAAATCGGTCGGCCCAGAGACGCGAGGAGTTTTATTGATTTATTTAAAGCGCATTGCAACTTTTTTTTCTAATAACTCAAAAGTGCGAACGCCACACAAAAAAAAAATTTGGGGACTAATAGAGCACGAGTGTAGCTAAATAAAAATGAAGACTTCCGAAAAAATCACGAATGATTCACTGTATTTTTAAAAAATTGTTTTCTCGGTAAACCATATGTTTTCGAAATGTGGAAAATAATTTGGGACAAAATAGATCCATTTAATCACTCTATGCCGGATACATTTTTATTTGCGAACATTTAAACAGTTTGCAGCTAATTTTACTCCGTTCTCTCCGCAATGTGCATGTAACTATCTACGATAAATGTGTATACGTGCATTTATATAAGAAAATATATATAATTATTGGACGACATAACATGGCAAACCTTTCGACGGTATCTCGAGAGTAACGCTCGATGAATTCTCATATCGAATCATCTCCGTCCCAGAGCTCCTCTCGACTCTCCGATTTATATTCTTTCTGCCTCGACGCAGCGTCCAATCAAGACGAAATTTTCTCACGGGCGTCATTCGTATACCTATACAACTGCGTTCCCTCCGAGAATTTACCTCGAGGTCTCGTTCCGCCGAAACTCGCATATCTCTCGCTCCTCATCTGCCCATCTATCTGCCCCCTACCTATTTGCATCCCACCTTGATTTATTCCCACTGCGTAATCTCGTCCAAAAATTTGTCGACCCTCTCCGATTCTCCTGCCAAAAATTCTACACAGAATATTCGACGAATTATGAAAGCAACATTTTGTATTAAAAAAAACCTCGCCCAGCCGGTAACAAAAACTGTGAGACATTTTTTCCACGCATACCAACCACTTCCGGTCTAAAGCGTCAGGCAACAATTTACTTTCAACCGGAAGTGGTTAGCATCGCCGGGAAAAATTGCTTACAGTTTTCGTTACCGACCGCGGTAATTCACATGCTCTTAAAAGGTGGTGCGAGTTTACGCGTCAACGTTAATTTTTGAGAGTTGAGAACCCACATGCACACAGCAAGGGTGTTCTTTCGCTTTTTAACTGACCTCTGGCCTCCGCCCCCCCCCCCCCTCCCCAACCCGCGAAACCACTTTCTTTGCCCGGAGGGCTGTAGTTTGTTTAGTTTAGCCGCGAACGTAGAGAGTTTGCCTATCTGTGTACAGTATATACATGTAGAACGAACGGAGTTCAGCGAAGCGTAGGGTCAAGGAAGTGAGAGAGATGAAAAATTAAGAGAGCGAGAGGGACGGAGATGGAGGAACGCTGAGGACGAAGGACCTCCCGAGGGGGGGTTGTTGAGCGAGGGAGATTGCCGTTGCCGCTGCGCGGCGGTAGCGGTGCACAATTTGTCTGGGATTACCGCAACGTCGACCCGACCTCCCGTTCGCCTGGTTGTTCGCCAATTTCCTAGCCACCGTCGGGAACACCACCGGGCCCGCCGCGCCAAATTACCCAACAATATTTTTCATTTTTTTTTTTTTTTTTTGTTCCCCGCTTCCGACCGGGCCGAGCCAAGGGAAAGTGGTCGGGCACACCAGCCCCGGAACTCTTAGAGCGGGCGAGAGCATGAACTTCCACTCGATAGCTCGTTCGACGACCTTTCATTTTCGGGGGACTTTTGCGGTCGACGATCGCACGGTCGTCGATCGGCTCTATATATATATATATACATATATATATATATATATATATCATCCCAGCCGAAGCTTTTGCTAATTTCGTCTAATTTCAATATTTTTACGTGTTCAAATCCGAGTCATGGCGATTATTCGATCGCGGAAGGACAAACTTTTCATTTTTTACGCACTATGAGTTTTGTATCTCACGTGCGTTAAGAATGTTAGCTTACATGAAGCGTACAGTGGCTATGTTCAATAATCCGAGATCGCTAATGACTTTGTACACGGCGCTGGTTAGGTCCCAGCTTGAATATGGGTCGGTAATCTGGGCTCCCTACCGGAATACGTTTGTGGATTTAATTGAACGGGTCGAAAATAAATTTCTTAGCTAACTTCTTAGCTAACTGTTCTTCTTCTTAGCTAACTATCGATTGGGGTCTCCGATGGACCTCCTCGACCCTGATTATAGGCATTTCTTGGGTCTTAATACACTAGATACTCGCAGGAAAAGGGCCGATATTCTGTTCCTATTTGATATCATTAATCATAGGTTCGTTTCCCTGGCTGTGTGTGCATTAGTTCGATGCCGAGTGGGGGAGAGGGTCAACAGAGTTAATGAGCTGTTTGAGGTGCCGTTCTATAGGGCGAATTATGCTTATTTTAGTTGGCCACCAAGGATTTCGAGCCTGCGAAATGCGATTGGGGTCAGGGTGAATTTCCTCGGAGGCTCACTCTCCCAGATGAAAGAATGCCTATCGGAAATATTTCCCCCGGGTTTAACTTAGCACTGTGACTTTCTCGCTTCGCTGGTGATCGGCCAAGGGGGTCAAACTTAAATCCTTAGGACCTCGTAAAATTAAGCTGTCGCTATTCATATTAAATAGTTGTACTTCGAAGTGTACCTTGTATTTAAAAATTGTATATGTTTTGGAGTTGTAGAAGTATGTATACATGGTTTGTGATATTATGTACTTTGATATTTTGTTAATCGTATATTCTCCTAATAAATATTTGTAGTTGTCAGATCAGTCTGGCAACCGGTAATTGGGCTCGGCCCGTATGATTGAAAAAATAAAATTAAAAAAAAAAGGAAATTGATTACTTTTTTCGGTAGGATAATTCTGTAATTAATCGATGATGTAATAGTCCATTAAAAACCATCTCAGGTACACCTTAAAAAAAATTCCCTAAAAATAAATCTTGAAAAAAATATTATAACACCCTCTCTCCGTTCTCCGCCTAAAATCTTCATGAGACAAAGTCGGTAATTTTTCGTGTTTTAATTTTTTGTTATCAACAAATTTTTTCACCTCTTCCCTTCCGACTCGTCACACTCGAAACCCGTGTGGGTCTATTCTGACCAGCGAAACAAGAGCGTGCCTAATCGACATTGCAGTCACGTCGAACGTCGAACGTCGAACACCGTCGGGGGGGAGGGGGGTCTTGGTATTGGTTCGTGATTGCAAGAAAGATGTAGCCAGTGGCTTCCGTCTTCTCCATCCACCTCCCCCCCCCCCCCCCCCTCGTCCCTTTATCCCCCTCGAGTACCGTGTTAGACCCCCGTCTCAGGACTGCTCGGCTATTCGAATTCGGAAGCTGGACGGAGGACGAAGCCAGCCGGTTAAGTGAGTCCACAGTGCTTAGGACGAGAAGGAACTGCCAGGACGGCGAACAACTGACGGAATAAAGGACGAAGGATAACAATTTTCCACGGGAAGCGGCGAGGGTCGTCGCGCAGCCACGACGATTGCCAATAAAAACGAATACGGTCTTCATTGGTCTCACGGTCAATTGAATCCCGATGAGAAGCGCTCGCGCTGTACATACCTATATACAGCAACCACATCCACAAATCGAATGTGTACGCTTCGGCGCTCCTATTTCATTTTCGTTCGTCTGCCGACACATTCGAAAACCATTTCGACACGGAATATCCCCGAAAACTGCACACACTCGCTATAAACCGTGTAGTTTTGTTTTCTCCGTTGTAACGCATTCGACAATAATTCGAGCGAAGAAATCCCTGAAAATTTGGTTTCATAAAAATGAGCGTCTTATGCCGTGGACAATCATTTGGGGATGAAAAGCGCTGAAAACTGCACACACATAAAGGGTCGGTTTACAGGGCTTATCTTTTATTTTTATTTTGAAGTCCTTAACTTTGCATAGACCGCACTCTCCGTCGCGCTGTAGCTGACAAAGTTTTTGTATTACCAAAGTTGTTTCTTTGGCTTAAACACTGTCTCCGCTGCGGGTCTCCCCCTTCTCCCGCCTTCCCCAACCGGTCCCGTGTATCTCTGACGTTTTCATAGCCCGGGAGGGTGGCGCGCGCGGGCGCGCTCGCACAATGTTCCCGCGAACATAGGGAGCGTAAACTTTGGGCTGTATCCATATTACAAAAGCGGGCACGCGGCAAAGGAGGAACACCGCCGCCGGTCGAGGCTCTCTCGCAGGGAGAGAATCTGCATCGCGTGCGTACGGCCTCGACCCGGACCGAACGGTCCTGCACCGTTGCATTAATGCTGCAGCAAACGGTGAGTAGAAGGCGGGCGGGGGGGTTTCGTTTGCTCGGCGTAAATTAGTACATGCTCAATGTAAACCAACCTGTAACCGTGTTTGAGGACAAATACTCCGAGTGTCAACGGTAAATTTTATTCGGTTATCCCCCACCCCACACCCACACCCTCTTGGGGTGGGGGTACGAGGAGAGGGTGGAACAAACCGTCGAAGCGATAATCTTAACTTGGGAACAAGAGTCTCAGCATCGCAGAAAAATCATTTTTTAATAGTAAATTTTTACTTTTTTCTTCTTATGATATAATGATAATAATTTGTAATTATATATTTTTGGCTATTTCTGATAATAATTTTTTTGCCGGAAAAAAGTTATGCGAGAGAAAATAAAGAGGCTCAGAAAAGTATGAAACGAAAAAATAAAAATGGTCAAAAATATTGAGTTTCTTTGTGCTATAAAAAGGCAACCTCGTAGGGCAAAGGGTGTCTATGTATAGTGAATCTATTGTCGGTGCAAGCCCGATATTGTCGCGCGGATTATATCGGAGATAATGACACGGGGATACGAGGGACACCCACAAGTGGAATGGATCGACAAGCTCGCGAGAGATAGAGAGAGCGGAGGGTTGAGTAGTCGACGAGAGAACGCCTGTCTGACCATAGCCCGACCGTAACCCCTAACGGAATTAGCTGAGGCGCGCAGACACAGAGAGCCAAATCGAGACGACGTGAGCCGCAATGAAAACGCTGCATCACTGCCAGTCGTGTCCTATCGATAACTAATCGTAAATTCCCTCGGTGTTAGATACACACCATAATTTATCTATCCGATGATATTTAAATTTGAAAAAATCGTTCCTCGTTCGACCCTGCTAAAGTCGTAGGATTTTCATCTACATTTTTTTACCCTCTGTATTTGCCTTACTGTAATTTTTGTCGGTCCATGTTTACTTAACTTTTCAATTTCGTACTTACATATATATATATATATATATATATATATATATATATATATATATATGGACTTTTTTTTCAAAACGGGTCTTGGTTCATTTATTAAAATAAAATAAAATGTAAAAATAGTTCTCGTGAACGTTAAAAAAATCAGACTTTCTTAAGGTACTCCGACCGGTCGTTTTCTCATCGAAGTTAATGAAATCAAGGGAGGTCTCGCGATACAAGAGTCTTGACGATTGCATCGAACCGAAACGGTATGCAGCAATTATCGTGCCAATTGTACAAAGGTTTCGCGAAGCATCGACGAAACTGAAATCCCAATAAATTCCCCCCCCCCTCCCCAGCGAGCCAATCCCGTCACGATAACTGGTATCGATGGCTCTCAGTGAAGTTTCCAAGCGCATCGCCAATTCCGTTCGTAATTAATTAGCCGTCGAAATATGAGTATCGCGAATATTTTTAAAGTATAAAAAAAAATTCACTGAATTGATAGAAGAAAAAAGGAAATGCACTTCGAGCGAGATAACTATACGGGACGTATCATATCGTATCGACAATTTCGAATTCCATGCATGTATATGTGTATTTACGTATTTTTAACTCTTTCACCTCACACATCGACTCCCTCGACTTTTCGTCACCCCACTCGAAACGCCTGGCCCGGTGTTACAGGTAAAACAAAAAAAAATGAAATCGATACCGTGTATATATCACTTTTGGATAGCAGATTGTCAAAACGCGTCTCCACTTCGTTCCACGATAAATACACCTGTTTCGGTATATTCAGTTTGAATGAAAAAAAAATATGGAATTAAATCGATCCCCACTAGTACTTCGCGGATTAAATCGGGCCATATATACTGACCAGGTGGATCGTAGTGGATTTTCTACGCTATATATACGTGAACACATATGTACGTATGTATATATATATATATATAGATATATATACAGCGGAGACCCGGATTCCTCGATCCTCTTCACCTGCTGTAGCTCAGCCGCCGTTACTCTTTGATTCTCCTCCTTTGACACACTCCGTGTGTCCTACTGGTAATTATTAATCTGCGTTTACACAGTTGTACAAAGGGTTCGAGCAAGACTAACGAAGCGACCCTCCTACCGATCTATATACTCATCTGCGCGTGTATGCGTTCAAATACGAGCATAGATACGAGAGCGAATGGGAATATGGTGTTCTTAAGGGGTGCATAGATTTATAGAGGTTCAGTACATATATCCATGCATGCGTATATACGTGTATGAACTATAATTGTGAAGGAGCACGTGTTACGACGTCCGCCATCTTGCCAACCGTGGAAGCCACGTTATAACGTCGACTCTCCGCGTGCATCATTGGATCTTCCATTCGCGTACACCCTTTTCCACCGAGCACCACGTGCTCGTCAATGACGACAGGCCTCTTAGGTTTATTATTGTAACACTATATATACACCTTTCCTGTTTTTTATTCTGAGCGAATTTTTTTTTCGAGACCCTTCCGGCGCCTCGAAGAAATCTAACCTAACAATGCGATCGGACGAAAATTTCAATTTTCCCGTTAAATCAATTGTCTTCCGACGATTGAATTGTTTAAGTGGCACAAAAAAATATCTTTCAAACGCAAGTCGATCGAAAAGTCGCGAAATAATTGTGAAGGAGCACGTGTTACAGCGTCCGCCATCTTGCCAATCGTGGAAGCGACGCTGTAACGTCGACTCTCCGCGTGCATCATTAGATCTTCCATTCGCGTACACCCTTTTCCACCGAGCACCACGTGCTTGTCAATGACGACAGGCCTCTTAGGTTTATTATTATAACACTATATATACACCTTTCCTGTTTTTTCTTCTGAGCGAATTTTTTTTTGAAGACCCTTCCGGCGCCTCGAAGAAATCTAACCTAAGAATGCGATCGGACGGAAATTTCAATCTTCCCGTTAAAGCAATTGTCTTCCGACGATTGAATTGTTTAAGTGACACGAAAAAATATCTTTCAAACGCAAGTTGATCGAAAAGTCGTGAAATAATTGTGAAGTAGCACGTGTTACAGCGTCCGCCATCTTGCCAACCATGGAAGCCACGTTATAACGTGGACTCTCCGCGTGCATCATTAGATCTTCTATTCGCGTACACCTTTTTCCACCCAGCACCACGTGCTCGTCAATGACGAAAGGCCTCTTAGGTTTATTATTATAACACTATATATACACCTTTCCTGTTTTTTCTTCTGAGCGAATTTTTTTTTTAAGACCCTTCCGGCGCCTCGAAGAAATCTAACCTAAGAATGCGATCGGACGAAAATTTCAATCTTCCCGTTAAATCAATTGTCTTCTGACGATTGAACTGTTTAAGTGACACAAAATATATCTTTCAAACGCAAGTCGATCGAAAAGTTGCGAAAAGTCGTGAAATAATTGTGAAGGAGCACGTGTTACAGCGTCCGCCATCTTGCCCACCGTGGAAGCGACGCTGTAACGTGGACTCTCCGCGTGCATCATTCGATCTTCCATTCGCGTACACCTTTTTCCACCCAGCACCACGTGCTCGTCAATGACGAAAGGCCTCCCAGGTTATTATCATAAAACTACACACCCTTTCTTTTTTCGTCCCAAAGAATTTTTTTCAAGATCGTTCCGACGCCTCGAACAAACTTAACCTAACAAAGCGATCGTACGTAAATTTTTATGGTCGCGTTAAATCAATTGTCTTCCAACGATTGAATTGTTTAAATAAGAAGAAAAAATATGTTCCAATCATGAGTTGGCCGAAAAGTCGTCGAATTTTGTCGATTAATCGAATCAGCACGAACCCGCGTACGAAGCATCGTCTTCCGACATATTTCGCGCATCACTCGTTTCAATTATCACAAACGGCTTTGTCTCCCGTATTTGCCGCGATAAAGTCGAGGAACGAAGTTTTTTTTTACGACAGAATGCGAAACGGCAAGGATCTCTCGCCGGCTCTCGAGAAGTTTCGAAAGATCGAAAATGCACGAACTTGCTATATACAGTTATACCGATGTACGCTGCCACCCAGCAACTTTTCTTACTTTTCAGAAACAGCACGATTCGTAGCACATCGAAGTTTGCCGAGGCTGCGAAACAAAGTCGACGTTGCTCTCTCACCCTCTCGTCTCCCGGTAATCCTCATCGACTAACCGCAAAACGCTCCGGTCGCACTTCTCCCGTGCGCGCCTCGTCGACTTAATATTTTTTTCGTCCGACACATTTGTCTCGATGCGATTTACGATAATAAACTAATCTCGTCGGTCGAGAAAAAAAAACCTCACGAATCGATGAAAGTATCGGAAGGTCGTTCGATACTTTCATTAAAAAAAAGACAAACCGACGATATTGACATTAATTTGATGTGAAAGTATCAAAGAGTGGACTCACCTGTCGGCGCAGCGTCACGGTGCAGCACACGAAACGCTTCCCCGGCACAGCCTCATCCCGAATTCTATCGCACCGCACTGCACCACAGAGCACAGAGTTCTCTCACTTGTACCGATATATATATATATACATATTTTATGTGTATATATACATATATATGTG
Organism: Amblyteles armatorius; assembly: GCA_933228735.2. Lineage (NCBI taxonomy): Eukaryota > Metazoa > Arthropoda > Insecta > Hymenoptera > Ichneumonidae > Amblyteles > Amblyteles armatorius. Next base: position 2,566,752 of record OW121696.1, read on the forward strand.
TGTGTATGTGTGTGTGTGCGTGTACAACTACCTATACGCATATACTAACCTATATGTTTTACTTCCTCACGACCGTTTCACGAACAGAGGAAAGCATCGTATTCGCTGTTAGTTTCACGAGTTTTTGCGTGACGTCACCACGCACGCGAAGCTTCGTGTATCCGTCTCTCCTCTCGAGATACGTTTTTTTTGTTTTATTCGTTTTTTTTTTCCCTTTCGTTACTGCAACACTCCTCGGTTCTTCGATCCCCCGTTTTTGTTTTGTCACGAAAAGCTCCAGTGTCTCCGGCAGCTGCCCTGGCTGCTCTCGGAACCGAGGATCAGTTCTCAAAGGCTCGAGAGGTATCGACGTGCGTGCGATAAATCCTCCCACCGACTTTCCATCTACACCTAATCCTACTTCTACACCTACTGTGTAACCGTCGCGAAATCCTCCTCGGTTCTCGCGATCCCGGCGAGTCACGGTGCAGCAGCGAAAGGGCAGCCACCCTGGAGAAAAAAATCCAGCATCCAGCTACGCCCGTGACAGCGACCGGGCGACTACTGGAGCATCGGCGGTTCCGGCGCTAGCTCTGATTTTGATTTTGGCCGTCGGCCGCGCCACCGGCGGATGAAACCGCCATCCGTCCTGCGTGGTCTTTCTCCCCTAGAAGCGAGAGGAGAGGAGAGATGCGCCGAGCCGCTGTGAGAATGTGTGTGTCGCGGTGAACGAGGGGACGGCGGCCGAGGACGGAGAGATTTTGTGCCCGCGAGTGAGGACGAGACGGGTTGACGGAGCCGGAGTGCGGAAGAGACGAGACACGACACAACTGCGATAGTTTGAGGGTTGCAGAAGCTCGCTGGCTGCCGAGCGAAGGAAGACTGTTGGGAAATCGAGAGGAGGAGAGATGAAACGCGAATGGAAAAGGACGTGCAGAAAATGGGAGAGAGACAAGCGGAGCGTCGCGAGCAGGTGGGGGGGGGGGGGGGGGGGGGGGGGCAGAGGAAAACGAGGGGTTTAGTCCGAGGCGGAACTTAACAAGACGGGAAAAGCATCCAACGTTGCACTCTCTCACGCGCTACCCTTTCCCCCTCCCCTCCCCCTCCCCCCCTGCCGGCAAGGCTCGTTCGCTCTTACCCCTCGTTTCTTTTTCAGAGCGAGGCGCAAGTAGGAGATAGAATCGCCGTGGAGAGAGGAAAGAGGCTGCCCCACGCCTTGCAGCCACGCGGCGGTGGCGGCACGTAGAAACGTACCACCCGTCCTCGGGCCTTCGACAGTCCCGTAGTATTATGTATGCGGACGACCGAACGAAGAATCCAGCGAGGAGAAAAGACGTGAGCGAAGCGAGGCTCGTTATGATTATTTAATCAAACCATCGATTTTTACGAAGGCTCGTGTACCGTCGCGGGGGGGGGGGGGGGGGGCGAGCCGAGTAAATGTACGGTGATTTTTATTTCTGTTTTTTATTTCGAATTTTTCAGCAGGGACGACGGCAGAAAATCGTCATATCAAGAAAGTCTAGGCTGAAGTACGGACTTTTTTTTTTAGTAGACAAGATACGGGTTCGAAAAATCGTACTCCGAGATCGTGGCGGTACGATCTACGGAGAATCGAAGAATTGAACGGTAGGTTGGCATAGCCTCCGAAAGTTTATCGCCCGATGACTATCACCCGAAAAGAGTTATGCCCGAAACGCATATCCCCCGAAAAGTTAAGCCGCGAAACGTCACTTTATTAAAATATTGCGGCCGCTTGATCACCAAAATGACGTTCATTTCGCTCCAAACATAACATTTTAAGATTACATATTATTTTAGATTTTAATCCTAAAAATGCGATTTCACATTAGATCAAACTGTTTTCAGTGCATAAAATCGATGACATAAATGTCCCACTACACTAACGCACAAAAAGGCCAGCAGATTCATCTTCAACGCACAAAAATACGTCGGAATACGCCGTGTTACGTGAAGTTCAAGGACATTCCAAGACTTTTTCAAGGTCAGGCAAAATTCAAGGACAATTCCAGGACTTGAAGGACAGCTGGACACCACGGAACACCAAATCGGAAAAAATATATTTTCGACGATTCTGGTTCTTCCGAGCGAAAGTCTCATCTGCCGATAACATTGATCCATTGTATATGAGATACCAGATTAATTTAGAATCGCTAATGTTCTGATTTTTATATCGTGCCCAACGATAGCACAGCTACTTGACCGAACCACCCACCTTCTGTACCCAACGGAATGCACTTACGATTCGATAGCTTCGATAAGCTTCGCATTATTTTAATAAATCTTTAGGGGGTTTGTCTTCTCGAAGGATGTACGTTTCGGGCGTAATTTTTTTCGGGGGATAACCGTTCGGGGCCTTTGCCACCCTACCGAATAAAATAGTGTTGCCTTATTTGAGTCGCATCATATTTTTTTTTAGGAAATACCGTTGAATATGAACGCTTCACGCGTGTATAATCGTTAATCGGTGTCGCGATAGATTTCCATAGACTAGGCTAAATAGTCGACGAACGGAGGGGTTTTTTTTGTGGATAATAGCTTATCGACCGCCCAAACCGGTCGAACGTCGAAATTCCGGAAACGTTTGTAATTCTTTTCCCTTCACGCGCCGGTCGTTGTCAGCACGCTGTAGAAACGAATTTCTTATTCATCGAGTGGCACACGTGTGCCGCCCCATAAATATGTATCATTCTCTGGTTTGCAAGCTGCCCTGGAACAGCCGAATTCGTATGAAAAATGTACGAATTTCTTTCTCGGCTGTTAATCGTTCGTGGATCGTGTTAAATTTTTTTTTTTTCTTTGTATAATCGCCTGTTTCGTGCCTCCGCGAACGATCGGCCGTAAGATACTCAGCAGCGGACACGACGACCCGATCGGGAAACCGTTCGAGGAGCCGAAGGGTATTTCCCCGGTGTTAAAAAATTAATGAACGTTATCGTAAATTACGTATACGATGTACCCATAATTCATGTGTCAACCTACGGCCGCATGCGATTCGGGGCGGCTTCGACAATTACGTCCGGCGTAAACAAACGATTATTTCACCCTTACGACGCGGAGGACTTGTTTCGGCGAACACTGCTCATTAAGAGCCATCATTACGAACTCGAGGAAAGACAATATCCATACTTGTCGGATACGGAAATAATACGCGTAAAACAGGAGGGCGGTATAAAGTTACTTTACACTCGGTCAGTCTACTACGACCGGTCTTGGAAAGACGTCGACATCGAGCCTCATCACTTCCGGTTATAGTTTTAATCTCCTACAGCTCGTAAAATCCAATTGTACCAAAGATGTTCGTGTAAACGTGCAACTTTACAGTTCAGTCGGGTTTAACTGTCCTACGACTTTTTGTTTGTTTTTTTTCGTTCGGTCTTCGCACTTCCGGTTACAGTTTTCGACCTTGCGAACGGCTCAGCGTCGTCGATGATGTTTGGGTTTACTAAAATGTTCAGATTCACGTCGCATCGTTTTTCGAACTATCGCTCAGGTTTTTTCTCCCGTCTGTCGACACTAGCGAATCATAGATCGACGATCGTTTATCTCGCGTCGTTGAGATATCCGGCGGACGAGGAGGAAGCAGCGCGAAGAGGATTCGCGTGGGAGATGAAGTACAGCGAGTTTCCTCTTCGGGTCCTCGGGCTGTGGCCCATGAACGATAAATTCGCGAACGTCAAGTATCTACTGTGCCTGGTAATCATGGCCGTTTACTGGGCATCCTCGGTCACCAAAGTATTCTTCACCGGCTCCAACGATCCTCTCGATCGTCCGCTGAGTGTCTTGACGGAAAATACTCCGTTGCTCTACGCGATAATACAATTCTGTATATTCAAGTACAAAAGTCGAAGCGTGAACATTTTGCTCACGAGGATCTACGAGGATTGGGGCCAATCGATCAATCTGTCCGAGGACGACAGGAAACCCATGTTTGTGTACGGCAGCAAAACGAGGATAATCACCGCCCTGCTCAACGGATTCTTTTTCATGTGTTGCATGGGTAAGAATTTCAAACTCATTGTATTGTTATTCGCAAATGAAAAACTTCAATCCTTGCTACACAAAAAAAGAGAAGTCCAAATTGAAGTGTCTTAAAAAAATCTGGAGCTTAAGAGGACCTAAAACGGCATTCAGATTTATTTGTGCATCCGATTGACTCGTCATTTTTTAATTTCCCATATCTTCTGAAATATCAAAGGGGCGAAGGTGTACATTTAATTTTCCCATTCAGTTTCACTGCTCTTACTCTTAAATTTGTACTTACATTTTATTTCTTATTTTTATTTTTTTAGGATATTACACTAAACCGCTTTTGATGATGCTGATAAAGGGAAACATGACACTGACGAGATTACCGAACAAGATACTTTATCCATTCGATACAAGCGTATCGCCAAACTATCAGATCATTTACGCGGTGCAGACTATCACAGGTGCATTGGGCTCAATGATGATCACCAGTATCGATGGATTTTTCATGCTCTCAGTGTTCCACGGGTGTAGTCAATTGGCCCTACTGTGCAAAATAATAGGGCGCTTCGAGGGTAAAACAAGACACGAAAGAACGTCGACCGACGATCCAAGGGAAAATTTTGCGATTCACTGTCCGTGTCTAAAATGCATCGTCGATCGTCACGTTTCTCTCGGCAAGTACGGAAACTCACTAAAAAACAAATGTTGTAGTTACCGGTAAAAAAAATCAACTCATGTCATTTGTGACGATCTTATTTTTTCCCAGATACGCGGAAATCGTGGACGACGTATTCAATGGCATCATAATGTTGCGATTGGTAACGAGTACTCTGCATTTTTGCGGGGTTGGATATGTCATCACCATGGTAGGGAAATTAATTAATTTCTTCGATTTTTTTTCGAGATGGGTATAACATTTGTGCACAGTGTAAAAAGTTATTATTATTATTGTGAGACAGTCGAAGGAGACTAGCAAGTTATTCGACCTCTTCATCAACATCATTTACATGGGAACGATGGTATTCAATTTTTTTCTGTACTGTTGGATCGGCGAACAACTGTTGCAAGAGGTTTGTGTTTTCTCTTTTTTGCGTATACAAATTTGTGACGAGAATTTATGAATTATTGTTGTTATTGCTTATTAATTTCATGTTCTTTTTTTTTTACTAAGGGAGTAAATGTTGGCCGAGTCGTGTATGAGCATGATTGGTACAAAGAAGAGGCCAAGGTCGCCAAAACTCTTATACTACCGATTCTACGATCGAGGGTACCCTTGAAGGTAACCGCTGGAAGGTTCTTCGTAATGTCACTCTCGTGCTTCAAGGGGGTAACTGGAATCTACTATATGAACTTCCTTTCGGAAAAACTTGTGCGCTTTTGACGTCGTTCACTTTCGACCGTTTCATCTGTTGCAGTGGTTCATGAACTCTATGGGATATCTCTCGGTTCTCCTGGCTATTAGGACTCACACCTGAACGCGACTGTTATCCGGAATGGTACGCATGATGCGGAAGGGAAAAAAATGATTCTAATCGTAAAAAAAAAATCAAAGTCCCGCAGTACATCCACTGTACATTCAATTGAAACAACGAAGAACGATCCACAGATCGATTTTCTCTCGATCCTTTGATAACCGGAAATATACACGTCATACGGAATTTTTCATTGAGTTATAAATTTTCTTCAGTTCCTCCGAGTCTTCTCGTGCGGGTCTCCAGAAGGTTGACCGGAAGCGATTTGGCTATTTTTTTGGGTGATGATTTAGCCAACAAGGGTGGCAAAGTTTCGGAGTACGATCCTAAAAAAATCGGGATATACATAAAACGGTTATTTACGAAAAATCGGTTATTTACAACAAAAAAAAAAAAAAATCGGTTATTTACATACCCGGACGGTAGTTGAGGATTTCGATCAAGCCAGCCGCCGGTACTTTGTCGAGGGAAACGTCGACGGAACCGGAGTTTGCCGGGATGTGCTTCTTGAGTAGAGACGACCATGAAGATGGCAAGATGGCGAATATTCCGGTCGAAATTTCTTCACCCTCCTCGCTGAGGGCCGCCCCGGTGCTGATCAAAAAGGCGCCCTCCGACGGACCCTTCGGTCGACGAACTGTGTAGATTTTTTTATCGACCGGATCGGCGAACGCGGGCAGCGCGAGGCACACGCACATCGCGAGGAACGCAAAAATCGAAAAATTCTCGCGAATATTCATCGCGCTGAGAACTTCGCAAGACACGAGAAGACGAGCAAATTTTTACTGGCTGCGCGACCTGTACATAATTTCATTACTTGGTACAAAAAAAAAACTTAAAACCCGTATCACGGAATCACGCCGAAAGTAGCCGAGAAAGTATGTATACTATATTGATGGATGTTTGAACAAGCGGCAATTTCATAAGATCTGCGTAAGCGAAATGGAAACTAATGATAATGACAGTATTGAACGGTTACGCGCATTCATCTGCACATCCGAGTTTTCCACGATCGATGTGTTCACGTAAGAAACGATTAGTGATCGACGCTCTTAATTTTTGAGGGTCCCCTTTTGTTTATAAACTATACATCGCTCATGTTGTAATTTTCACTCGAGCCACTCGGCGATAAGGGAAAATTATGGCGTGTGCGTTTCGGATAAACTGAACCGGTACAAAGGTCAGCAAATTCGGTAGAACGCTGAATAAGGATGTTCGTGAAAACGGCTGAGCGCCTTCCCGTCGGCCGAGGAGTTGACCGCGTTACACCATTATTTTCCGGGTCCGATGGAAACGATCGGATAAAACTGGATTTCGAGGACAATATTCGTGGATCAACAAAGCGATATTTCTAAAACCGATTGCTATTCGATCAGTCAGTCGAGGAGTTCGACAAAACAGCGGAGAGAACACTCGCACGAATATCGTTTGGAAATCTTCGAAAAATGTTTTATTCTGAATAAGGGAGTTCCTCGATGATTTACATTTTTTTTTCTAGAAATTACTTGCACGTATTTCAATGATTGTCAAGATAGTTTCACTTTACAGAACTCGTGTACCGTTACAAGTTATAATTAATTAATAAACGGCAGGATAAAGAACCATGTAAAATTAGTTATTGCTAACGTAAACATGTGCTGTGCGCATTTGGAATATATTCGCCGAATTTCGGCAATTCGATTGCAAGTCTCTTTTATTTCATTGAGACTACGAAACGTAACCAGACAACAGCTGTTGCGGCCTCATCGATAAATTAAATAAATATCGAGATTGATAATATATACAATTCGATCACCCATCGCGAATATTTCCTTCGACTCGCAATCGATATGTTGGATCGCAGTGTTGGATTCAATCGATTTTCTTAAGGCAACTTTTTTTTTATGTTCCTCGTACGGGACAACCTTGTGAACTCGTTTGAGCGCAATCCTTTCGTCGAATAAGTCTCATCCCTTTCAATTTTACGATTGTCGAGACCGTGAACCTTTTTTTTATGGCAACGCAGGGACGATTTGTACCTAAAAAGAACACACGAACAACGTTCTCGATATCCGACGGGCTCGGTAAATTTCTTAACCTATAAACGGTCTACTCCACGCCACAAAAATCAATAATTACGCGTATGGCTTGTCGCAGACCCAACAACGATACGGCTGTCCAGCGACCTCGGATTCATCACCGGTTTGAGATACTCGATTTTCTGCACGAAAGAGCAAAATTTTATGTAAAACTACCGAATAAATCTAAAATAAAAGCCGTCTCAGTTTTATTGACTCAACGGTGAAAATGATGATACTTTTTGTTTTTATTTTTTTCTTACCCTTCTCCGAACAATCGCTCAAACTTATCGATTTTGTCTTTCCGTTCCTCCTCGTTTCTTTGGCAGTTGGCGGAGCTTCTTTCATTTCACCTGGCACGGGAATGTCCGGAATCGAGTCCGTGGCTTCCCGCGACTCCACTTCGATGCTGCTTTGCACGTTCAGCCATTTGGTTTCCTCGTCGAACCAGAACTCCAGCGGAGAGTGTTCGGTGGATAGTTGGCTCTCCGAAGGAACTCGACGATCCGTAGTTGCTTCTTGAGAACAGCTTGTAGCTATGTCCAGATCCCGTCCATCGTTCTGCTCTTCGCACGGTGTCTTCGAAGCGCAATCTTGCCACTCTAAATCTGCTTCGCGAAGAACCTTAGGGCCAAGCTCTTGTTTTCTTCTTCGACAATTCTGTCCCACCGTCTTCTGTTTCGCAGCCGATTTATCGTCATTTGACCGGCTACGCGATCGAATTTCCATCGAGTTTGTCGCGGCCCCCAACTTCGCGTCGATTCTTTCGAATCTTCCCCAACTCTTGCGGACGATGTTCGGTATCGATCGAACTCTTTTCTCATCGAAATGATTCATCGTCGTTTCGACGGAATGAATTTTCGACTCGTCGAACGGCGAGCGGTACTTTCGTACGATCAACAACGTCCGATCGTAAATCCGCGACGAACGATCCCTCTCGTCGTCGACACGTCCGAAGCGTGTTCCAACGGATAATCCGTCGACGAATGCGTAAACGCAACGGCGCATCGATAATGGAGATCGCGCTCGAGAAAAGTCGATCAACAAGACGCGTACGCAATTCGAGATTTTGAAAAAAAATAAGTATCGCGGGTAGGGAGAAAAAAATAATTAGCGACGTGTTGTATTTGTCAGATTTTATTTCTGATAAGAAAAAAATATGTCAATGGTTATTTTTGTGACGTTTTCGTTCCGTCTTTTTTTTTTTTTTTTTAAGCGAATTTAATGTACATAAGTTAATTTGTCAATTCGAACGATCGCGCGAAGCCCGGAGATCTCTGATCACCCGGCGCACGTGCCGCTTTATGAACGGACACTCGATAAATATACCTATTTATCTTTGGCAGTGTCACCAGTCGTTGTTTTCCGAAAGATCGTCGGTTTGATTTCTTAGTGTGGAGAACAACACGTCCCGCACTTTCGGCTTCGGGTCCTCGGTAATTTTTGTCGGTAACGCCTTGGCCTGCCCCAGCATCCACTCGAGTTCTGCAACGATCGATCGTGTTAAAATTCGTACTGCCAAACAATGTTTAAATAACTCAAAAGGAAATTCGGCCTACTGCGACAAAAGATTTAATGAAAAAACGGCGTAGACGAACCTTCTTCCGTGAGTTTCATCCCTCGCAACTCGATCGGCCCGATAATCTGTCTCTGCATCACACCCTCGTTGTAAATAAAAATGGCCGGTAGATTTTTGTCCGGCCAGTTAGGTATGCAAGTATTCGAGACACTCTTCAGAAATTTCGTCGCAGGATACTTTGTCGCCAGAGAGGCCAGGTGTTGATTGATCAGAGCGCAAAGTGGGATGCTGTAAATTGTACGAAACACGCTCTTGGAAAGTTCTTTCGATTAATTTTTTTGTATCGCGGCTACGGACTTTAATCGCTGCATAATATGCTAAAATTTACATTATTATTTTAATAAATGTTCAATAAAAATCATTATTTTTTTTCGTCATTCATAAATTATTACCCAGGTTTGTATAGATGAAGAACGACCCATATTTCTTCTCCGGCTTGATTAACTTCCTGCACGTAGTCCTGAGCCGAGATCTCTCTGACGCCGCCGTACTTGGCTTTGCTCGTCAGAGCCTGCATCTCCGCTATTCTTTTGCGACGATACTCCAGCAATACTTTTTCATCCTCCTCGTCTTCCAGCTCGTCGAGTTCGTCCAGCGTAGCATCCTCCAAGTTGTTTGCGGCTGAAGCAAAAAAATATCTCCATTTTGCATATCGACGGAATAGAAAAGAGCTTGTCCGTCGCTCATAATTTTGTTTCAATAGAATGTGCGTTTATAGAGTACCACGCCCCGTCCTCTTGTCGATGGTGCTCTCCAGGAGGTTCACTATCTGATCCTCGCTGACCTCTTTCTCCTTCTGCTTCTCCGGAATGATGCCTTTCTGTCTGAGTATGTCGTTCCACTGGGTGTCCTCGTTCGGGTCTTGCTGCAACTCGGTTAATCGTAAATTGTGTTGAGCAGGTTAAAAATTCTACGGACGCACGACGATCGTGGGCAAACGCAGGAGAATAAATGCGCGACGAAAAAATGTCAACAAACCAATCCGCAACTCACCATCTCGAACGATCGGTGGATCGATGAATCACGAAAGATCGTCGTAGATCAATCTTCGCACGGAGGATTGTCGATGAAACAATTGTTACACGGTGTAACAAGTACGAGACCGAACGAACTTGACACGGGGCTCGACGAGCGTTCGACTGTAATTTCATCCGCAACACTCCCGAATTTGGTAATGGCAGAGAACATGGAAATGGATCGGATTACGCCACGCTCATCTTTGGAGCACTTGCGGAGAATCTCACAACAGGATTACACCACGATCCAGCTGAGAGTCGGAAATGAAAAGAAAAAACGAGCACAGGGAGAGAGACCGTGGAATATTTGTAAATCTTACCGTTCCCTCGCTGTGATATCGCCGATCGGGAAGAAAGAAATCCTTTCGCTCCTCTGCCGGACGATGGTTTTCGGTACAATTTTGTATTGAGCTCATCCACGAATTTTTAGTAACTGTAAGATAGTTTTTGGATCGTTGCGTTGAAATTGCAAGATTTTTTTTTTTTTATATACCGGAAACCTTGTTTTCGTATGTATATTCGCGTACAGCTGTTAGAACGTCGAGGCTTTGTTGAGCTGCATAAGAATTTGTGCGCTCCATTATTTGGCGTCATAAATGTGCGGCCTGCAATGTACCGATTACAAAATGCGTGTCCGATTAAAGAAACGCCGAGGTATATGCGCCCAGATAATTTCAGGCCCTCGGTACGTCGGCCAATCTGCTTCAGGCAGCAACCGCCTTCTTCGAGATTCATTCTATTTGCTCTGCACAAACAAAAAAAACACGTTGGTCAAACTCGACGTTCGTTCGATCTCAACGCCGTGTGAATAAACGGTATTCCAATAAGGGCCCGATATGTTGCGACGTGGCGTACGGCTAATAGCACAAAAAAATCGTTCGTCGTCACTTCCATTACCGCGTAAACACTCGTCGCCAGTGTTCCTCGGTTTGTGCAGACCTTGGAACGCGAGAGCCAACAAACGTAAGAACATCTGTTTTCATTACTGCCCAATAGATTGAGAGTCTCCAGGAAGGCGGAAAATTTCCATCGAATTCATTCCTATCGCAGACACATATAGTTTGGGTATTTACGAATCGCTCAATGCGTTAACAAGAGCTTTGATTGTTGTACAGCCAGAATGTGTCACGAGATTGTCAGTCGTGTATACGCTTGTTGAAACTCCTGTGTCCGTCTAGCCTCAAAATGATTGTATTTATTTGCGCGATTCTATCGCTCGGAATTGTTTCTTCAGAACAACCGATTCGAAAATTTTCGAACACTTCGGGCTTATCAACGCAGACGAAAACAATGGACGGTGAGGGAGATCGTCAGACACTGAGCGTCGACTACGAGGGTCTCATCGAAGCCCGGAAAAGCGGTGTTCTCATTATCGATGTCAGAGAGCCCAGTGAAATAAACGAAACCGGCAAATTGCCCGGTAGCATTCACATACCGAGTAAGAAGAAACAAAAATTCAACATACCGCGTCGATGCGATTCCGTTGATTCGTCAACGAATCAAAAGTGTTCAACGAATTGTTTTGTCCATTTAAGTGGGAAATGTTGCCAATCTACTGAAAACCCTGTCGGATCAATCGTTCGAAAAGACCTTCGAAAAACGTAAACCCGAAAAAGACACCAAGATCATAGTGAGCTGCAGGTCGGGAATGAGAAGCGGCAAGGTCCAGGAAGAGTTGCAAAAATTAGGATACGAAAAGTGAGTGCCACAAAAAATTTCTTCTCCCCTCTAATTTCTTAGCCTACCCTAATACTTTAATGAATGTTTCAGCGTTTACAATTACACCGGCGGCTGGCTCGACTGGGAGAGCAAACAGAAGATATAATAAATAGCTACAAAACAAAAAAGCCATTTACAATGCACTTTAAATAATATAGAACAGAGGTAATCCGTATGCATAATTTTTCGGTGTATACAAAGAGTCTGTAGATAGTAACAAACTGAAACTTTAATCTAGAATAATATATAGCGTCGCTCGTAATTTCGCGATATTATTTGCTCTATTCGTGAGCGAGTTTCCGATTAACCATTTCTCTGAATTGTCTCAGGATAAGACTTTCCCTGTTCTGCCCCCTCATTTGCTGATCAATAAATAATTGAACTTACAATACATTTTAATCGAGATACAACAGAGCTAATCGTTATGTACGATTTTCGGTATATACACAGAGTCTGTCGATTGTAACATACTCAAACTTTAATGCTGAATAATATATAGCGTCGCTCGTAATTTCGCGATATTATTTGCTCTATTCGTGAGCGAGTTTCCGATTAACCATTTCTCTGAATTGTCTCAGGATAAGACTTTCCCTGTTCTGCCCCCTCATTTGCTGATCAATAAAAAATTGAACTTACAATACATTTTAATTGAGATACAACAGAGCTAATCGTTATGTACGATTTTCGGTATATACACAGAGTCTGTCGATTGTAACATACTCAAACTTTAATGCTGAATAATATATAGCGTCGCTCGTAATTTCGCGATATTATTTGCTCTATTCGTGAGCGAGTTTCCGATTAACCATTTCTCTGAATTGTCTCAGGATAAGACTTTCCCTGTTCTGCCCCCTCATTTGCTGATCAATAAATAATTGAACTTACAATACATTTTAATCGAGATACAACAGAGCTAATCGTTATGTACGATTTTCGGTATATACACAGAGTCTGTCGATTGTAACATACTCAAACTTTAATGCTGAATAATATATAGCGTCGCTCGTAATTTCGCGATATTATTTGCTCTATTCGTGAGCGAGTTTCCGATTAACCATTTCTCTGAATTGTCTCAGGATAAGACTTTCCCTGTTCTGCCCCCTCATTTGCTGATCAATAAAAAATTGAACTTACAATACATTTTAATTGAGATACAACAGAGCTAATCGTTATGTACGATTTTCGGTATATACACAGAGTCTGTCGATTGTAACATACTCAAACTTTAATGCTGAATAATATATAGCGTCGCTCGTAATTTCGCGATATTATTTGCTCTATTCGTGAGCGAGTTTCCGATTAACCATTTCTCTGAATTGTCTCAGGATAAGACTTTCCCTGTTCTGCCCCCTCATTTGCTGATCAATAAATAATTGAACTTACAATACATTTTAATCGAGATACAACAGAGCTAATCGTTATGTACGATTTTCGGTATATACACAGAGTCTGTCGATTGTAACATACTCAAACTTTAATGCTGAATAATATATAGCGTCGCTCGTAATTTCGCGATATTATTTGCTCTATTCGTGAGCGAGTTTCCGATTAACCATTTCTCTGAATTGTCTCAGGATAAGACTCTCCCAGTCCTGTCTCCTCTTTTGCTGATCAATAAAAAATTGAACTTACAATACATTTTAATCGAGATAGAACGGAGCTAATCGTTATGCACGATTTTCGGTATATACACAGAGTCTGTCGATTGTAACATACTCAAACTTTAATGCTGAATAATATATAGCGTCGCTCGTAATTTCGCGATATTATTTGCTCTATTCCCGAGCGAGTTTCCGATTAACCATTTCTCTGAATTGTCTCAGGATAAGACTCTCCCAGTCCTGTCTCCTCTTTTGCTCATCAATAAAAAATTGAACTTACAATACATTTTAATCGAGATAGAACAGAGCTAATCGTTATGCACGATTTACGGTATATACACAGTCTGTCGATTGTAACATACTCAAACTTTGATGCTGAATAATATATCGCGATGCACGTAACTTCGCGATATTATTTACTCTGTTCGTGAGCGAGTTTCTGATGAACCATTTCTCTGAATTGTCCCAGAATAAGATTCTCCCTCTTCTGCCTCTCCTCTTTGCTGAACATTGCCAGAGCTCTCTTCTCGTCCGCCGAGTATATTTGATTCTCCTTACGAATACGAACAGCTTCCATGCGTCTGTGTCTGCTGCCGCTCATCACGTACCCCACCGACTCGTAGGACGCTATTTCGTCGGAGGTAAGACCGATCTCTCCTCTTCGTGGTATTCTCTTGCCCTCAGCTACGAAAGCCGCCATCGCCGCACCCTCTCCTGGCAGCAAGGCTTTGCCAAAGTCCTTGGCTGACAACGTAACGTGCTGTTTCTGGACCGGGCCCACCCCACCATCCTCGCCACTCTCTTCCGAGCTCGAATCTCTCCTAGATCTCTTCTGCTCCGAAACTGCACCCTTCTCCACCCACTCGACCTTTTCCTCCCCGGCATCGTCGTCGTCGTCTGAACTACTCTCCGAGTGTTTCCTCTTCCTTTTCTTCTTTCTCTTCTTCTCCTTCCTCGATTTCTTTTCCTTCTTCAATTTTTTGCTTTTCTGCAAATATATATACACGTATTTGTGGTAAGTGAATATTGAAAAAAACATATATATAAGAAAGTTGCGAATATAACTCTATGTACTTGACAAAAATGTATGCAAATATATTTTTTAGTTTTTGGATCGAGGGAGATTTTTAAAATTAAACTACAAAATTATGATCGAGACATTCATGTTCCAATAGTTTTTAAGAATTCACCCTTAGGCCAGAATTATTCTATGTTCCGCAAAGAGAAGGACTTAAAATGTTGGGGGGACCTTGGGAAATATTTTTCTGAATATCTTGTATGTATATTTCGATATGTGTAATAGATATCAAAATATTTGTAGGACACTTTCTTTTTAGAATTCTTGATAAAGATTTTTTCGTACGAAAAATGATGTTCGCCTTGAAAACTTACTTTCTTCTTGTCTTTCTTTTTTCTCTTCTTCACGCCGTGAAGCGGGTCGTCTTTGTGTTTGTTTGTCGTTTCATCGTCGTCGTCGGAGCTGTTGAGCACGACAAAACAAAGAATTTGTAGGTAGTGCGAGAATAATATTTTGCAAAATCATTTTGAGGTTAGAATCATGTAAATAAACAGCCGCGGGTGTCAACGACGTTTACGAAACAGTTTATTTTCATTTTTTATCGTTACTTGGTGTTTGAAGCATCGTTTGTCACACTTACTCATCGATTCTCGTAGGAGATTTTCCCCAGCATTTCTCTACGCCGCGTAAACCGATTTCCTCGCGTTCACGGCTTCTAGAATCCATCGTTCCGCGCGTATCGGCCGCTCGGACGCGATTGACGGATAAACTGTGTTTTCCTGGGTAGACAGCTGGATGCCGTTGCACTTACCGCATTTTGCAATTCTTCCGTTTAACCAACGATGTAAAACCTGGATAAAGTTAGCCATACAACTTTAAGTAAATTATTTTCAACTAATAATTCCAATCAGTACCAAACGACCAGCAAACCGTGAAAATTACATCATGTGACGGTCACGTGACCCGTCACTGGTGCCAGTTTAAAATGACGGCTATTTTACATCACTGCGTTTAACAGCAGGCAGAGGTGCGTTCAGAGACTCACTCTGGGTAAGATTGAAAGCGAGAGAGCGTGCTGCGCCGATACGAATATCCGAGAGGGACGAGTAGTCACCCGGGTAGATTCCCGAACGCGGTTCCGATGTCATTCAGGCAACACTTCCGGTGGAAAAAATGAGATTTTCAACTTTCCATAGGGGTCGATGATGGCACAAAAAAAAAAAGACAAACGAGTTTAACATAATTACGCCTTTTCTTTATTTGTACATCGCTGCTGTTATGCTAATCGTATTTACTCACATAATCGTCGTCAAGTAAACTAATATAAATAGGCGAAATAAAATTAAACAAAAAACGAATCAGTCCTCAAAAAAGATTTGGGAAGTGTGTGGTATGATGTTTCGAGTATTTTTTTTTTTTCAATCAACGAATCGATCAAAGAAATAATGAGAGCGCACGTTATATATATCACATGAGGTATCGAGATAATATAGATAGTAGGAATGAACTTATATTCTAGAGAGCTGTTGTAGCAAGTTCGAGGGTAAAACAGCTTCGAGTTTATCCATAACATAGTAGAATGGAAGCGATAGCCACGCGATCATAGCGCGCGCAACGACGCCCATAGTGTCGGGATACTGATGAGTCAACAGGGCGAGAAGTGCCGTGAACGAGCAAAGGCCCGCGGTAAACAGAATGAAGAACGGCAGTTCCTTCTTCGGATAGACGCTAACGTCGTGAAAAGCGGGCAGGAGTTCGCGATCGGCGCATTCCGTGCAGGTCGGGTAAGGATAGAAGAGATGACCTCTCTCGAGCGGATATGGCAACATTCTGAACGTGCCCTCCCACGTGCAGTGCAGCAAATTAAGCGCGCCCTCCATCTGTTTCCAATGAGCAAGGTGAAAGAACGAGTACGCTATCGCCTCGGAATCGCCGCGCTTTAGAACGTGCTCGGGCGGCAGTATCAAAGGTTTCATCTCGAGCAGATACTTCGGTACGTGAGGATTGAACTCGACCGCTCTGTGGATGGCCTCGACCGCGGACATTTCGGCGGTCGTCAGGCCCCGTTTGCTGGCTATGTCCGGCGAAAATTTGTCGGCCACGAGACGCGCCTTGAGCAGCGCGGCGGTGTAACATATCGTCGCCGATTTCGGCAGGCTTATGTCGTCGTACTTCGCGAGTACCGCTTGAACGTCCGCGTACGCCTGCATCTCCAGCAGCGCCTCGATGAGATTCTCGTGGATGTTCAGAACGTTCATTATAGGCGGAACTTCCTTGGTCAGATCCCTGAACATCTTTACAGCTTCCTTCAATTTTCCAAGCTTTCTGGCGCACATTGCCAGTCTCCTTCTTACGTATATAAGTACATTGGTGTCTCTCCTGTGTACGGCCTCCGCGCCGACCCCCTGATGCTGCGTGTTCTGAGATTTTCTGTAGTTGTTCTCGGCGACCTTGAGAGCCTGCTTCAGTATCTTCTCCGAGTCGACGATGGTCGTAGCTTCCTCCTCCGCGAGGAGGATGTAAGCGGGCGCGCAGTCGGGATTGCGTTCCAGAGCATTGTGGGCGGCTTTTATCCTGACCACGGGATTTCTCTCGCGCCACGCCGTCTGCATTATCTCGTACTCCGCCTTGCCCGTATCTCCCTCGCACGTGAAAAATGTCTGGTGATCCTGGGCGGAGAGATTCATGTCGTAGTAGGTGAGAGGCTCCTTGTTAGTGGCCCAGTAGAAACGCTGGTACTCGGCGCCGCGAAACAGATTTATAGGGTTTCGCCATACTTTGCACTCGGGGACGTTCTGCTGATTGGACGCGCTCGCGCCGTTGAGGTTCGCGTTGTTTCCCTCCGTGGCACCGTCTCCGCCGCCGATCCACGGGGATATGTGATTCAGTGACACCTGCTCGATGAAGGACGTGCCGTATTTTCTGAAGTACCACCACTCGAATATCAGTATCAGACCGGATATGAGGGACGATGTGCCAGTCAGAGCGACGTAAAATTTCGGGGTTAGGGTACTCAGGAACATCGTAGAGTCCCACATACTCGTGAACAGCAGGGCCATTTATCGTCCTTTGTTTATCTTTCGTTCTATTTCGTTTTTCGTTTCGTCGACGATTCGTCACTCTCCGGGGGGTTCGCGACTGTCGAGGCTGTTTTCTCTTCACCGATGACGGATCCGAGTGTCGAACGTTGACGAGCGATTGAGGTTACGTAGACGACTGTTCGGTACCCAAACTTCGCTCTTTTGTTCGGCTCGCGATTGTCGGACGAGCTTTGAGTTTTACTTTGCGTGCCGAGGAACGATAATGTTCTTATCGCTCGTGTGTTCGCTCGATCGAATGTACGATTAATTTTTTTTTGATACTTGTTGTCAAATGCGACGCACGACGCTACCGACACGCATCCCCGTATGGAGGGAAGTCGTTCGGAGACTGAATTTTCAGCCCTTTACTGACAAGCGAGAAACCCTACTGTCCAATTTTTTTTTTCCAGCCATATCCGCGTGTTCCTTAATTCATCCGCTCCTGTCGCTGGCTACATTCGAGATTGATTACGAATACATTTGGGACTCGTCACATTATCGTTCTTTTCCCCACTTTTCTGTGTTCCTTCCCAGATAGAAAAATGACGGCACGGAACGATGGCGGTACCAATGGTACGATACCCGTTTGACGGCACGTTTTTCTATCTGGTTTAATTCACATGTTGTTGCTGCATTCGAGATCAATTACAGACCATGTTTTTTTTTAAATTCTGTAACGTCACTTCCGGGTTGAAAAGCTAACTTTTAAACCAGGGATGACGTCACAGAAAAATTTGAGAAGTTTCTTTGTGACATTACTTCCGGCTTGGAAATCTCGTTGTTCGACCGGAAATACGTTACTTCCTTTTTGAAAATCGAGATTGCTAAACCGGTACTTTTCCGGGTCACGAATGTTTCTGGGAAGAAATGACGAATGTTCGTTCAATATAATGATTTTATTACAAAACTTCTGCAATTATGGACTACAACATGTAATATAGTAATCGCGTTTGGTCTAGACCCTTATCGAAAAGAAAGCCAAACTGCACCACATTTTTTCTTCTTTGTTATCCATTTGTAGCAAGTAACCATGCAGTTTGCGCTTCGGGGACATTAGATGATTCGAAAAAAAAAAATGACATTCATAACGCAAAATTATTGCGTCACTTTGTGATGCTTTTCTATAATTCTATAATAGAAGCAATCTGTTGTACAAGTCAACCGGATAGTCTCTATCTCAAAATAATACATAAACTCGTTTAAAAAAACACATTTCGTGAAATCGAGAAGAAACTGTATACGGAGATAAAAACACCGTGTTTGCGGAGTGTTTCGAAAAGAAAAATCTCTCAGAAGCGCAACCCGCATTTATGGCCCGAAAACACGTCGAGTCCGGGAAAGGAAAGACAGAGATTGTACATCGAAACTAACATACAATCAAGATACATCGTATTTAGGTGTAAAAATAATAAAATTAGATATAGATAAATCATCATTACATAGTGTATGCGTGTCTGTGTGTGTTCGTGTGTGTGTGTCCCTCGTAAACGTTCAGTTGGAGTAAAGGAAACTATCCCAAGCTGCTAATTCTAAGATAATGTAATATCTTTCGTTTATTTATATAATTTCTATTTATATTAGGTATGCACGTACTTGCGATAACTAAACAGATACATGTTTTTTTATTTTTCATTTTTTTTTTTTTTGCGAAACACCGCTATTGGCTTGTAGGCCGTCGAAGAATATGAGACACCGGTGAACCGGTGCAAGGATAATTGAAACAACAAAACTCCGTAGCTCTAACGTTTTCTTTTCCTTTTATCTTTCACTTTGTTTCGCTACTTACTAGCTAAATGTTGGAGATCATTACCATTAAACAATTAATTATAAAACAACCTCCGTCCAAAGTTGAAATTTTGTTGTTTCAAAAGCTAATGCTCCACGCCAGCCTCATACTCTTCCCGCCACGTTTAATAACTATATTTAATGATTTTTTAATTTTTATTTTTGTTTTTATAGAATAGTTTTATCAAGTAAAATCTGTAAAATACAATTTACGGCCTATTATAAATTTCTTGTCCTTAATGTTTTTTTTTTCTTTTTTTTTTCTTTCTTAATATTTCTTTATAAATAGTTATAGTAGTAGTCTTCACACCTTTTGTTATTTATCAAGAAAATCAATATGCCATAACACTTTGAAGTTTTTGTTGTTGCTGTTGTTGTTGTTTTTAGCTTTAAATATTACATTTGTGCCCTTTGCACTATTCAATTTATGGTATTTTGCGTGACTGTGTATATAATACATGTAATATATATATATATATATATATATATATATATGTATATATTTATATATATATATATATCATCTAAAGAAGGTACGGTATTTACATATTTACATATAAAACCGGCTTAACGCCCGAACTTGTCAATATCTTTTCATTTCTCTCTTGCGCTACTACTACCAGCCGATCATCCACTTAAATTAAAAATGAAAAAGGACCATCTCTCGTCATCTCGTCGGAAACTCAAATTGTATATAACAGTGTATACTGTATTGATTCTGATTCTTGAAATTGTTATAGTTACAAGTTTCGTGAAATTATTCTTTCACCCGTTTTTTTTTTCGTATTTAACATACATAGTCCTGTCAGATCTATATCTCTTTATTTGTTTAGTTCGCTCGTGATATTGCGATTGCCCGTGGTCAATTTATTGAAGGAACAAAAAAAAAGAAAGAAGAACACGTCTCTTTCGAACTAAGCTAATACAGAACTTCACCAAAGTATCAGGACGTTGACGGTATTATAGAAACCAGGTACTTGGCCAACCTTGGATTCGCATTTTGGTGGCTTTCCGTTCGTTATATCCAATTGTGTTTAACCGTATATTCGCATAACAAT
The DNA here is from genome assembly GCA_933228735.2 of Amblyteles armatorius. Lineage (NCBI taxonomy): Eukaryota > Metazoa > Arthropoda > Insecta > Hymenoptera > Ichneumonidae > Amblyteles > Amblyteles armatorius. The sequence goes on from OW121696.1 coordinate 2,587,106, forward strand.
CGTTATCATTATTATCTGGAAGGTCGCGGATATCAATGATTTCAGACCACAATTTTATCGTTCTCGTGGTAATATTTTTGTATTTCCTGTCTTTAAATTTTGTCGAAAAAAAAGATCGATTTCAATTATTATATAAAAAGATCGATTCAATTAATCGTATCCGAGCCACGTACCTTCGAAAACGCATGCGTGATCTCCTGCTCTCAATCACTCAGGAGTACTATCGTTAATGCTGCCGTTTTCTGCTTCCTTTCTTTTTGTTGTATTTTTTCCTTTTAAAAAAAAGTTTTTCTCTCTAAAGCCCCATTCATAAATTATTTATCGTGCGAAAGTTTCGTGCGACGCTGTAGTTGCCTGAGCTTCACGGTTGGCCAAGAACTCACTCATGCTACGAGTCGAGATCGTCCTCTCTCTGGCTGCTGAAGTACGAGACGAGACCGCCGAATTCGCCGGTGCCTTCCTCGTCGTACTGCTTGTTCCCGGGACCGGAGGGTTCGTTGGGGTGAGGCTGAGGCGGTCCCGGCTGGGGTTGGGGCGGAGGCGGTGGTTGCTGTATCTGCGGCTGGCTCTCCGCGGGCGTTGAGAAATGTTCGGCGGAGTACGGGGAGCCTTGATAGGCCGCCGCGTCATCGGCGGTGGTCATCGGGGGCGGTGGTGGATAAGCGCCGTAGTGATAGTTGGGCGGCGGGGGTGGATGGTAGGGAGAAAAATTGCCGGGTGGTCGATTGGGCGGAGGCGAAGGTTGCTGCATATTGTGATTAGCTGGCGACGGAGTTGGGAACGGCGGTACCTGATGTCTCGGGCCCATTTGCGGATTGTCGGCGAATCTCGCTAGGGCTGGTCCGCCTCGAACGTAAGGCGGGGGTGGTGGTGTCGGACCTCCCTTGGCCAAGGGGCTTCCGGCTGCCGGAGGAATCATAGCGGGGCCCGGTCCGGGGCCGAGAGGCGAGCTCCGATCCCTGCTGTTGATCGATATCGGACCGCCGCCCGACGGCGAGGGGTCCATGGGATGGTGCGGCGTGTGGTAGAGCTGCGGTCCGGGTCCGCGCATTCTCATCGGCGGCGCGCCGGATCGTATAGCGGCAAAGTGCGGCGGCATCGGAGAAGGTCCGGGCTGCCTGTAAGGAGATGGTATTCTGCCACGCGGCGGCATGTCGTAGTTGCTCGGTCGCGGACCGGCCATGATCTGACCGGCCGAGTTCGGACCACCGAAGTATTTGTGTCCCATCGCAGCGGCCGCTGCGGTAAAGGATTGCGGCGTACCCGAGACAGGCTGCGATTGGAGCATCCTCGTGATGACGGAAGACTGTTGACTAGGCGGCAAGGATGGATAGACCGTCTGTTGCTGGTTAGGTGATTGAGCTGGCTGGTGTCCCTGAGATGCGACGACACTGCTCGCTGGTGGCGTTGGCGGTGCCGAACCGGACGTACTGCTACCTGGAGTAGGAAGCACATTTGGGATATCGTCGTGTTTAACTTCTGGATTTGAGTCGGTTCCAGTGATCCCGATAGGGCCGGTTTCGGCGGCAGCTTTAGCAGCGGCCTCCGCGGCTCGAGCAGCCTCCAGCGCAAGAGTTTTCTTACCCTTGCCACGGCCTCTTCTCTTAGGCTTCATCGGTGATCCGTCGGGACTGAAAAGTTGCCCATCGGATCCGGCCATTAACGGTATATGAGCGTCGGGACTCCTCTCCGTTTCGATCGATGACACAACTGTTGGTAATGTGGGATTTGTCGTTACATTAGTCGCTACGTTAGTCGTTACTTCTTGGACGACGGCGGCGGGTATCATGCTACCGGGTAATAAACTCGGCACACCGTCGCGTCGCATTTGTTCGGCTAGAATTTCCGCTTTACTACGGCGGCCGCGCTTTTTCTTCTTCGGGGCCTCGCCGTCGGTGCCCTCCGGTGCGTTTGGATCCCTCTGTTGCTCGGCTGCGAGAATCTCGAGGGCTTTCAATCGGGCCTTCTCTAATTTCTTAGCCTCCCTCTCCTCTTGTTTCTTATTTCTAGCTATCTCGATTGCGGCTAACTCAAGCTGCCGCCTACCGTACTCCTCGTCCTCCATCATCATCTGCTCTATCTGCTCGTCGTCCAGGGCATTTATATCTTCGGGGGTGAGACCGGTCAGCGAACCCTCCGGCACCTCACCGATCATCGATCCCGTCGCCGACATCGTCGACCCTATCAATGCCAAATTGCAGTCTATACCAACTGCGTATCTTAAATTCACTAACATCGTATTTTACTTGTCGATTTAGAATTTTGTTATTTTTTTTTACCTTCCATGTCCAGTCCCCGGGTTATCGAGTCCGTGTCTTTGGGTTTTGGGTCTGGCGCGATCGACAGCGATGACTGACGAGGCCTGTTTTTGCTGCCTGGCTTCGGACCGGGCTTTTTTCTCTCCTTCGGCGTACCGTTGTCCGTCAAGCTCTTTCGACCACCCGGACTCTTGCTCGTCTTCGGTTTCTTGCTCTTCGGCGACTTGGCTTTTCCCTTAGGCAATTCTTTCTTTGGCGAATATATGTCACCTGAACGATAATCGCTTGTGTGATGAGATTTTTCTTTGTTTGTGGATTGGCAATAAAATCGAGCCAACGAAGTAACCAAAGTTTACCTGAATCCGAATCCTTCTCGGCGTCCTCATTGAAATCTTCACCCTCGTTAACGACAAACTCATCCTCGCTCTCCTCAGTTTTTCTCAATACCTTTTTCAGTTCCTTCGGGAATGTTCAAGAGAATGAAGTTTGATGAGTCATCGGGGTGCCATTGTTTCCGGCTATGAATAATCGAAACTGCGCTTTTTGGGATAATAATCAAAATTTACCTCCTCACTGTCCGATCCCATGATGTCTTGATAATTGATCTTGCGACCTCGGGTGCGCCGCGCGAGGGTTTCCTCCTCCTGTCTGGGCCCGTCGTCGCCTAGTCCACCGTAAACGATCTGGGACAAATGAATTTTATCGTTCATTCCGACTATCACCGAGAAATATAAAAAAAATCATCTAGATAAAATATCCTGCGATTACCTTTCTTCTTATTGCAGGAGTCTTTTTCTGCTTGGGTGTGGATTCCTGATAAAAAATCGCTTTAAGTAAAATTTGCTGTTTTAACGAAACAACGTTGCAATTGTTTCTCTTACCTTTTTCTTCTTTTTAGGCAGTTCCTCGTCGGCATTTGGATTCTCGGAATTCTCTTGTTTGTCGGCCTGTTCCTCTTCGTGATTTTCGTCCGGGACAACATTTTCATTCGCCGAGACGTTCTCGTTGTCCGGATCTGCTTGTGGCGGCTGAGCTTCCGTCGCTTCCGTTTCTTCCGTCTCTTCCTTCTCGTTCTCCTCGTTCTCCTCGTTCTTTTCGTCCTTCTCTTCCTTCTCGTCCTTCTCGTCGACGGCTTCGTGCTGCGCCTCGATGGCGTCGTCGTTGTCGCTCACATTGTCGGGCTCGATTATGCGTCTTCTCTTCTTTTTCTTCCTCGACTTCGTTTTCGACGTTGCCCGGAGCCTCGGTGCAGGCACGGTTTTACTCCTGCAGAGAAGAACAATTGCCATACAAAAATCGTAACGCCGAAAATCCAAAAGAAAAATTCCCTGAAACGAAGACTCCGACTCACTTTTTCTTCCTCTGTCGCCACGAATTGTCACTGTCCTCGCTCTCGGAGCCTTCCCAAATGGATTTCGATTTCTTCCTCTTCGGACGGTCACTATCGTCACTGTCGTCGTTTACTGCGAGATCAAAAAAATATATATATAAGTTTCACGAATTCCCTAAAACGTGAGTATTAAATTCGTCAAGGAATACGTACTAAAATCTTCGTCGTATCGAGTTTTTCTCGCCGCTCTGGTAGATCTTCGTACGGGCCGTGACTCTCCTCTTCTCCCCCGTCTCCTACTCTGGGCAAACGAGTCGTCGGTTGAATACATCTGATCGTCGTCCTCCTCGTCGTCGCTACTCGAGCCCTTGAAATCTTCGTCGCTCTCCGGATCGTCCTCGCTACTGATGTCCAGACTATTTAATTTCCTATGTTTCTTTCGCGACAGAGTCTTCTTGACGATTATCTTCCGAGTGATGTCCTCCTCGTCCTCTTCGGCCTCTTCCTTATCGACTTTGTAATCCTCGTCGCTCTCCTTGTCGGACTTCTTTGTTTCATCATCCTCTTCGTCGTCGAGCTGCCTGTTCTTGAGCGCCTCCGCCTGGGCTTCTTCCTTCTCCGCGTTGACTATCGTCGCGATGTCTTTGCCACGTCCCTGATTACCCGCACCCTGGACCGCCTCCACCTCGTCCTGTATGGCGGCATTTATCATATCGTCGTACTCGTTGAACTTGTACGTGTTCGCGCAACGCCTCTCGCGCAATTGGTACACCGGCTCGCTGTCCTCGCTGCTCGAACTGCTCGAACTCGATTCGGAAGACGACGATGAAGAGTCTGGTGAGAAAAGAAAAAATAATAATTTCGTAGATCTCAAGGCATCGAATAAATCAATCGACAAATTGACTCACCATTGTCCGATTCCCTGCTCGAACTGTGATCGCCACGTCCAGCCTCAGTCTTGTGTATAACATTGTCCAAGCTTATGCCAACGAAGGCTAGCCGCTTTTTTCGTAAAACTTCGTTCTCGTGCTTCTTCGAGTTCTGATCGAAGATCTTCAAGCTATCCCGCAATTTCGTCACCAACACAGTCTGTAAATTGGTAATTGCTCTTATATATATTTTCTAAGGTGTCAATAGATAAATATCGTGATTTATATACAGGTGAATGTATAATTTTCTTTCCCGGCCCAACGAAACTTACATGTTGACAAGGTGGACAGAACCAATCGCCCTCCGGAATGAGCATGAGAGCGGGCCTGAGACAGGAGCAGTGCCAGCCTTTGTCGCAGGTGTCGCATAGCAGAATCCACTCGGGATGATCGGCTTTTCCGCATTTTTGGCACGCGTACTCGTCCTCGGCTTCCTCGACGTCACTCGTAGCTTTTTGTGCGGTTCTCGCTCTTCTGAGCGGTTCTGATTCGTCATCCTTCTCGAGATCGCTCTCCGGTGAAAATTCGTGATCGCTCTTGAACAACAGCGAACCCTCGCTCTCGATATCTTCCTCGTCCTCGTCCTCCGGTCCCTCCTCGTCGCTGGTGCTCGAGCCCGACGAGCTTTGCCACGGGTTCGCCTCGTTGAATTCCTTGGCCGAGAATTTCTTCTTCTTTCGATGCTTCTTCACTTTCACTTCACGCTCGATTTCCTTTACCACCACTACCGGCTCGTCATCGCTCTCGGGCTTCTGCTTCTTCCGCTTTTTCTTCTCTGTACCGTCACGATGCTTCTTCTCCTTCATATCGTCGAGGGTCTCCTCCTCGATTCTTCTCTTGTCGGCCTCCTCCTTTATCTTCAATTGGGCAATGCGTCGCGACTGTCTCACCGGCACCTCTTCCAGACCGGTCTGCGAATCCGGGACGGCGATGTCAATGCCTACTTCCAGGCCGAGCACCATTTTTCCTATGAACATTACGACAAAACGATCGAATTATGAATAACGTGGCGTGCACGGCAAAGAAAAAAAAAGACAATATCTATGTTACATACAACATTGCCGTGACGGATAGTGAATATTGCGTGTACATTGCGACAATGCAGACTGGTAAAAGCCGACCTTGATTAAATATTGATGCGTGCAATGTCGTTTAATTTTCGATCGATATTGGGGACTCGAATGTTTTTTTTTTTTGCAATACTCTAGCACGCAATAACGTATTCTTTTTTTTTCATCCACGAACATGCACCGAACGTATGGTAGGGTGGCGTAACCCCCGAACGATTATCCCCCGATGGTTATTCCCCGAAAAGAGTAACCCCCGAAACGCATATCCCCTGAAAATTTAAACCCCGAAAAATTGACCCCTAAAACGCATGTCCCCCGAAACGTGACGTTATTCAAATAATGCGGCCCCTTGATCACGAATATGACGTGCCTTTTGCTTCAAACCCAATATTTTAGATTGTAATTAAAAAACTACTGTACAAATGTCCCACTACACTTACGCACAAAAAGGCCAATGAATTCGTGTTCAATGCATAAAAATCCGTCGGAATATTTCACAGTGAATTTTATAAACGGAAAAAAAAACTCAGCAAAATTGATCCGGAGGTCAGAACGGACGATTTTTTTAGCGATCTTTCGGGCGACATAAAAAAGCCTCATCTCGGATCCGTTCCGCCCTATTCTTCCGTAAAATAAAAGAAACTTACGTTTCTTTCGTTTCTTTTTCGACTCCACTGGCGCTGCGACGACTGCTTCTGGAGCGGGTGCGGCGCCATGCTCGGTAGGTACAGCATTTTCCGCAGTTCCAGTGGCATCGACGGATTCAGCTTGTTCAGCCACTGCGGGCGTTTCCGTGGATTTCGCTGTTCGGGTCACCCTGGCCATAGCTCTGTTGCCACGACGTCGTTTTCCCCTTGGCCTGCCTCGGGGTTTTCTGTCGTTCCTCGCCTTCTCCAATGCGCTCAGCGTCGCCCCGCTCTGCTTCAGCTCCACCACGTCGTCGTCTATCTGAGCCTTCGAGGCTTCGTCCTCCGAGCTCATGGACTCCGGACGGCTCTGCTCCACGGACTTCCGCAGTTTCATATCCGGCGATCGTTTGCCTCTAAGCTTCATTCTCTTTCCGCCCGTCTCGCCGGAATCTCCGTCATCCAGCTTGATCGTCCCGTCTTCCGAATTCGATTCGTGAGCGCTGTTGCGCCTCTTGCGGGACACCGTCGGCGGTACGGGCGGTTCCGGGGAGTCGAGCTTCCAGCCTTCGTAAACCAGGTCCTCGACGGGCTTCACCCGAATACCGATCTTCGGAACCGAAGAGATAACCAGTTCCGGGGGTTTCTTCATTTCCTCCTCGGTGCAAGCCAGAGGGTCGACGTCTTCGACCGTCGCGTCGAACATACTCTCGTTGTCGATACCCATCGAATCATCGGACTCAAGATCTACGCACTTTATGTCCACGCTGTGAATTTCCGATGGTTTTACCTCGAGAGGAGCCTGGATCGACGGCTTCACGGAATTTCCGCGAACATCGTCGACCTCGTGGTTCCTGACCTTTTCAAAGATGTCGACTTCCGGTTGAGCCAGTGTCGAAGGGGCTACCGCGTCGTCGGAAGTGACCGCGGTCGCGAACGTCTGTTGCGCAGGGACTTCCGGTCGAGCGACGATACTCTTGTCGTCGCTCAGAGACCTCTCGTCGTTCGGACGGTAATCCGTGACAGTCTCTTTGGCGAAATCGACGTTCGGTGGCTTGGATTTCGTGGGAGGAAAATCGTCGCCGTCCGACACTCCGTGCAGTCTCTTGCTCGCTTCTTTCTTCGATTCGTTTTTGTGGGAAGTCGTATCGCTGATTTCACTGCGATTTACCGACTGAGGCGGATCGTGCGGAGTGCGAATTTCCTTCAAGTTGTCGCTCGAATAATTCATTCTTGACTCCGATAAATCGAGTCCGAGATTTATCGAGCTCACGTTCGACACTTTTTCGTTACTCGGTCCCGAGACGTCCACTTCCGAAAGAGCGTTGTTCGCGCCAATTCTTTCCGCTGTTTGCAGTGCAACGAGATTCACGGGAACTTCCGAAGCCACGGGAATTTCAAAGCTTTTAGGAATATCGTAATGCTTTCCCGCTAGTGGATTCGTTTCTTTCTCTTCGCGAGTTTTGCTCGATAACTCGGATTTTTCTTGGGCAATCTTGGAGTCTTTTGGGACATCGTGTGCTTTCACGGCTGGTTGATTCGTCAAATCGTGAATTTTTTCCGGTACTTCCGGTTTTAGCTCGGCGTCATCGGGCAATGAATCAACGACGTCCACTTCCGGTTTCGAAGCTTCCAAAGCCACCGGTACGTCGGGCTCGAAGACTTTAACCGAATCGTCAGTTTTGGTCGTCGTCATGTTTTTGTCATCCTCGAAGTTCGAAGACGCATCAGTTTCGGGTTGGAAAGATTCAATATTTTTTTCTGCCAACGCAGCCTCCGCTGCGATCTCGTTGAGCTTCGAACTTTCCTGAGTAAAAGATTCCTTCCTCGCGTCATCTTTGCAGGCCGCTTGCTCGATCTGCTTCGATTCCGCGTCAATCGTGCTCGGAACTTCCCTCGTCGTTTCGCTATCGTTGGTGACGATATTTTCGTCCGGAATATCCTTTAACTTTTCTTCGCGCGTCTCGCTGGTATTCGCAACATCGTCGGACCAATCGCAAGATTCCACGTTAATCTTACTCGCACCGTCCGTCGACTCTTCGATCGCTTCCAGAATCTCCGTACTCTTCCCCGTTTCTATCCTCTCGCCGGGCTCCACCTGTTTGTCGCGATCGTCGATCTTGTCGTCGGGTGTCTCGAGGCTCTTGTTTGAGGACGCTTCGAGATCGATGTGCAATTTTTCCCCCGAATCATCGTTGTCCTCGTTCTCGAGCTCGGTTTCGGAAAAATCCTTGTTGTTCTCGCACGGCGCGATTTTCGGTTCTTCTCCGATCGACGTGTTTTTCAATTTACTCGCCAGGCTCTTCTCGTTCGCTCTCGCCCCGTCGACTTCCGTGCTCTTCGATACAGAGATCTCCGCTAGCTCGTCACCGTCCCTAATTTTAATCTCTCCTTGCGATATCGGCTTCTCGACGGTTGCGTCTCCGTCGACGTTTTCCGACTCGATGGGCGATTCGAAAACGTCGTCGCTCACGTCATCGTCGTCGCTGCTCTCGTAGTGTGGAACGAGCGAGGATTTAACGCTCGTTGCTGATTTTTCTTGGACCTCCACAGTCGCGGATGTATCGTCGATTTTCGAACAGGCGGGAGCAATTTCCGGTTCTTGTTCTTCGCGAGACTCGGCGGTCGGAGGATCGCTCTTCGTTTCCTCAATATTTTCAAGGCGATCAGTTTTCTTGGTATCCGAATCGACGTCTTTGTCACTCGTGTCTTCGATATCGTCGCATTCTTCCACAGCTTCGGAAGCTGGCTCCTTCGTCTCGGCGGCTTCCGGTCGCGCAACCGATTCCTCGATCGGTGCCTTGATAGCCGGAACTTTGTTTTTGAAATTCATCGATCCGTCGGAGTCCGAAGTTCCGTCGTCGATGACCATTGCCTCGTTGGAGTCCTGGTCGGCCGAGCTCGGATTCTCCGAGAAATCGTCGGTGTACGTGTCCAGAGCGGGTAGGAGTCTCGACGAGCTCGATGCTTTTTCGCTCGCGATGGTAATTCTCTCCGGTGACTTTGATATATTGGAATCGACGATAACAGCCGGCGTTACCTCCTCGGCGGGCAGTCCCTCCTGGATTTCGTCGACGGGCGAGGGACCGGAGCTCCCGAGAAGGGACGCCGGTTCGCAGATCTCCCGATCGCTGGTCACAGAATCCTCGCCGCCGCTCGGATTGACGAGAAGGCTCGCCGAGCTCGCGGCCACCGAGTCACCGGAGGAATCCTCGGGAAGCTCGACGCTCGTGATCGATTTTTCGTCGGGGCCGAGCTGCTCGGACCGCTGCACCTCGGGGACGTTGCCGGTCGACTCCAAAGTGTCTTCCTTAGTTTCCTCGACCAGCTCGGAACTCTTCGAAAAACCATCCTGAGCGTCCTCGTTACAGAGCTCGTCGGTCTTCTCCTTGCTGTTCTTCACCACAGATACCGAATCCTCCTCCGATTCGGTGGACTGTTTCGTCTTGTCGTCGACGTCGCTGGACAACTCGAGCTGTTTACTCTCCTCCGGTTTTTCGTCCACGGTGTCTACGGTCTGGCAACTGTCGTCCGGAGTCTCCTGCAACGAGAAACCACGAGGATCGTTCGATCTCGAGAGCGGCAAAAGATCGTTGGAATCGCCGGTCTGACGAGTGTCTTCCTTTTCTTCTTCCGGTTCCGCGATCTCCGCCAAGAGTTCGTCCTTGGGCGATGTTCCGGGCTCTTCTTCGTTTTTCCTCTTCTCCTCCGAGTCGCCTTTGGCGCAACTCGCGTCCCGCGAAATACTCGACGAGGTTTCGGCCTCGCAAGTTCTCCTCGACGCGTCTTCTTTTTTCACCACCGGAAGTTCCGTAGCGTCGGCGATCGGAAGGGAAACCCGCGGCGCGCTCGACTCCGACTTGGGTTCGAGTTCGTGAAAATCCAATTTTTCGCTCGAATCGGACTGATATGATTCACACGATTGAGATATCGGTGTGGTCTCGGTTGCCCGAAGCCGGTCGGTGGTATCGACGGACACCGAATCGAGGGAATGAACTTCGGTGATTTTTTCTTCCTTCGCATCTGCCGGAGCCTGAAGGTCCATAGGCTCGGACGTGGCGATCGAGTCGGTTTCGTCTTTGGCGCTCGGACCCGTCGACGACTGCACTCTGCACTCGGCTCGCGCAGTTTCGTCGCTCTTGTCCGACGACGCACTGTCCGGCTTGTCCTTCTCCTGCTTCGCGAGCTCGACGCTCCTCAATCTCGTCTCCATCTTACTCTCGCACGAACCCTCGGAAGACTCCGAATTGTACGTGTCCGCGATCTTGACGAAATTGTTGTTGTTTTTCGCAACATCAGCGTACTCCATGCTCGCCGATTCCGAGGTCGTGACGGAAGTCGTGGCTACCTGGTTCGTTCCCGATTGATGGTCCTTGGACGTGTAGGAAACGCAGTTCGGACCGAAAAAAAATCGCGGCGGCGAACCGCTGAGCCCGCCGGTCTCTTCGCTCTCCGATTTTCGTTGCATCGGGGAGGCTTTCAAGCTGCTGAATTCCTCCTTCACGGTTGACTCCACCGACTGCGTGTGATCCGCCAACGACGAGGTAGCGACGGAAGAATCGCACTGGGGAATCTTCGATTTTGCGAACGAACTGTCCGGCGTGCTGGAGGGAACCTCCTTTCGTCCTTCGGCATAGTCGCTTCCACCTACGCTCGACGAACATTCGGCAATTTTAATCTGCGAACATTTTTGATTCGATGTGCTCGTGATATCGTCGCTCTCTGTTTTACCCTCGACGACGCCGTCGTCCTCGGTCGGAGACCTGCTCGTTTCCGCATTTTGATACTCGTCAGCGTTCACGATCTCGTCAGCCGGTGATGTGCGCTCCTCGGCCGATACTATGCTGCTGTCGCATTCCTCGCTCTTTCCCTCGGCTCTCCGGACGTCCCATCGGGACAACTTTTTACCGGCCGAGCTGCTCGATTTCGCGATCACCTGAACGCCCAGGGTCGGTACGAATTTCGACTTGGGCGATACCGAGGACACGACCGTTGACTGGCAATTGTCCGCGGGGCCGCTGGCGTTCGAGCTCGACTGCGGGTAATTGGCGTTTATCTTCAAGGGCGAGGATCTCGTCGCGTCCGTGCTCGAAGCGTCGTTCACGCTGCCGTCGGCGGGGGATATCCTGGTCGGCGTCAGCGACGTCGAGACGTCGCTGCAGCCCTCGTTTTTTGATTCGTTGCTTTCCTTATTGTCGGACGACGTGTCGTCGCCGGGATTCCCCGTCTCGCAGTCCCGCCCCGCTCCCTCGCCGTAAAAAAATATAACCTGCTCCTCGATAGCTTCACCGATGACGGGATTAACGGCGTCGCAGTCACTGCCCGAGCCCTCGCCGTGGACCATCATGACCGGCTCCTCGATCGCCGGGCCCACCTCGTCGCGTCTCAGACCACCGACGACCGGTGTCGGTCTCTTGTCCATCGAGCCTCGCATCATCAACGCGTCGCCTCGCATCCTCTTCAGCATCTCCTGTTGCGGGTCTTCGACCATTTCTAGCGGTCTCTTCAACGGCCCTCCGGCCATCCTCATCGAGGCTATCTTGCTCGGATCCGAGAGTATCGTGTAATTCGGAAGTCTGTGCTCGTCCTTTACCGGCATTCTCGCTGCGGCGTTGTGATAAGCCGCCGCTTGAGGAATCTCGTAGCCGGAATAGGACATTTGTTTCTTACTCAAATCCGTTACCATGGTGTGATTTCGAAGTATAACCGTTCGAGGATCGTAAGCCAACGGTGTTACATCAGGCTTCGTCATCTTCCTCGTGCTGAGATCCATTTCGCGATGCTGAAACTCCTGAGTTCTGTAACCGGCCGGATGAATGTCCGTGGGTTTTGTTGATTTTCGACTAGATAGATCGATGCCCGAGTAATCCATCGGTCTGCCGTGATCGTTGGAATTGTCCCAGCCACGCTGAGACGTTAGATCCATGCCGCGTTGCGTGCGAGCCGGGAGGTTCGAGATGTTCGACTTCTCGGATATACCGCGCGAGACGAAGTCCTGCTGCAGCTTGTCATCGTCGCCGTTCGCCAACGAACCGTGAGCTCCGCTCGAACGCGCCAAACTTTCGGCGATCTTCTCGAGCAACTTTGCGGCACCGGGTTTCTCGAGCTTCTCCGACTGTATTCGCGACAGATTAGCCGCGAGTTTGTCGATGGGCTTCTGAGGAAATTTTCCCAGCGACAATATCGAATCCGAAGGCTGGAAGGGGAGAGACTGCTTGCTCGGGTATTTTTCCTCTCGCTGAGGCTTTCGATCGTCGACTGGATTCTGCAGGTCTTGAATGTTGACGAGTTTTATGGGCGACGTCGTTATCACCGGAGTCTCGATAGCCTTCGGCGGCACCGCCTCGATCGTGACCGGTCTGGGAGCGACGGATTTCGCCACGTGCGAAAGATTCACCGTTACCGGAACGCAGGTTACTTCGGGAGTCGCTGCTTTCCAAGGCCCTCGCGGCTGCTTGTCGACTAATTGCTGCTTCACCAGAACCACTTGAGGCACGTGATTGTCTACGATTCTCGACGAAGTTACAGTCGGCGGATCGTCCTCCTGATTAACCGATGCATCTTGGGAGTCCTCCTCGTCGTCATCGTCCTCGTCGTCTTCCTCCTCCTCCTCCTCCTCCTCCTCGTCGTCGTCATCGTCCTCGTCGTCGTCGGAGTTTTGCTTCGAGCTCTCGTCGTTGCTCGCCTCCTCCTCGTCGCCTTCCTCGTCGTCGTCCTCGTCCTCGCTCTCTTCCTCGTCGTTGGCATTGTTCTCGACGTTCATCCCATCCTCGGCGGGCTTGCTCGGCAACATCTTGCTGTTGATAATTATCGGTACGACGACATCGTCAGATTTCGTTTCGTTGGGAATACCGTTCTCGAGCCGGGAATCTTCCTCGGGACTCGACGATTCCTCGACTTGACCGGTATCGATTATCGGCTTCTCGGATATCTCCAAGCTGTTGCTGTCCTCATTTATCGGTATCGGACCAGCCTCACCGTCCGACAGGGTGTTTATCAAGCTGACCACACCCTCGCGATCCCTGATTGACAAATAGGCAATAATCGATTAAAAAATCGCTGATTTACAAATAGACAATAATCGATCAATAAATCGCTAAGGAACTGGTGAGAAATAAATTACAATAAAATCTCGATTATCCGGGGGCGATGATTATTTTTCTTTCTTTTCTCACCTGGCAACTAGTTCCCAATTTTCCTCGTCCAAATCCTCGCGATATACCCTTATGTTACACTCCTCGTCCAACTGGAACCAATAAGCCAAGCCAGTCTTGTCGCGTCCCAGCGGCTCGACGCGCAACTGCTCGGCCGCCAATTTGTTCACCTCGTTTTTGAATCTTGGATTCAGATCGAACTGAGCTTCCATGAGCACCTGCGAAAATTCAATTTATTGTTGATTCCATTTTTTTTTTTTTTCATGCAACGAGAAAAAATTCAATCGTACGATCCGAGTACATACCTTCAGCAGACGCAGCTTGACCGCTATGCGAGCTTTCTTGTAGCCGAATCTCTCCAATTCCCAACCATCCTGATTGGAGTAAGTGTGACAAAATTTCACGAGCGATCTCTCCCATTTCTCCGGCGATACCGTCTTTCGCGCTTTGCGCAACAATTTTATGTGCAGCTCTATCAGTGGTTGAGGTACTAAAATTCAAACAAGCATCTCGTTAGTCGGGAGAAATGTTGATACACGAAAGTGTTGAACATTAACAAAATAATAAAATATTTAATAAAATAAAAACAATATATCGTAAGTCAATTACAAGGTGTGAATCGTAATATTTGTATTTAGTTATAAAATACATATATCGTATTTTTATAAGAAATTTAAATGCCATAGCGATGCAAAAAATAATTAAATAATCTCGAACATCATCACCCGGCATTGCAATAACGCGGATGAAATAATAGATCAAATTTCTCAAAACAGCGAATAAACAAACAAACAAAGAATTGAAACGGGAAATTTTTAGCGCCACGGGTCTCGGAGCGGGATCGACCAATCACAGACACCTCCGCCCGCCGCGACAGAACTGGCATGCGCGAGAGGGGAAGGGAACGATCGCCGACAAATTGGAGTTGCGCAGCTATCGAAAAACAAAACAGGAAAGTTTTCGTGTTTTTTTCTTCTTTTTTTTATCCTTCTCACTAAAAACAATATAGGGACGAAGTACCGAGGAAAGATTGACACGTGCGAATCACTCGGTGGAACACTGGCAAGGTACGACCGAGAGAGCGCTCGTTTGTTACCGGGAGACCGAAGGCGAGACGGAAATAATCTGTCATCAGTAGCGTGTCAATAGATGCGACAATTTGCGCGGGGTTCGTCACCTCTCGCGTCGCAGTGTTCTGCCGCTGATATCCCAAAAACATAGATTCCCCATCCGAACCGACAGAAAGACAGACTCGATTCGCCGTCCCAAAGAAATGAAAACAACAGAAACAAACGAAAAAAAAAAAAACCCGCGTAAAAGTCGACCACCCCGAGAGACTCTCGGCGGATGGTTCGGTGACGGTGTCTCGTCGAAATAAAATTCGTGCGCGTGAACGAGATGGAATCATTGCAAACGGGCCAAGAGGGCAGGGAGGTAGGTGAGTTGGTTCGTCCGTGTTGCTGGCGCGCGCACGACGAATCGAACGAGTCACGCTCTTACCTTCGTGAGCGTCCTCGAGCATCTCCTGCAGTCCCGCTATGTCCGGATAATTGATGCCGCAAGATTTTCCAAACCGCTCGAGAAACGAGCATATGACCGCGAAATTTGGGTCACTCACGCAGGAGGCTTCGTTATCGGACGCCATTTTTTTTTTCCGCCGCTCTCTGTCCGGTAAGCTCGGGCGCACCGTAATATTATAACACTACGCTAGGCGGCTTGACGACTCATGTTCACGGCGGCGGCAACGGCGCGTTGCTTCTCAGTTCGGACGATCGGGTTGTATTGGGGGAATCGACACGCGGGACGCGAGACGCCGGGTTGCCCTGGACGCTCTCAGCACTGGCACACTCGCGGCACTGAGCGCCCGCACAAATCCACACACCGCACAAACTCTCCTACCTCTCCTACTTCACACCAGTATTCTCTATTCTCTCTATCCACCTTGGTTCTAACACCGTCGTCGCCTCACCCACCTCCTTCTTCCTCCTTCTCGTCCTCGTCGTCGTCGTCGTCGTCGACGTCCTCCTCCTCCTCCACCTTCTCCCCCCTCCCCCTACCTCCTTCTCCACCGCAGCTTATACTGTTGCTGCTCCTCACTCTCTCCCGCAATATATCTCTGTCACACTCTCGTCGTTCGCACGTTTTCTTTTCTCTTCCTTTCTTTTATTTTTCTTCTCAATCTATCGTTTGGGATCTCACTCCTGATCCCCCACCGCCCATTTCTGTCGAACGCGAAAATCGCACTTCGGCTCTCGTGCTTTTGGCGTTAACCCGTTCCGCTCACGTTTGACGCGCTAACAACACACGCGCACACGCACACACACATACGTACGCACATATCTCCCGAGGCGTCGAACACTATCGGGCCTCGCGCTCAAAGGCCCTGTCGAGCTGCCGGACACTTCGGTCGTTATTTTTATTAGCGTCCAGCGTTACCGTCCGGGGATTCTTTGAAAAGTCTCAATGGGGCTAACGAATTCGTTACAACGACGTTGTAAGAACAGCGCAGAAAACGCTACCGCGGCCCCCCTCGCAGCGCGTACTGGACATCGTTCGGTTCGGCTCCGGGGATACGAAACATCGTGGTTCTCAACCGGCTGAGTACCACAAGCGCGGCTTACGCACACAAAACTCTCGACTCTCTCTCTCTCTCTGGGGGCTCCGGCGTTACGAATGATCTCTCTTTGTATATCCGTGTGGCTTTGCTTCGATGCCACTATTATCTTCCCTACGAAACACCTATGCCCGTTCTCTCGCGCGCGCTCTTGCTATTGCTTCGCCGTTTGCTCGCTCGGCTCAACTGACCCCTTCCCGCGCCTCGGAGAGAAACCCAACTATAGGACGCACAGCGTTTAACCCCCTTGCAGTCTCCTGCCAGCGTCAAGATACACATCACTCAACCGCCCCACCATCCACCCAGCTCCCTCTCCCTCTCTCTCTGTCCACCTAATGCAGTTTCGTAACTTCGGCTTCCGAGTCTTATCGATCGGGTGCACCGAGGATCACAGTGATATCTCCTATGTACGCCGGAACCGACTCGGAAGATCCCTTGAGTCTGTCGAACGAAAGCGAATAAAAAAAATGTTGCGCCCTACATGGGAAAACGAATTATTCTGGTAACTTTATCGATTTTTCGTCGGTTCTTTTTTTTAGAGCCTACATTGCCCCGAGGTGTTGCTGGACATCTCGGGTTTACCGCGCGAAGGTTAAGGAGCGGAAGGACGCGCGGAGAGGGAAGGAGCGTTTTGAGCCACGAACGCTAGAGTACCCGCGAAAGGGTACTCTATCTTGCTGCGATCTTGTTCCAATTTAAACATAAAAGTTTACGTGACTGGATTATCGGTTCCCCGATCGAAGGATACAGGTTTCGTTATCGATCAAATTTATTAACAATTTCCATTGATACAAAATTTTACTGTACATGCATTTACGCATTATTCTTTATTTTTTTACTGTACACTTCATTTCCTGACACTCTATTTCCTGAGTAGAGTACTTTCAGATCGATCGCTTCTTCGTTAATCAATCGTCGATAATGTCGTTATTCACGCACGTGGAAGCATACGGGAGAGCTTGGAATGTGATAGTTATATCGACAGAAAAAAAATGAAAAAAAAAAAATCCTTCCAACGATAATTTAATAATCGGAAATAGAACTTTATTGCTTTCAGGTATTCTCGATTACACCGAAGTAAAAATAGAACGAATCGAGTACGCAACGTCGCTGTCTTGCATCCCGGAGATGGATCACGTTTCGCTACGAATCTCGGCATAAAAATGTTATATCGTTCGAGCTTTAGCCCCCTTCCCTTTGGAAGATGCTCGAAATTGGGCCGCACTCCGGGATTATCGGAATTCAATGTTGTCTATAAAAATTATGTTAAGTAAGCTACAATCCGCACGATTATTGCCAGGCGTACGAAAAAAAACTCCATTTCCAACTGTCAACGATTCATCATAGACCGATATTTTTATCAAATTTTTTCCTCTTTTTCTTTAATTCACTTCATATCTTTTCTTCTTTTCATGTCAACAATGTATATTACATACTCTACAACAAGATCAAAAAACCGCAATTGCGGCTGTACAAAATTATTTCGTTAATTGTAAACAAAAAAAGAAAAATCAAAGTTCGACATTAAAAAAATAAAGGGAACGGGTCTTTTACTTTTCTATCATGCAAAAGTCAATCGGTGTTGGCTTTATCAAAGTGTCAATGTGCAATTGGGATTGTTGAGTTTCGTATAAAAAGAACGGCGACGAGGAAGAGGGTAGATGTTCGAGAGATTAAAAACTACGAGTTTTACGAATCAATGGTCGGCGGATATGCGTGAATAATTACGATTGGCACTTTGTACAAGATGGGTATTCGAATAGGCGTAAGCTCCGTTCGGTGTATCGTAGATAAACGGGGATTAATGTCAGGAGGAAACAATATGGATTTGATACGCGGTAGACTGTTTCACAGCCCACGGGGCCTTCGAACGTCTTAATAGTCGAGTGATGAGCGAAGTAGAAAAGCAAAATTATTAGCAACATTTCCATCGCGTATCGATGGGAATAAAAAAAAAAAAGATTCCTTCTCTCGGACGCGTCGAGTTCGAACTGATTCTCACTTGGTTCGCGCAACGACTTGTCCTTCCGAAATCCATGAGATTTTTTCGAGAGCCGAGACGGCCCCTCGGCGATTCCCCATCACGCATTAAAAAAAAAAAATTTCATTAGTTATTTCACTTCAAGGCCTTTTGCCCCGTTATATTTTTCAGTTGTTGCTTGTAAATCTCAGCTTCCTCTTCTTTCTTCAGAAGCTGCTTACGATACTCGGCCGCTTGTCGTCGGGCCTCTTGCAGTTGTCGATTCAGCAACGCTATGTCCATCACCGGCTCGACATTGTCCTCCGTCGAATTAACATCTTCCGTAATCTCTTCGATTTCATCGTCGAGAGTGAGAGCCACAGGTTTTGTTACCTTCGGCGAAATTTCGACAATTTTTTTCTGTTGATCAAGTAAAAAAGTTTTAGTCCATGCAGATTCGAATTATTCCATGTTACGAAAACAATAAAATCGATTGTGTAAATGCGACAAACCATGGGCGAAGGAACGACAGTTCTGATCGGCGCCATCGGAGAAATCGTGTTCGTGTTGTTGCCGAGTGACGCGAGAAAAACTTTCCCCGCTTGTTTCTCTCCTGTGTTTCTTTTCAATATGTTAGGCCCTCGAGGTGTTAGCGTCGGTGTGCTCTGGCCGAGAATCTGATCGGCTCGTATCGCTATTACTTTTCTCGATCCACCCCGTCGCGCTCCCATGTGAAGCCTCTTGACTCCCCCGATCGTCGGCGTCGATCTCGTTAGATTGAGAGCTAGTTTACCGGCCTCTGCAAGTGACGAATCAAATTGGAGATCGTTCGGCTACGAAATAAATTTATTACGCGGAAATTATTACCGATCTCACCTGTAACGACGAGCGTTCGTCCGCTCTCCATAGCATTCTCGACGATACTCGCGTCATTATCGACCGGAATCATCGTGATACCGTGAGCTTCGAGCAATCTCAGTGGCTGTTCCAGACCCAAAAGATCCTTGTGTTTCTTCGGGTCGCCGTGATCGGCATTCGTCAAGTCGTCGATCAGCTCGGCGTCTCTGTCTTGTTCGTCGTCGCTCGGTGGCGCGGTCATTCGTATTTGTTGAAATATCATACGCTGCTTTTTACCCGCTTGCGCTGCGAAAAAAATGGATAAAGAACGGTCAAATAATTATATTTTTAACATATAATACATGTAATTTATATAATTTTATTATTTACAAATTTTCTTTTTTGTTCTTACCTTGCGCCAATCTGCGTTTCTGTTGCTGCTGCTGCTGCTGCTGCTGTTGCAGCTCGAACTGTTCCTGCTGTTGTCTCTCGACCTCCAGCTGCATCAAGCTATGCGTCGCCTCTTCCAGTTCGGCAGTGCTGGCTTGATTCTGATGGACGTTCAGCCCCATTATTTCTCTCTCCTGCTGAAGCACATCGACGAGATCGAGACGATCGTGCTCCAGGGCGAGACTTATAGGAGTCTTGTCGAATTTACTCGTCGCGTTCGCGTCGGCACCGTGCTCCAGAAGAACGTTCATCACCTCCACGTGCTCTCTCTCGACTGCCCAATGCAGAGGGGTCATTTTTAACTGCAAAGGTAAATTCGTACAAGTTTTCATTGAAACATTTTTTTTATGATCGAACACCGATGGACGCTGATCGGCATTTACCATATCTCTGCTGTCGGCATCGGCACCGTAATTGAGAAGCAGCTCGGCCATTTCGTTGTGGCCCTCGTAAGCGGCCAGATGAAGAGGAGTTCTGTCCACCTTGGTTCTCGCGTCCCGTGATATACCCGCTCGCAGCAATACCTCTGCCGTTTCAGTGTGATTATT
This sequence comes from Amblyteles armatorius, assembly GCA_933228735.2. Classification (NCBI taxonomy): domain Eukaryota; kingdom Metazoa; phylum Arthropoda; class Insecta; order Hymenoptera; family Ichneumonidae; genus Amblyteles; species Amblyteles armatorius. The sequence continues at coordinate 2,606,882 of OW121696.1, forward strand.
TTGAGCCGCGAGATGCAACGCACTTGTGCCGAGCTGCAAGAAAGAAAAGGAAATTGAAAAATTAGAATAAAAATTCAAATAGCATAAAATTAGAAGAAATGAAAATACTCAATGGGAAATAAAGTTTCTATGCCTTACCCAATCCGTGGTGAAGGGAGCTCCCCGACACATGAGATCTCTGACCATGTCGGTGTCGCCATTTCTGGCGTTAAGCAGAAGCTGCTTTCCCAGTTCCACTATAGACAACGCGTCCTGTGAACGCGATTGTTGTGTAACGTCGCCGGAAAGGATTTCCACCTATTTGTAACACGTCCTTCGTTGGGGTTAGTAAATTAAAAAATAATTCCAAAATCCTTTGCACCATTCGAGGAGTAACGGACTAACAAATACATTTACAGATTTACTGTAAATAAGTATATATATACGCATACAACTCATAGATTAAATTTAATATGCAACAAGCTAAAATGAATGCTCGGTATATTGAATTAACTTTCCGAGATTATTTACTTCTCAAATGGCATCCCAGGCTCGAAGCAGCACGAATGCTCAGGCTTGCCGTTATCGTTGTACGCGTTAATACAAATTAATTGTTACCTCGAAAATTAAAGTTTGAGAAAGCGCTTCGTTTTGGTTAAAAAAGGAAATACACGGAATGCAGATAGCGTAGTCAAATTCCTTGAGATTTTGGGTTCACTCACCGGAATGAGGGTTTCAGAGTCAAGTCCCTCGATATCATTGTCGCAGATACCTTCGGCTTGCATTTTTTCCACTGTACGCTAGCGCCTTTCGTCGAGCAGGCTGCAAAGAAACAATCCGTGTGAGTAAGCTTAACCTCCAATGTGATGCCAGGAGGCGACGTTCCTCGTAGACGTTTCATTTCTCGAACGAAATTGAACCGTGTTCAGCTCCGTGCACCTCGGGCGCTAACGGAGCGGGTAAGAAAAAGTGGGTCACTATTACGTCGCGACCGATCGAAATTTATCGTCAATAATCGCGATCGTGTGCAACAGTCGCGTCGCAAATTAACCCGATCGAGTTTTTAACGACGAACGAGTTAGATTTTTTTGAAAATTTCATTCGTACAGGATGTTTTTATTTTGCCATCTCGGACGGCGTCGATGAACTTCCTGTTCCTGTCCATCGAACGGAAGTCCCTTGCCATAGGCTCCGCGTTTTCCTCAAAAACTACACCGACAAACGACCCTCGACGATCTCTCGACTGTCGTATACTCACTTTGACTTCATTATTCGACGAGTATCCTCTGTTTTTCGTTGAATTAACGCGACACCGACGAAGGTTTACGTGAATTCTCGTTCTCCACTGCCTTCTCGATTTATCGTCCCGACGATATTTCGTCAACATGGCGACCGGTTCGCGCTAATTGTTCCCACGTTACAGAAAAAAAAAAAAAAAAAATCTACACCGAGCCACCTACAGGGAGCACCGAGAAATCAGTCTCCTCGTCCTCTCGTTTTATACTCTATCTCATGTGGGTAGAAGAATATATATTTCTCACGATTTTCTCTCGCGGATGATGAAGTTACGTCGCACGGATTATAGCTCGAGTATCGAGACCGTGCGTGTGTCCCGCGTGGAAAATCGAGCACGCAGTGGAAATGGAATAGAGAGCGGAGAAACGATATATCTGTGCGCGTGTGTCCGCCGATATTCGGCAGTGTAGCTTTTTGACAAGCGACGTCGGTGTCACGCACGATCCACGGTAATCGCGACAATTGTTTTCCAAGCAAGAATGTAACGTGTATCGTTCAGGGGGCGTATTTTTGTCAATGTACACACACATCGAGCGTCAAAGCCCTCTGTGACAAGATTAGAGCGTGATCCGTCGTCGCCGCGCTCTCGTAACGGAAAAACCTATATGCTCCGTCGATTGTCATCGAAGACCGTGCGTCAAGTTGGATCGAAGATTCGACACTTTCGTTTGACAGTCCTGACTCGCGACAATCGAAGGCGATCTTTTGTCTCAAATCATGTGCACGTCGCTCGAACGAATTTATCCGCAGAAACAGTGTACAGCCAAAGCGTGCAATTGTCGTTGATCAATCGCAGCGAACGAGCGAACCGTGGATACATCGTGTCTTAGTAGAGTAGACGGAAACCATGGAGGCTGCCAATGGACAACTGCAGACCAAGTACCAGAAGATCGCAACGGAGTACTCCAAGGTATGTTGACAGTAATAAATTTCGTGTATGAAAACCTTTCGCTGTCAATAGTCTTCGTAATATCATGTGGAATTTGTTTCACAGTTTTTCTGATCGACTCACTTTTATTGTTCTCGGGAATATTCGCTCGGGATGGTTGACAGTAGAAAAATGGCAATTTTTACTAAACTAATATTATTATGATTATTATTACATCGGTAAAACTTTCACCGCTGAATCATTCATTTATTTCAACATGGCAAAAATTAACATTTTTTTGTAATTGAGTATCCAATAAATATTATTATTATTATGATTATTATCTAACCGAGTCAGGTCTCTCCGGAGACTTTAATCAGATTGTTTTTGTTAATTGACTTAATTTGATAGGCGTTAAAATATTTCAGATCCGAGCACAGGCGAACGTGCTGAAGAAAGCGGTGATAGAGGAACAAGGTCGAAACGCGGAGATAAGAGAGCACCTGAAGGAGAGAGAGGTGGAGGTTCGAAGGGCGGAGCAAGAGTTGGATAGCTTGACGTTCAGAAACCAACAGTTGACCAAGAGAGTGACCTTTCTCCAGGAGGAGCTAGATCGTGTGCAAAACAAGTCTAAAAAGGGTAGAAGTAAATCTTCGGAGTACAAGGATCAACCGGTTTCGCCGCCCAATCACATTTATGTGGAGGAATTTCAGAAGAAGATCGTGGAGAACGCTCAGCTGCTCTCGCAGATCGCAGATAAGGAGAACGAGATCGAAGCACTGAACGATCGAATAGAACATCTTGAGTACAAGCTGGATATTTCGGAGAAGTCCAAGATCGATTTGGACAGCAAATATCAGGACAGAGTCGAAAAACTGGAAAGAGAGAAGAATGACCTGCAGAGAAAATTGGCCGAAAGACAGAAGCAGGAGGAAACAGCATCCTGGTCCAGCGTCGAGGGAAACGACTTGAAAGCGGGACTGACCAATCATCGACCGAACGACCAGTCGCCGTTCTCCTCCCCGTCGGTCTCGCGCCGATCGTCGAAATCCATGGGCGACCCAAGAACGACGAAGGTCGTCGGCGGCGACGACGAGAGCCGCGACGAATTCGAATTCGTGAAACTCTGCGATCTAGAGAAGGAATTGAGTGTCCGGAAAGCCGAACATAACATCCTCAAATTGAAGTACGACGAACTTACGCAGAGGGAGAACTCGATTACTAGTCAACTTGAGAAAACCACTGTGGAACCGACGGAGATTAGCGACATGGTAGCGTTTTTTTCATTTCGGTCACAAATTCGTCTTTCGTATTTTCGATATTGAAATTACTGTATTGGATTACTGTATTGGATCCATATGAATTAATCCGTTATAACTTGTCGAAAAATTGTCCCCAAGCGCGGACACGAATTCCTACGGTGACATAAAAATTGTTTCTGCCCATTCCGCTATCTGGATATCGATAAGTTAATGTTGGTCTTTGGAGTAACGAAGTTTTTTTCCCTTGCAGCTCGGACGACTGAAAGCTCCGTTTCCAATACCGGAAGAGATCGAAGCCCGTGAGGCGAAAATCAAGGACTACTTCTTGCGGGAGATAGACAGATTGATAACGGAAAAGCATATTTGCCACGTCGAAAATTTAGCCATTGCTGCCAATGTATGTCTCCTACGTACAACGATTTTTCGGTCGCAATTATATTCGGTGATTGAGTTACAGGCTCGGAGCAGATATATTTTAAAAAATTTCAGAACGAGGTTCTTAACGTTCATCTGGAAACGAGTGAATCGAAGCGAGAAAAGTGCGAGACTTCGCTGCACGAAGCTCTGTCAAACTGGACGAGTTTGCAGGAGGACAAGGAGGTGCGAGAGGGAAATTACAAGTCCCAATTGAGCACGATGAGCGAGCATCTCGCGAACATGAACGAAAAGCTCATTCGTCAAACGGAAGAGATACAACAATTGAAATTCGAGCTTGGAAACAAGGTATGACCTAAACGCGATTATCATTTAAAAAAAAAAATTAATTCTCGACCAATTAATGATCTATCAGTTCTCTCTTCAGAATGGAAAAAAGGGAAAGCAAAAGTGAACGCAGTCGTACTCCAGCGATCTAAGACATTCCAAAACGAAAGAAACGAAAAAGCTCCCCTCAACGTGCTTTATTTCGTGTACATACCGAGAACCGTGCAATCATGATGACGGTTGATCGAGCACGTTCGTGCGGTGTACCTATGTAATTGTAGATATGCGCCTCTTTACTCGATGTTACATTATTTATGAAACGAAAAAGAAAAAAAAAATAATAAATTAATTTTCAAGTCTACGAACCGAGCGAGTCGTCAATGGTTGGATAAGACGTATACCGATTGCAACTCTAAACACTGCATCAGCTTTAATAAACGATTAACAAAATATGTACAATTCTCATCGTTGGCGACAAACGACGATACTACACGCCTACGTTCACGTAAAATCTTTGGTGCATTATTCGCGGCGATGTTGATGACGATCCGCCGCGATTCGGTCGACAATTTGATAAGACCTGTTTTACGCCAGGCTCGATAGTCGCGACGTCTACGATATTCTTCGCCGAAGTCGATCAGTCGACTTTAATCGCGAAACTCGCGCCGCAGCTGCAGCCCTGCTCCGCTAGTGGATTGTTCGTTATCCTGAACGCCGAACGTATAAGTTCAGCGTGGTAATCAATCGTCGCGCCTTTAACGTATTCCAGCGAGGTCGAGTCGATCACGACCTTTGCCCCGTCTTTCTGAAACACCCTGGAAAAAGAAGGTAACAATGTAAGTTGATTTTTTTAATTCGCATGATCGAAGTAACGAGAGTAAAGTAGCGTACAACATGCTTTTTGAATACGACAGTATTTTTCGCGTTAATACTTCGCGGTGAGCCCGACGCGGTAATTTTATTACAAAAAGTTTCCGCGAAAGAGAATATTTTTCGCGAGCATAAAATGAAATACATTTTTCTCGTCGATTGGCCCGTTAATTGGTAGCAACATTTCTATGATTTTATGTTGGTACTAAAATTCAAATTTAAATTCTCCGAAGGTCTTTCAGTTGTCAACCCGGTGCAATAGAGACGCCAAAGTTTTTTTTCGAATCTGTACAGCCTCGATCTATAACAACTTTTGTTCTGTTCAAAGATCGGTCAGAGGTGTCGACAACGTTAGTTGAACATTCAACGATTGCTTACTTGTCGTCATCGTGTATAGTAGCGTCGAGATCGAACTTGTACTGAAAGCCCGAGCATCCTCCACCTTCGACGGTGACCCTCAGACAGGCTCCGTTTTCCGAAATTTCTTTCAGACGTTTGGCGCAATTGTCGCTTATAATGAGAGCATCCTCGTGCGCATCGGTCGCAGTTTTCGTCGTGAAATCTCTGATCCCCGACGACGAGACATTGTTCCACGGTGAGCTACGTAAGATAACATTTATAAAATATAAAAATTAACAATTATGTTTGACGCAACGAGTCATCAAAGTATTCGCGGCAAATCCGTGAACCACAACCGTCTAGCTTCACTGGACACAAAGACTTACGTCAATAATCGCGAAAAGTACCGGTTCGATGCAAAATTCGACGACAGTCCCCAAACAGCTTGCCGCAGTTTCGCCATGTTTCCGACATCAATCAGCTGATTCTCTACGCGGTTGACATAGCGTCGTTGCTTCGCACACGCACGAGCGCCCTCCCCTCTCTCGCCCGTATTCCCTCCCCCCCCCCTGCCCCGCGTAAAATCGACTAGCTCCCGATAACTTACTGCCCGAGATATTCAGTATGCGGCAAGTTCGTGCACATCGGGGTAGAAGGCTACGGCCACCAGTCGTTCGAGGTCAAACCGAGAGGGAACGCCGGGAGCTTGCGTCAGCAAGCTCGCTGTACGGAAGCTAAAGAGCTTCGGGGATTGGCCGGCATATTTAGGACGGACGGAGAGACACCCATCGGCGAAGCTCTGGAGGTCGTCCGAGCGAGTTCTCCCTGCGGCGGCGTGAGCTTTTTCGCCCGAGCGACCCAGAACCCGGTTGGTCCGAGGACCTTCGACGGGCTTTCTCGGCGAGAGCTTCGCGCGCGGATCGCCCTCTCGATCGTCGGCGAGAGCACACCGCCGAGTCAACCGACCAATCGGGACGAGCTTACGATAGAAAATTGGAGGGTCGCTCGTTCGGCGCTGCCTGCGCGAAGACGAAACGGGCGCGCAAGCCCGTCGGGGTTGTTTCCGCCAATCAGAAAATCCCGATCGTTCGCGGAGAGAAAAGAAGAAGAAAAAAACGTATGTATCCGAACAAACGTACACTCGTACGTTTAATGGCTGTTATCGGTCGGGTAAACGCGACTGATCTGGCGCAAGGAGATCCGACGGGGATATACGAGGTGGAGGCGTACCGTGATAATAGTAAATCGGAGGGACGTAGCTTCGTACGTCCCGACGATAAGTCGTCGGATCTCGCAGCCTCCTGAAACGCTTCCGGGCGTCCGCGTTGCAAAAAAAAAAAAAAAAAAAAAAAATACCAAAAACACAAAGAAATAATAAAAAAGAGAATTCGCCGCGGTCGCCTGTCGCCGGAGCTGCAGCAGTCTCGCCTCGGTGGCCAAGGCCCCGAGATAATCGTGCGTCGTCTCTTCTTCCGCTTTTTCTTTCTCTATATTGATACTGCTATACATACATACACACACATACTTATATATATATATATATCCATAAAGTGTATATATATATATATTTAAAAAACGTAAAATAAAAGAACAACCAAAGATATTAAAAAAAAAAAATGAAGTGCGAACTGAACGCGACGGACCGTGTGTTTGTTACGACCGCACGACGGTGGCGTTGACAAAGGGAAAAGAAGAATCGAGTAGCGAATCGAGTTGGACATAGGAGGAAGAGTAGCGCACAGTGGGGAAAGTGTATAGAGGAGAGAAGAGAGTGGAACGGGATATTCAGAGGATATACATCTCGTTGGCTCTCTACGGGAGCCGACCAGGCAGCCAAGATAGATCGCGACGCGGCGTCGACGACGAGGCGAACAGAGGAAAAGAGCAGGAAAAATATTAATTGGCCGAGTTACAAGAGCTAACCGAGTTTTCTCACGGGATCGCGTTTCGTCGAACGGATCTTTTCGTCATACGCACTCCCCCTCCCTCCCCTGTCCGGCCCCCACCGCGCACACCCGTCCACACAGGGGCCACACGGTGCGATTCCGCGAGGACGACGGGAATCCTCGCGTCGTCGATCGTCGCGGAATCCAGGATAACTCGAAGGATACCGGATAACGCCGTTGTCGCACGGATTATTGCAAAAACAACAAAAATATTATACACCACAGAGAACGCAAACGCGCTTGCTAACGGAGCTTCGCGCGATTTTCCATCCGCTCCTCGTCGTATCGCATCCTCGTACGCGGTCCACACTTCCTCGTGCTGGAATCTCGCACGGTTTAACGAGTCGACTAGATAACTCCGTCGTTTCTCCCGCTGTGTCTGACGTAAGTGGGGGAAATTCCGCGAAAAATTAACGAGACCGATAAAAAATAATGATAATGTTAATAGAAAGATTCACGCTTCTATCGCAAACCGTGCAGATCGAGCAGTCGCACGACAGTTCGCGTGACAGGAGATTCGATATCGCCGATCTTGACGATTTCTGTAAAATAAATATATATATGTACATATGAATCCATTCACGTTTGTTCAAATTGCGCGATACCAGTATTGGTTGACAGTTCGCACTAATCGTGCGGCTCGTCCAATTTTCACGATTTTTGGCTGTACATCCGTTGCACACAATTTGCATCGCGTGTCATGATCCTGAAATTATATCTGCATTATATCAAACTTCATCATTGGCAAGTCTCTCTGTCGATGTACTGCTTCATGGAGAAAAACAATCGAACTTCCCGCAGCAAACTTTGTGCGACGCAAAACATAACTGTCGTAACTCAATGACATTTAGTCTAGTGCAGACATCTTCAGGGTCATCGGGCAACATCCCTGAAGATATCTGCACGTCGTCAAATTTTATCTTCGGCGAGAAGAAACAAAATTGTTCGCTCGTAAAATTTTATTCGCCGAGCGACCTTTCTCGAGCAAAGTTTGTGCGACGCGAAACACAGCCGTTACAACTCAACGAAACGTAGTCTCACGCAGATATATTTACAGTCAATGCGCGTCTTACATTAAATCATTTTTTGTTCTTTTCAGATTGTGCTTAAAAAATGTTCACTGGCACGGTAAGCGTGGAGATCTTCGAAGCGGCGAGTCTCAGAGCAACGGACAAGCAGCGCAAGTTCTGGCAGGACGCACCGCCGATCCTCGATCCGTACGTTCTCCTTCACGTCGATCAGAATCGTCTGAACCGTACCACCATCAAGCAGAGAACGTTCGATCCGGTATGGAACGAAACGTTCGTGAACGAGGTGCAGGACGCCACTATGCTAGGACTCACAGTCTTCCACAATGCCGCTATTCCGCCTGACGACTTTGTTGCAAACTGCAGCATACCGTTCGAGGAGCTTGTCATAAGAGAAGACGAAACTTCTGACTTTTGGGTTTGTATTTCGAAGTTTTGTCACACAAAGGGAAGCCCGGAAGAAGGACAGTCCTGTTTTTGCTGAGATAGAGAATACAGGAATGCCTTGGATCGGCCTCGTAACAAACTTTGCTGTTTTACTGCAAGACGAATTCTATCACTGATAAACGTATCTTTTTTTTTTTAGATAAAAACTGTTTACCGAGAGAATTTACGGCCGTCTCGATCACGACGCTTTGCCGTCACAATCTTTACGTTCACGCACTAGCGACACGCAACATCGACGCATATGTTGCACGCGATTTTTACCATAGAGTCAGTAAACGTCCACGAATACGCGATATTCAGGCATATTTTGCATAAATTGTCAACACAAAATCGTCTCAGGTTTCTATTCAGTTATCATTTGTATTTTACATTTTCCGTATGCGGCGTAAACGGCGTCAACAAACAACAAAACAAATTAAACGATTACGAATCCGTGATAGTCCGCCTGCAAACATTTGTAACCGATATGTCCAACTTTCCGATTCAGTGAATAGAGAACTGTTATTGAATATATCGATTGTCGGAGCGCGTTCGTCGATATCAAAGATAGTTACGATAAATCCGATCTGGGTTTACAAAGGCTGGTCGATAGAAAGCACAAATCCTTGATCAGGGCAGCTCTTCTGAACACGAAAGAGATGCTCGATAATTAATGTGTCGCGGTGGTGAGTGACGGTAGAATGATAGAAAAAAACGCATTCCGAACTTTTCAGGTGAACCTCGAGCCTCACGGGAAACTCCGAATAAGGATAGATCTGCAATGGAGCAATCAAGGTGAGTTGTTGGCGTGAGAGTCACAGCTTCGTAACGATGACACACGCGACCGGCCCGTTCGAGCCGAGCGAGTCGAGCTACGAAAATGAAAAGTATCGACGATAATCGAACGTTCTCACGGTTTTTTTTTTTTTTTGTAATGTACCGAATTTCTTAGATCAACAAGCGGTCTGCAGTGGCGGCGCGGATGGAGAAGGACTCGGATCGGGAGGCGGCGGTTCGGGAACCGGGGTCGTGTCGAGCTGCAGGAAGCCCCGTGAGTTCAAGGAACGCGAGGGCTTCAATCGACGGCGGGGCGCGATGCGTCGAAGGGTTCATCAAGTGAACGGTCACAAATTCATGGCGACCTTCCTCAGGCAGCCTCATTACTGCTCTCACTGCCGCGAATTCATCTGGTATGTTGAACGGCACGGAGATTCTTAGATAGTCTCCGCGAGAGGTACATTTCCGCATTTTATTTTTCTCACCCCGAGAAACTCGAGAGTGTTTGACAATGGTTGGGAGAACGAAAAACAAACAAACAAAAAAAGCAACTCGAAGGAAACATCCGATCGAGTTCGGTCACGGGGATCCACACAATCAATTTTTTTTTTATGATCGGCAAAAAAAAGTAAAATATTATTTTAACCGGTCGGATACTGTTGATGTGTGCAGTGTGAGCGTAATTAAAAGATTACATTGTGTCGATCCGTGAACGATCCATATGGGAATTGCGATATGACTTCCCGACTGGGGAATTGGGTAATCGTATAGTTTGCGAGAGGTATCGCTGAATGATATTCGGTAACCGATAAATACGCACGCTTTCAATACGGGTATACTATTTTTAAATGGTAGCTCTCACGTTCGCCTAACTCAATTCGTTATCGCTCCGGAACAATGGTTTACACCTCTGTCGCACAATATAAGTGATGATTATTTCACTTGGGTATTATTACTTGTTTTCTGCAGTGCACATTAGCAGGGGCTAATAGACACGTTGTTGCATGCGGGGTACTTGGGTTTTTTAAATTATCTTCATCGTTTGTGTCTAAAAACACGTTGCAAACGCCGGTGAAATCTCGCGCGGGTAATCGGGCTGGTTTACCTGGATATGCACGCTTTACGTTGTAAGAGGATAAAGGAGATGAAAAAGAAAAAAAGCAAAGTACTGAAATTAATCGCGCGTCGAAGTAGCAATCGATCGAGGCCTCGAGGCTCGAAAATACACAGCGACGTTCGACGCGATCTACCACGTTAGCACGAGGGCTTAGAACATCACAGGAGGTTGGGGCTCTTTCTCTCTCGATTAACCGATAATCGTAGCTCGTCGAAGCATCCTCATGATTTCCATACCCGCTTCCCGTGTGTCCCGCTCAAACGCCGAATCTCCGAGCCTCGCTGAACCCCCACGATCCACGATAGAGCTTCCCCAACCCGGACTCACGGGTGGTTCTTTCTTTTTTAATTTTTTTTTCATATATCGCGGCAGAAGGAATACGTACGTGTTTTCAAATTGGGAATTCACGGATACGATGTGACGTGTTTTTGTCTGTTGTATTTCAGGGGCTTCGGAAAGCAGGGCTATCAGTGTCAAGGTGAGAAAGACACAAGTCACGTTATTAACCGATTATATATCTATGTACTCGCTTGCAGAATTTCATCGTGTTGCGTGCGTGTGAGTGGGTGTGTATGTTTTCTTAAGTTTGTACCTTCACTATTTTTTTAATTAATTAATTTGCTGTTTTTTTTTGTTCCCGAATGTACACGTGTGTGCAGGCAGTCAAGGCTCAGAGAAACGAAACAATTTCGATTAACCCACGAGGATTTTTTTTTTTTTGTCGATACGCTATTTAGAACCGGCCTCTGCGCGGCTTTTGGTATTCACAATGCTTACATCTCGCCTGTGCACTCCCAAACAAAACATTATGTTTTAACGGCAATTATACCGAGCATCCTTTATACGATAGGATAAATCGCTTTTTTCTCGCTTCTGTAATAAAACTCTCATCCACTCGTTCGAGTCGACAAATCTCACACCACTCTGACTTGAGCATTCCTCGAGAATCGAGAAAGATGCTGTCCGCAGCGAGCTACTCTGTGCGGCTTCGATTCGCGAAGCTTTTTTGTTTCACATACCTTTTGTAATTGTACTGATGCCTTTTATCGTTTTTTTTTCCTTCCTTTTTCGTTCTTTCCTTGATTGTCAGTAGATGATCGAGGCGCGACTAATAAACGCATGTTATGGGGCTTTTGGTCGTGCAGTTTCTTCGGTAATATTATAGACATATGTGGCACGAGCGACTGTGGGAAATAAAAAGACGGAAAATTTCGAATGTTTCTGTTACAGTGTGCACGTGCGTCGTTCACAAGAGATGCCACAAATTAGTCGTTACGAGGTGCCCCGGCATGCGGGATGAGGTACGTCATGACGACGACGACCAAATGTGCAATATTTATGTTTTCATATTTTTTATATATACACATTTTTTTTATCATTACAATCTTTTCTTGTTTCTTCCATCGGACTCTATCGTTACGCTCTTCATTTTCGCACGATACTAACCCACTTCGGTGTAGGAATAACGCAGTACGGGAACGCGGGTACGGGCTTTCTTTTGCCGTTTGTTTGTTTTTTTTTTTTTTTTACAAATTACTCTTGATTTATTTAAAAGTTTTTTTTTGTTTTTCGTTACACATTATTCTCTTTCTCGCCCCGTTCGCCTGTAAAGGAAACGGGTACTGTGTTGCAGACGAGCGAGGGTACTCCGGGACAGAGGTTCAACGTCAACGTGCCTCACGTTTTCGAGGTACACAATTACAAGCTCTTCACGTTCTGCGACCACTGTGGCTCCCTTCTCTACGGTCTGATCAAGCAGGGTCTTCAGTGCAAAGGTAACGTAAAACATTAACTTTAAAACCGTAGCGTTTGAAATTTTTATTGTTTACCTCAAGTTTGTAAATAACAATTGTTATTCGTTTTTTTCATTCGCAGTTTGTAATCTGAACGTTCACAAACGATGTCAGAAGAACGTCGCGAACAATTGCGGCATAAACACGAAGGCGATGGCGCAGATTCTTAGCACGTTGAAGTTCTCGCCGGATCAGCAAACGAAGACTCCGAGAATAAATTATCGTGCGCAGGAGAAGGGTGGAGGTTCGCAGCAGACGGGAACCTCGAAGGAAGCGCCGGCGACGGAATCGTCCTCGCACGGCGGACAGTGGTCGAAGGACTCGAACGCTCCGGGCGCGAGCGACGAGGGCGGGAAGGATTCGAGACGGTCGAGCAACGACGATCCGAAGGAGAGAGTCGGTTTGGCGGATTTTAATTTCATTAAGGTTCTTGGCAAAGGGAGCTTCGGAAAGGTCATGCTGGCCGAGCGGAGGGGACATCCCAACGAGGTTTATGCGGTGAAGGTATTGAAGAAAGACGTTATCATTCAGGACGACGACGTTGATTGCACCATGACGGAAAAACGAATACTCGCTCTCGCGGCGAATCATCCATTTCTCACCGCGATTCACAGTTGCTTCCAGACTGAGGAGAGGCTCTTCTTCGTTATGGAGTACGTCAATGGAGGTAATTATCCCTTTTATTTTCCGATAATTGTCGAAAAAGCTGTTATTCGGTTTATTTGACAATCGTACGTTTTTGTTTGCATATACATTATCCAACCCGCGACCGGAAGTGACTTCATACCGGTAATACGTCACTTTCGATTTGAAAATATCATTTTTCGTCATAGCCACAACAACCCGGCAGGCGACTATAGAGTGCAGTCTGTACACTTAATTGTATAACTGACGTTTATTTTTAAAAAATAAGTGAACTTTTGGGACGAAGAAAATATTATTGGATCTCATAAAACATGGAGACTATAGAGCCGTACTAACGGAATCGCTAATAGTAAGTTTTTAGATTGTCTCAGAAAGATTTTTTTGTCTTTCCAGGTGACTTGATGTTCCAAATACAGAAAGCCCGTAAGTTTGACGAGGCGCGCGCACGTTTTTACGCCGCTGAGGTAACGCTGGCGCTCCAATTTCTTCACAAGCACGGCGTTATATATCGCGACTTGAAGCTCGACAATATTCTACTGGATCGCGAGGGTCACTGCAAGCTCGCCGATTTTGGTATGTGCAAAGAGGGCATAGTCGACGGAAGAACGACGACGACGTTTTGCGGAACCCCGGACTACATAGCGCCCGAGATACTTCAAGAACTGGAGTACGGTGCGAGTGTCGACTGGTGGGCGCTCGGTGTGTTGATGTACGAAATGATGGCCGGACAACCGCCCTTCGAGGCTGACAACGAGGACGATCTGTTCGAGTCGATTCTTCACGACGATGTTGTTTATCCGGTCTGGCTTGCGCCCGAGGCGGTATCCATACTGCGCGGTTTCATGACAAAAAATCCCGCTCGACGACTCGGCTGCGTCGCCGACAACGGCGGCGAGGAAGCTATAAAGTCCCATCCGTTCTTCCAGCAAATGGACTGGCGAGCTCTCGAAGCACGGAAATTAAAGCCACCGTTCAGGCCCAGAATCGTCAGTATCGAATCTATACGTGAACTAATTACAGCCATTTTTAGAATCACAATGTAAATAACATTTTTCTTTGATTTACAGAATAACGAAAAAGATACGGCCAACTTCGACGCCGAATTCACGCGGGAAGAGCCGGTGTTAACACCGGTAGACCATGGCATCGTACTGTCGCTCAACCAGGACGAGTTCGAGGGTTTCTCGTTCGTCAACAATGACTTCAAACCTAACAGGCTTGCGAATCATTAATGCCCGAGTCGAGACGAGTATGTTTGCGAAAGTTTCAACGCGGCGGCTGATCGCCGGTTGTCGAGTTCGAAGTAACCGACGTTCGCGGCCCGGTCTTCGCCGTACGCGAGGAGCGATGCAAAAAACAAAACACACACAACAACATCAACAAAAAAACAAGGATAACAGAAAACGTCGCGCAGGACTCATCGAATGTGACCGGTAATCGTGAAAACGGCAATTTGATATCCACAAATTGTTACGAGGCTCAGTCAAGGAAATTTCGGTGAGTCTTGAAAGTCGTGCCAGAATATTTTTTCTCTCTACCACACTTACGAGAGGATTGATAGGATCAAAGGGTGCGCAGGCAAAGTCAAACGGGGACGTACCGATTTGTGTACGTCTTTTGTTTGTCTCATAAAGAAAAAAAAAATTGTTTACTTTTTTTTAAATTTAATTATATTATCCGCGATCTCGAACTCATCGATCTCTTCGCACCACTCGTGAGACTCGACGTGTCGCGGCTCGACAGGGACGAGACCGACGCGGCGTGCGCAACGAAGTCGCGAAGAGATCGACGAGTTTCACTTTGAGTGAAAAAATGTCGCGGTTCCCAACGAGATTAAACGACTGGCGCTGAGAAAAAAGCCAGTCGACACCGAAACGAGGTTAAAGCCAGGCGAGACTCGAGACGGTATTTTATTTTATTTTTTTTACGAAAGATGTTTCGGCCAACGGCGACGAAGCCGGGGTGACGATCTTTTGTGAAGTCTAACTTGTTCCGACTAGGCTTCGCGATCGAAGATCGCGACCCTCGGCTGAGTGAGATTGCAGGAACGGCTCCGTGGGTTCGGTAAGATTTGTAAAAATATTAAAAAGTAAAACACAGCAATGCGCCCTCGACATTTCGCCTTGCCCGGTGTCTACGAACTGCCCGGAGCCGCTCGTGTTGTCTCTCACGACGTCGTCGCAATTCGAACCTTTTATTATTATTTTTATCACCAATTTGGGTCGTGCTCTTGCGCGGTCAACTCCGTTTAACCCGTCACTCGAGTCAGGGTCATGACGAGAACCGATGGTATTTGCAATCTGCAAGAAAAAAAAAAAAAATTAAGGGTCGAGAAGTTTTAAAGGTTTAGGGAAAGTCTCGGGCCGCTGGTCGCCTGACTCAGAGTATCTAAATATACACATATATATCGATGACTCAATGCCATAAAGTCGCATCTGGAGTGTATAGGCACAGCACATACGCCCTTCTGGCATTGAACCATCAATATATCTATATATATCTATATATATATATACAAATCTATATATATATACATATATTAAAAATATGAAATATATATATAACTTATTTTAGCATACGCCTAACGTAGCGGCAGAGCGAAGGAGGGAAGAAGCCCGTTGGCTTGAACTATTTTATTTATTATTTTTTATTTTATCAACGAGACGCGTGCTAGTCCCAAAGCTCGGGTAAACTTTCGACTTCCATCGATTGTCGCAGTGTGGCGGGACTATCGCTCCTCTCTCGCGTGTTTCCCGCGCTTATCTTGAAGAATCAGGTTTTACCGAGGAGGGTGGGTGCTTAGTCGCGCCGTTAAGGATTTACTCGTACGTGTTGTCTCTAGTTAGGTATCTCGATGGCTTGACTCGTGAAAAAGAGAACTTAATATTATCCGAAGAAAAAAAAAAAAAAACATTGATGCACCGCCAAGCGTCCGCACGATGAAGCATCCCGAACGATCTTCGGACAAACCGATCGCCCCGAAGAGAACGTTCTCGTCTCGCCGGGACAATCGATTCTCCGACCATCGGTCGAACTTGCGTTCATTATGAAAACATTATTGAAGAAACAAAAATTAAAATGCGTGCGTACTCCGATGTACCATGCAGAGCGGGTGAGATTCGTCGTACTTAAGCGTGGTGACTGTATCGGGTTAAGTCGTAATGATTAATTAACATAAGTCGGCGGCTAAGTCTTAAGATGCGTGATAGCGAGTGAGACAAAAGATTTTCTTACTCTCGGATTATGTTCGAGGTCAGAGAGCGAGAGTGGTAGATCGAATATGAAAAGAGCATCATTCGTCGTGCTCGAATCGTGCGATATTCGCTGCTACAAATTTATCGTTTGTGCAACATATATTCTTATCGTTTCCGAGTGAATGTAGAAAATTGTTTCACAAACGATACGACTTTTTGTATCGACTGGAAAAATGTTGTTAAGGCGTGATCGTATATGAGCGAATCGATCGTTTATACATGACCAAAAAAAAAAACATGGCGTCAACTCGCTGTTAGTCATTTCGGAACCAGTCCAGGCCCTCCGCCAGAAGTGATACCAACGTGTGGACGTAGAGATACCGGTATTAGAGATAAGTTGTAACGGTTACGACGAAGCTAGGTTGTTTAGAGTCCGTAGTGTCGAGTATTTTTTAGTGTCGAAACTGGGGGCCCGATCAACGCCGAGCCGCGTCATTCCGGCTACGACGAAGCCCTATTTGTAACCGGGATGAACGCGGCCGCGCGATTGTCGTCGACCGTAGTTTCGTCGGGAGAGGCGAGACCCGCCGATTGTTGTCGTGATCGTTGTCGTTTTATCGATAAATTATTAACGTTGGATCAATAGAACTATTACGCATAGATATAGGTATAGAATTAGCGGAGAAGCACTTCTAGCAGGTAGACGGATATTCGAAGGATGCTAGAGACTTTTTTTTTCATTTTCGTTCTATTGCGTATCGCGTGTCGCGAACCTTCGAGCTCTCGGCTCGTGACACGAACGATCCGGCGACTGGACGTCCGGTGAGTCGACGCTGATTTCCCCGATCTAAGAAAGAACGAAAACTTCTTTCGATCAGGTGTCTCTCCCTGTTAGTGTGCGTCGATACGAAGGTGCCGCACGATACGGCATTGTCGCGAGCGAAATCATTAGCTTCTTCTGTGTTCGTCGATGCGAAGTGCAATTTGTGCAAAAATGCAAAAAATTCCGAAACGTCTTCCCCTCTCGCTCTCTTCCGTCGAACGTCGTCGATCCGAATGCCTCGTCGATTTTCCTCAGCGTCTCGAAGCGACCGAGCGAAAGACCTTCGTATTCGCCGTGACGCAAACTCCGACGGTGCACGTTGAAACGGGCGACATAACCTCAAACGCTTCGAGGTACGAAGGACGATCGACGAGGAACGTGTATGAAAAAAATAAAACAAATAAAATGCAGGAGAAAGAAAAAATGGAAAACATATTAGGAAACACGCGGCGAGCGTGTGAGCTCACAATTGTCCGACGATCGTGAAATTGGGGAGAGAAACGGTTAGTCCGGCCTACGTATTAGCAAGAGTTATAACGCGTAAATTATAAGCGAAAAAATATATATACGGATTTAACTAACGATAAACGGTAACAAAAACAAAAACAAACAAAAAAAAACAAAAAAAAAAACAAAAATGAAAACTGAACATATATGATAATATCAATGATAGCGTAAGATTGCGTATTAGGTAGGAAACTTTCTCGTAGGCTTACGCGTGTTTTTTCGTGGGGGATGCCGAGCGAGTGATAGTTGAAACAAAACAAAACAAAAAAAGATGACGGAACGACACTAGCGAATAATCTTTCGCCGTGTTCGATTTTCGTTTTTTTATTTATTTCTTTTTTTTGGGAACAATCGTTGAGCGAGTCTTCTCGAACATAGGTTAGCCAATAGGATTCATTAAGTTTAATGTTTCGCGTGTGAATCGCGAGTGGAATTCTCACGTCGTCTCTCGGTGGCGAGACTCGGGCCCGAAATTCGTTTGCGATGTTACGAGCCTCGGTTGTGACTTCTTCCGCCATTCTTTGAGATCGCTCTCCGGGTAATGGAGAGAACTTCACCGACCGATTGCCGTCCTGTTCACATCGATTCGAAGCAACAGTCTATTAAAAAACAACAACAAACAAACAAAACACAAATTACAGATTAACAAGAGAACTGAGAACTAGGGAGTCACAATGCAATACACGACATATATATATATATATATAAATATATATATATTTCATTCTACTGAAAAACTATAATGGTTCGTTGCACCGAGGACGAGCGCCGAAAATTCGGAGACGATGCGACAGGCCACCATGCGACACCATGCGAATTCCCGCGATATTGAAATTATCGTATATATATAGTACAAGACTCGAACATAGTCGCATGGTTGTTGTTTCTTTGATAGAGCGTAAAGAAAATTAACAAAAAAATGTTTAAATACCCAAAGTTAATTCACGTTGAAAACGTCGGTCAAAAGCGCGCAGTGCATACATTTAAACAAGAAAAAAAAACACTCTTTCCAACGCTTATTTTTTTATACTCCCAAAAATCTCATTTGTCCATTTTTTTTAACGTCCGATCGAACTATTGTCGATAACGAATATTATTCTTTTGAACACTTTTACTTGAAACAGATTTGATTATTTTTCGTAACGTCGAGGTGTTCTTCTCGACGCGCTCGTCAAGTATCGTGCTTGCTTTTTATATTAGTAACGAAAAAAAAATAACGATTATAATTATTCAGAGAGTATTTACGAGTATTTTTTTTCGTCAATGGCGTCATAAGTGTGAAATGTGTTTTGCGAGATATAATCGTGCGTTTAGTGGAGGGAAAACCAGGTAGACTCGGAAATATTGTTTTTATTTATTTTCGTTTTTAAAATGTTACGTTAAATCGCTGTAAGGTCATCTCGTCCGGTCCGTTACACCGCCGCAATACCATCCGTACTGGTTAAAATTTAAAAAAAGAAGAAATTTGGTGTAATATACCCAAGTCAAGAGATACACATGCGAAAGAGTCGTGGGGGGTGTTGAGTGTCCAAAGCGGAGCTTTTGAAGTATATACATTTTACATAGAAAGAGTCGTAGTATATATATATATATATATAGTAATAAATATAAATATATATAGCGAGCCCTGGTCCCTACTAAATCGCGCTGTCCTGTTCGATGTGATTTTTTATCGCTAATTTATAGTCTAACTAATAGCGGTGACGAACCGAGGCGTACGTTGAATGTTGAACAAAAGAAAACAAACAAAAAAAAAAAAGAAAAAAATTATAATATATAACAAACACGTCGTTAAGATATTCCTGTAAACGTCGGTACACTATAACGTGCGTTTGTGTTTAGTGAATTAGATGGAAACAAACAAACGAACGAAACAAAAAAAAAAAACAGACCTTATAATCGTTGAACGCTCGCGCGCGCGTGCTTAAGAAATGAAGAAAAAAAATTACAGATTTGATGTTGAAAGTGTATAAGTAATGTATGTAAAAGCGCGAGAGCACTCTCACGTCGGGAGCGCTCTCGCGCGTGTTGTACCTAAAAGTGTGCGTGACGTTTGCACGCACGCTCTCCGCGCTTTTATATAGTTGTTAAGAACGATACACCGAGCACCGTTGCAAAACATAGGATGATGAAAAAACCAAACAAATAAACATATACGTAATCAATACCAGCGAGGACAAAAATTAGGATCGGGAACAAATACGTATTTGCGTAACCCGCGGATAAATTATTCTCGCTCGAAGAGCCACTCCGGACAACGCGATATCCTGCCGACGGAAATGTATAATTATTAATATATATATTAACATATACATTAATTATATATATCAATAACCAAAAATTATTGGTATATATAATAATATGATATATTTATATATATATGTCCGTCAGGCATTTTTCTGCTCGCCTCTTCCCGATCGAAGCTGATAAGAGCACAATAATTTTTATTTTTTTAGATTTTTCGTTTTCTCTTTTCTATTCAATATCTTCATAATTCGTACGTCATTTGTCAGAGATTACACAGTATTCTTCGCTTTTCCTCTTGAAACTCGTGAAAAAAAAAAGAACTGGCGGTGCTTAAGGCGCAAAGCGTACAAAAGCGTCGAGCCCAATTATACATATTATTTCATATAAAGTTAGGTATAGATCGGTAGTTGTACGCATGATTATGTAGATTGAAACGCCAGGTCAATTGACACAAGTGCAATGTCCGTAAGTTTTGTTTTTGTCTTCAAACGCGTGTTACGGAAAAAACAAAATGTAAAACATTATTTTCAACGAGAGATAGACATACATGTATACCTTCAGTATATTTAGAGATATAGGTCGTATCAGTTTCAGGCCGCTGAGCGGCTCTGGCGGATTGAGGGGCTCGAGCCACGTTTTACCACAAACCCGGAGAACCGTTTGACGACCACGTTCCGTTTCGTTACGTTTTAACTCCGTTGAGTTCGTGTCAACTCGGGGCTCTCGAGCCGATGCCCCTCGCTTTTACCAAAGACTATGTTATAAACACATACACACACACGCACACATATTTTCTCGTTCCGTGGACCATCGCCCGTGGTGCCACGAGACATCGTTAAATTATCCTGTTTTGATTTTTATTAAACACGTTACTATCTCTCAACTATTCAAGAAAAACATTTTAAAAAAAAAACAATGAAGAGAAACACGAAAAGAGATAGCAGTCAAATATGCACGGGTGTGAGCGCGCCTAGCTTTATTAGTCGTTAGATAAGTGAGAAAACAGAAAGATATTTAAAAGAATAGCAAATAAATAAAAACAAGCGAGAAGCAAACAAAGCGCAAAATATTAAGATTTAATAGTCGAAACGCAACCGTAACTACCTGACATACATGACAGATTTTCGTATTAGAATCTTCGTTGCCACAGATCTGAGCAATTCAAATGAGTCTTACGTACTATTTTTTTTTTATATTACTTCTACATTTTTTTCGTTATTATTATTGTGATACCGAGCAAGGCTAGGGCAGAGTCGATCGTTCGCACTCATCGAGGCGTAAAATAAATCAATGATCTGAGGACTAAATAAAAATGAAAAAATGGCCGGTGCGACCCTCGAAACGTACTCACGAAAATGTACGGGTACTCGCCAACGATCCGCTCTGCGAACACGCTGCCAAACGTATTAAAAAAAACTGTTGTATTATACATATATACATATATAAATATATATCTATATTTTTTATTTTATCTCACTAATTAATCAGTTAATCGTTAAATAACAAACGATTATCCCTTACCGCCGTGCGCCAATGAATATTTATTTGTCGTCTATTTATGTATTATTTTATACAAAAAAAACAAAAAAAACTAAATGTTTTAGACGCTAAAAGTATTAGGCTCGAAACCTCGTTTCGGGAAAACGAGAAGAAGAGAGGGAGAGAAGAAAAAGGAAAATACAAATTTATCCGGCAATGCGTTGTACATCCGTGTGCGTGTGCCGTGGGAGTGAGGGGTGATGTTGCAATATCGGATGACGTGTACTAACGCGAAGGAAGAACAAAGAGAGTTATAGAGAGATAATTAATGAGAGAAAAAAACCCTGTGTACCTTCGCTTTGTACGAAAGTAATTATTAATAATTAAATATCGTTATTATCGTTAAGTAAAAAATATTTTAAAAAAGAGTGCAATTAGAGCTGGCTCGTCCGCCTCTGGGTGGACGATGAAACAACAACAACAACAACAACAAAAACAACAAAAAGGAAATGAATAAAATAAAAAGTAATGCTTTCGGTGTTTCGAATAAGCAGAAATTATAAATAAAGAAAACAAAAAAAAAGAGCGTGTCGATCCGAATGTGAAAAAGCGTCTTGTATCAGGAAGGAAACAAACAAACAAAAAAGTCAGATACAAATGCGGTAACTGATTGAATACTATATTTAGACGTTTAAGGAACGAACAACAAAATTGTTGAGAAACGGTATTCGTTAAAATGTGCAAAAGGGAAAACTAATCAATCAAAGTGTCTCGTACATATTGCGAATTACGAATTATGTGAAACTACTTAATTTCAAGCCTTTGTCGTTGTTTTAATTTTTTATTCGAATAATTGTTTTAAACGTGCCATCCGCTCGGAGCCGGTGGATGCTGTATTTATTCGGCGAGGATATTGCACAGTTACTTGTTTATCTTGAACCTCCGACGATCGAACCGTGTTCGATCGTCATTGAGATCCGTCGGATCCACAGCGTAAAGAGGCTGCTTCAGAGTAACGAAACAGATGTTTCATCGGTGCCAAACACGTTAAATGACAAAAGAAAGGAAAAAAAAATCGATTCGCTTTCCGGTGCAATGTCCTCGCATAACCACGTGACAGATGCTCTCAATGTGAAAGATCCGCGTGTGCCCGACGACCAGCGCCGACGTGGCAGCACGCGCAAGTTTCCTGTTGCAGGTTAATCCGCCGAGTTTCCGGCTCCTCGCACAATTTGTCTCCCCACAGTCGCGCTGGTCCGACGGCGAGACGAACGCGCGTGGCCTTACCCGTACCGACGTGTTTGATGCGTCTCCACCGAAAGAATTGACGAGAAAAAAGAGTGAAGCACAAGAAAAACCTGTGTCCTCGCGACACTTTAACGAGACGAATTCGGTGAAACAAAAAAAAAAGAGAAAAAGAACAACAATCGAAAGGAGCGAAGAGCGTTTGAACACGAGAACAAAAAAAATCGGAATATTCGATGACAAGTGAACAAAATAAAAAAGAGGTAATAACGCAAACGTTAGGTAAGCGATATTGTACGGATGGCTGGAAGATAATTCGTAATTTCGTGACAATTCGTCGAGATTGTCGAATTGCTTCAGTTTTCCGTACGCGTAGAGTACATAAGTGAATATATGCGTCTACCGTGACTGTAGCGTTTAGATAGATAATGTATCTATTACATAATATAAACGTACGCGCAATCGACGATTGTTCGGTACCGGGAAATCGCTTCCGTTTTATCCCCGCACTTGCCCCCAGAAAGATGGGAAACGAGAAAAATCATATATATACATATATATATATGTATGTATATATATATGTATATATATATATGTGTGTATATGTGTGTGTGTGTGTATTTCCGTGTATGCGCGTCCTCCGTGTGCCTTTCGGGAAGCCGGAATTATGTCGACACGGTGTTGCATTTTTGTCCCGCGAAGTTTCTTGGCACCGAACAATCGCCGACACATCGTGAACACTGTTATTTGTCTGATTATTGTGTAACGAATCATAAATAAATATATACTTATATATATGCACAATGTGTGTATGTATATATAAATATATGAAAAAAAAACAAGCGTGATTATTGCAGTAAGAGGTTCCTTGTGTTCGTTTCGTAACAATTCGTCTGTTTCCGTCGTTGGCTGCATTCAAGATACATTCCAAACGATAGGGTGGCGTAGCTCCCGATGATTATCCTCCGAAAAATTAACCGCCAAAACGCATATCCTCCGAAAAGTTAAGCCCCGAAACGTCACTTTATTAAAATATGCGGCCCCTTGACCACGAATATGACGTTCATATTGCTCCAAACCCAATATTTTCCATTCAAATCCCAAATATATGATTTTTCGTGCATAAAATCGAGACTCTCCATGTCTCACTGTACTTTATTCCCAAAAAGGCCAGCGGATTCGTGTTTAGTGGAAAAAAATACGTCGAAATACGTGGCAGTTCATTTTACAAAAAGACAAAAACATTTACTAAACTAAATATACGTTATTAAACAAACCAAAATTTTCGGGGAAATAAAAAATTCAAGGACATTACGTGAAACTCAAGGACATTCCAGGACTTTTTCAAGGTCAGGCAAAATTCAAGGACAATTCCAGGACTCCGAGGACTTAAAGGACCGCTGGACACCACGGAACACCACATCGGAAAAAATATATTTTCTACGATTCTGGTTCTTCCGAGCGAAAGTTTCATCCGACGATAATATTGATCCATTGTATATGATATACCAGATTAATTTACAAACGCTAATGTTCTGATCTTTAGATTGTGGCCAACGTTAGCACAGTTACTTGACCGAACACCACCACCTATCTTCTGTACCCAACGGAATGCACTTACGATTCGATAGTTTCGATAGGCTTCGCATTATTTTAATAAATTGATTTTGGGGGTTAATTTTTCGGAGTACATACGTTTCGGGGGTTATTTTTTTGGGGGAATAACCGTTTCGGGGCTATGCCACCCTAACTTTCAAATATGTTTGAGATATATCACATACGTTCTTTTACTTACCCTCTCACCTGTGTTCCTTAATTCATATGTGTCTGTCGCTGGCTCCATTCCGCATATATTAGTCAACATTTTTTAAAATTCTCTGTAATTTTTCCATTGTATGTATCTGGAACGTAGCTCACGTCAGAAATGTGTGAATTAAGCAACACAGGAAAGAACGTTTGCGATACGTCATGAGTGTTTCTGGAATTCATCACGAATGTAGCCAGTAACAGAAACGGATGACCCCTGATAGACAAACGGCACGAAACGCAGCGCATGACACAATAATTACGGCATGTGCAGCACGTGCCGTAATTAATGTGTCATGTGCTGCGTTTCGTGCTGCTTCGTCTATCAGGGAACGGGTTAGGATTTCGGAGAACCGTTTTTGAACATAATAATAACAACTGAATGGTGAGTTTTACGATTCTCGCAATATACGACTTTATTCTGTTTATAGACAGAGCTTTCGAGTATATCAATATATATATATTCATATAATACCGTAGGCGCATACATTGTGTGTCGTGTATGTGCGTTTGCGTGTTCTATCAGTCGCGTCGCGTAGCTTCCTTACTTTTTTTGTTTTGTTTTCCTCAGTCGCGTGTAATATTATTTTTCGTATATATTGTGTATATGTATACATTTATATACAGAGCGTTTTTCTTGTTTTTTTTCATATAATTCAATAACATCGTCAACCAATAATTTATTTAGACTAAAACTACGTACGTACGAGGACGCGCGCATAACTTACAGGTTTATGCGAGCGCGTGTAACCCTCCAATCACGCGGAGCGTCGCGGATCCCACAGCAATGTAAAATCGCTCGACACTTTTTAACATTCGTTCCCTCACGCCGTAACACACACGGGCACACTTGCACACACAAGGCTTGCATTCAACATCGCTCGAAGCACAACACATACATTCGCGCAACTTTTATCACTCATCGTCAAACTTTGTCCCGAATACTCGAAGGACACCCAACCACGGATCACAGTCTGTCTCTGCACTCGTCTCGAAACGACAAAAAAATTATAATGATAATTCTTACGTCACAGTAATAATCGCGAAGAATAACGTTAACGAATCTGCGGTGTTTGGTCACTCGGCAATCCACTTGGTCCGAACGACCAACGGTAATTTTTTTTTCCTTTTCGTTCAATTGATTTTTTTCCATGTGGTATTTTATGCAACGCGGTATATGGATTTCGAGTAATTCTCTTCTATGTACATACACGAGGAAGTCGGGACAACCTGGTAGCTTGTATTTGGACGTGAATGTGGGTGATTATTAAACTCTGGACGTAATTTCGAGGCGCTCCTCGATCTTGCTAAGTTCCTTTCTTCTTTACTTTTTTTTTTCTCTTTTTTTTTCTTTCGTATCTTTTACCTATCTAAATCACGTTAAAATCGCAAACGGATCTATAAGGCCTTTCTCAATTTAGTCTAATCGGAAAGTTATTTTTTTTTTCTTAATCTCCGCATCGTCGTTACGAGCGCCGCAGGATTGTCTCAAGGAGCAAATAAGAAAAAGAAAAGGTAATTAACGAGTTTTTTCTTTCTGGGACGAACCGACAATAGAGTCGAAAAGAAAACGCTCGACTCCCTCGTACAAGCCATATAATATTTATGCACAACGCGGTTTACGTCAACTGGAACGCGACGAATGCAAGAAAAAAACACATTGGCTTTTTCTCCCTAAAAGCTACACTCGCGAGAATACTTCTTTTTTAAAATTGTTATTATTAGTTTAATCTTGCCTACGAGAGCGATAAAGAAGCTGTACAGTAAAAGGTCTATACTCGCTCCGCGCGATAATACCATGCCACTAATTGGTTCAACAGAGTTCTCCCTTACCGTCGATAAAACGTGACACGAGTACGGGAGCAATGATACCGATTTCGTTAAACGCCGGGAAAAAAAAACAAACTATTATTTAGACAAAGGTACTTTTCGATCTGGTTTACAAGTGTATATTATGCAGGTAGAATCGTCTGTGAGTCGTTCGATTATCGACTGATATGGCACACCGGTGCTTATGACGGGCAGATAAATATTTGTGCATTGTCTTTTTTGTTTTTGTCCGTTTGTTTTCTTCTTTTTTTTTTTTGAGGACAAAAGTCTTTATGCATATATAAAAAAAACGTCAAAAGGAACGTTTTACGTTCACGGTGTGAATTCGTCTCTTATAATCGAGTGATCGGCGAATTGTTGAAACTATTCGACAATTTGTATAAGATGAATAACAATTGCAAAATGGAGAGAAGAAAACATCGGCTTTGGTTCCGCGTTACGTTATAGGTATTCATTTTTTTTTGTTCTTTACTTGATCTTTTTATTTCGAGAATAAAAATCCTATGGCAGTTTTGTTATCGCGTCTCTTTAGTCGTCGATCTACTATGCGCGTCCCGTCCGCGGTTGTCGTGCGACGAACGCGATTCCGAGATCTCTAGAAGCTATGTTTTTTACTTTGCTTTGTTTTACTTACAATAAATACTGGAAGAAAGAAGTATCTAGGCTAAAATCGTCGCGCTACGTAATCGCCGCCCGACGCATTCGTCGTTCGCTGATAGGCCTCTGTCGGTGAGTATATCAACCTCGCCCAAAGACCCCTTTGGTTTCGCTTTCGTAAAACTTCATCGATTTTGTCGATACGTCTTCTTTTTTTTTAACTAGCCTGCGATTGTATCACCGGCGCTCCTCGATGGAGCATCGAGGCTGGTCGCGACTTGCGACCACCGCCGCCTCCCTGCGCAGCGGATATTACATTCGCAGCTGACGGCTGGTGCTGACTTATCTGCTGGACTATCGTCGAGTCACGCTTCGGTACTTCCGGCGGCGATTGAAGCACTTCCGTGTACTCGCGGATCAAATTTGATATCTGACAAGCCTGGTCAACAAACACGAAAAAAATGTTTAGCACCAATGAAAAATCTCATTATCAATAATCGCACGGAGAATAAAAATGGTCTCGTTGCTCTTTGAAAATATCGATGTACGATAATTTTTTTGAGCGTGTAGCAAGTGGACAATTAAGTTATAAAAAATTGATGGATCAGCAATTTTTCTTCTCCGCGCGAGTTGAGCGCACAAGTAAAATGATAATTCTAATTTTACCTGAGACGTAGTCAGGATGACTTTGCTCTGTTTCTTGTCGGTGCCGGTGATGATCATGAGACAACTGAGCGCCGGACTGTAGCTCAGAATACTGCTGTACTCGTAAGTGCACAGTGCATTGCGCGATCGATGCTCGAGCAGGTGAAGTCCCTGCTGATCCACGGCGAGCCACAGCACTCTCGGCCAATTCGAGGTGAAAGATTGCATAACGTCGAATATAGTGGCTTTATGAAGCGGCCACGACTGAATCAAGTTCAGGAAAGCTTTCTTAGCTTCCGGTGGCGTCATGCCGCGCAACGATTGATGATGCTGGAGCACGCCCTCGACGCACAGATTCGGCACGAGTCTCGCCGGCAGGCAGTGACTAGCTATTGTTCGATACTCCTGAGCCATCGGGCCCTCCTCGCAGTCACCGAGCTCCAGCTGAGCTTGCAACGCGGTTAGCATCATCTGCAAAACAAAAGCGAACAAAAAATAATCCATTTTTTTCTTCTTTCTCTAAATTATTAATTCCAATCGACCAACCGCTTCTTTCTCGGTGATCGGGAATCGATCGGCCCGTAAATCATGGAGTACTTGATGATACAAAAGTTCCTTCTCGACCGGGTCGTCTAGATTCATGTACTGATCGAGGAAGAGATGTTTCTTGAATAGGAACAAGTGGTGACCGTGCTTGCGTTGAGTCTGATGACCCTGCTGGGTCACGCTGGCAGTTCTGTAGCGTTCCCATTTCGACATAACGTCGGCTATTTTTTCCTCCGGCACGAGAGACCGTTCGGTCGAGCCGAGTACCTCGTAGATCGCGTATCCTTGAGAGAAGAAAATAAATCACGAATTATTCATCACAACAAACGATAGTATGGGAGAATTGATGACCCTGAAGATATCTGCATGAGACTAAATTTCGTCAAGTTATAACAACTGTGTTTTGCGTCACACAAACTTCTCTCCGAGAAGTTCACTTCGAGGATGAAATTCTATGAGTGAACAATATTTGGTTCCCCCGAAGCTGTGCATTGATAGGGACTTGCCAGAGGTAAAATTCGATATCATGCAGATATCTTCGGGGTCATGAGAATTGTGGAATTCAGAATTTCCAGACTCACCCATCGCAGTCTCCTCGAGTCCGATCTTCGCCTTTATTATCTCCATAACGTCCCTGGCGGTCGCGGATGGATGGAACTCGACGGCGTGATATTGACCGTCCATGAAGTGAAATCTGGCGTAGATCGGCCTTCTGTTTATCGTGCACATTATCTCCTCCCTGCTCGGCGGCCACTGTCGTCTTCTCGTTCCCTGAGTTTTGTTCAGACATTTTTCCGCGAATCTCGCGTATTTACCCTCCTCGGTCACATAGTCGCTCGCGCATCTTTTCAGATGAGCTATGAGATACTTGCGGATGATCTTCTGCGGCGGTAGAATAACCGAGCATGCGAGCGATAGAAGTGCCCAGTGTCGGAGATTGACTCGACTGTTCGGATCGGGATGATCGGTGGTTTGTTTCACGAGCTGAAGATAAAGCTCGCCGAGAAGATTCTCCTTGCGCATGCAACGTTCCATCACCGTCTGAATGAGATTGACGTGCTCGTCCTCGACCCGTCGCACCATGTCGCCGTTCTGTCCCAATCCGGCGTAGGTCAGCACGAGCTGGAAGACACTCAGGGCTATCTGCTCCTCGGCGTCGGGCAACTTCGTCAGACTCTGCGGTATGGTTTGCCTGCTGAAGGCCCAATAGGCGTGAGGAAAACCCTTGTACGTTTCGCCGTGATCGGTTGTGCTACCGTGCTCCTGACGAAGTTTCTCTATACGATGCTTCGAGAGTCTTCGCAGTGTGTTTCTCAAGAAGCCACCGCCGGTGTCCTGCGGCTTCCGCAGGGCCTCCGAGTCGACGAGCACTCGTCGGCAATTCACGAGATTGTGATAGAGCCGAACGCGATCCTCGTTCGTCATTCCTTTTATCTTCTTCGCCGGCGCCTCGTTCTCGGTTATCCAACCGGCCAGCGCCGGACAGTAACTGACGATCAGGCTGCCGATCTCGTTCTTCTGCGGTGTCTCGAAGACGAAACACTTGTGCGAACTGTCCGGATTGTGTCTCAGCAACGACAGCGTTATGAACGAATCGCTGGGATCGAGCATTATGCTCTCGACGTCCTGGTAACGATACTCGGATAGTACGAATTTGTCGTCCGGCTTTATCAGCATCAGACCGTCGGCGTTTATACCGAGTATCAGCTGGTTGCCGTACGACCAGTAACCACGGTACGTCACGTTGAACATCGTCGTGCCGTAAAGCGGATACTGCATTACGCACGAGAGATACAGCACTTTCGCCGTGAGCTCCGAACGACCGGAACCGTATTGCTTGTGAGCCTGGGCTATTATCGGCACCCACACGTCGTCGCCGCGGGCGCGACTTATCCTGTACGGTAGAAAGCTGTCGACCTCGCTGTAGTAATCCAAACGGTCGTTGTCCTTTGGATCGCCCAGCGCTACTTGCGCCTGCAAGCCCGCTAGCTGCAGGGCCACTTTCTCCGAAACCGGAAAATCGTCGCACTGTGAAAGATATCAGTGAACATTACATTTTTGTCATTAACAAGGAAAATATTTATTTTTCCGCTGTACATTGACTATGGGGAAAAAATGCCCAGCTCTTCGACTTTTGTCGAATCTATTACTTTTTTTTCGTACCTTGACGACGTTGTACACCGCCTGCGAGTAGAGCATGTTAACTTCGACGGGATCCTGTGAGAGCTCGCGGGTATTGCGGAAAAGTCGTCGCTTGAAGACGAAACGATTGTCACCGCTGCCCAGTGTAGCGTTGTTGCCACGCCTGAGGGTTGAGAAGCTTGACTGAGACGTATTGAGCTTGCACTGCTTACTGTGAAATGGAATCCAACGCTTCGTGAGTCGAGCGTCGAGTAACGTCGATAATGATGATGAAAAAAAAAATTGTTAGTTAAAATTACAGAGGAATGCTTACACTTCCCAAGCGGCGATAACGTCGTAGAGATAATCGTGGGCTCGAACGTGCTCCTCGCCGTCGGGTCTGCTCTGATAGATCGCCCATCCCTCCAACGACCTGAGTCCCAGCTTTTCGGCCAGTTTCGCAGCCGCGTCAGCGGCCGTGTCGGTCGGATGGACGTCTATCGCTTTGGTTCTACCGTCCAGAAAGAAGAATCTGCAAACGATCGTTCCGAGCCTCCGCATCGCCGCTATCTCCACCGTGGAAGGTGGAAATTGTCTGCACGAGACTTTCGTGTTTTTGCAATTGTCCACGCACCACTGTACGTACTGACGTAATTTGCCCTCGAGGGCTAAATTTTTTTTCAAGAAAGACACGAAGTACTTGTAGAGAAGCTTGCTCGGCTGAAACGCCACGATCGCCAGACAGAGCAGCAGCCAAACTCTCTCGGCCCATTCCATGTTCGGATTGTTCGTCGCTTGACGCATACACTGCACGAGAATCTCGTCTCTGAGCTCCTCCCGCTCGATTCCGTAGCCAATTATGCTCTGTATCGATGCGATTTCCTGCTCCAGCTTCATCTCGCCTCGAAGATACTTGCAGAGATCCTGATTTAATGAAAAACAAAACAAAAAATGCATCTAAGAGTGATATCGAATGGCTAATAATTATTAAATTGTTCTTTTTCATATATCTATTTTTTTAAACATTGTACAACATGGTGGCCGTTTTTCCCCCGGAAAAAAATTCCCTGACTTTTCGCTGACCGATAAAAAATTTTCCCACACCAAACTTATGAAGATCTTTATTTAAAAAAAATTAATTATGGAAATGAAAATGCGTAATTATTGATATTAGAATTTAATTCTATTTTTTTTTTTTCCAAATGTTCCAAATTTTTTTAAGCCTCCCTTTTATGTACTTCGTATATATTTATTGAAGGTCCAGCGACAATTTACTTTTTCCCTGACCAATTTTGAAATTCCCTGATTCCCTGACCAATATTTTTTTCCCTGACTTTTCCCGGTTTTCCCTGACCGCGGCCACCATGTTGTATCAAATTTGTTTTAAAACGTGAAAAAAAATAATCATTATAGATCTTACCCTGAAAACGGAGCAGGCAACGTTAACGTTGTCCGGATCGTACATGTGAATATGAGAGTTCGGTATACTGGAGCCTTTGTAGTACGTAACCATCTCGTATTTCGGCACGAATTCGATGCTCTTCCCCCGTGATTTTCTCGTGAGCGTTGCCATGATCGTGCCCTCGGGGGATCTCTCGTGGCTGTTGAAGTAATTTTGGGCGAATTCAACGATGTCGTGATAGGTGACCTCGGGCTCGGGTAAGTCCTTCTTGTCCTCCAGTTCCTGAAGCTTTCGTTCGACCCGAAATTTTCGACGCTGCTCGCGTTCGGCGGGCTGTTGCTGGGTGGGCTGTGGGGTCTGCTGCGCCTGCGGCGGATGCGACACGACGTCGTGACCGTTGAGCTGCGGCACCGCCGCGAGATGATGATGATTCGCGTGAACGTGATGAACGTTGGAGTTGCGTGACTCGGGTCTCGACGGCGGACTACCGGCGAGCGGTTCCTTGATGATCTTGCTCGTCGGGACCGGCGGCGGCGAACCGCACGTCTCACCGTTCACCAATTGTCCGGCATTGCCGTTTATGAGGATCGGACTGCTCGGTCCGATCTCCTCTCTCGGAAGCACCGACTCGTATATCGGCTCGCCGTTGTCCGCCGAGGAGTCGCCGTTCGTCACTTGGGGAAGCGGCGGAGGCGGGGGCGGAGGAGGCGGTCCGGTCGGCTCGGGAAGACTCGGCTGTCCCAGCTTCGTCGTCGCTGCTATGCCGTTCCTCGGCGACATGCCGTCCGGCGAATTCAACTTCGAGTCCGTTCGGGCGTTCATCTCCATCTCCAGCTGTATAACACTCTCCAATTCGGCATCGAGATCCTCGACGAGCTCGTCCATTCGCTCGCCGATCTCTTCGATAATCTGATTGCTCTTCGTCGATTGTACGTCGGAGAGGAACGAGAATAGATTGTCCAGGTCCACCGACTGCAGCTCCGAGGCTGCCATCTTCGAGTTTATGGTCTCGGCCATCTGGGACAAGGCGGCAATCTCTTCTTGGGCCTTTCTGTAAATTAAAAAGTAATGTTAGCGGAAAGGTAAGCTTTTTTTGATAATACGGACGAAGATGTTGACTTCACGAAAAAAAAAAAGAAATATGTAGGAAAATTATCTTCCTAAATACTTCGATAAATTTCGTTTACAATTTTTCTTTTTTTTTAAATAAATGAATCTTACATGGTACTGAGTAAATTTTTTTTTTTGCGGACCGGTACTGTGCGTGGTCAATCTGTGAATGTATTAATTAGCGAGCATGCCTGTACAGCAAGCTGGTCGTGAATCATTACGGAGTACGTGAAAGCGAAATTAGTTTGTCGCTCGTCGAATATTTTGTTTATCGTA
Source organism: Amblyteles armatorius (assembly GCA_933228735.2). Classification (NCBI taxonomy): domain Eukaryota; kingdom Metazoa; phylum Arthropoda; class Insecta; order Hymenoptera; family Ichneumonidae; genus Amblyteles; species Amblyteles armatorius. The sequence continues at coordinate 2,639,758 of OW121696.1, forward strand.
CAAGTGAGTGTTTGTTCTGTGAGTGAATTACGGTTCAACACTACTCTGAATGCTCTGGATGCCGGATTTTCTAACCACTTACCCAGCTTCCATTCCGACAATACCGTTGTACTGCACGCTACAAGACACAAACGAAATTTCCGTTTAGTCTCTCGACACAGCGGCATTTATTTTTCTCAGCCTCGTTAAAAAAAATAGCGATTTTTCTTTTTTTTTTAACTCGGTGTCTTTCCCGTACCTCTGACTATCCTCCAAGGCTTTCTTGTCCTCCATGAGTCTTCGCTCCTCCTCCATTCTCTCGCGTTTACGCATTTCCTCGTCAACGCGACGCATCTCGCGAAGAGCCGCCGCGACTTCCCGTGCGAAGACACCTCGGAGATGGGATTGGATTACGATAGCGGCTCGACGCTTCCTGATGAACATTATTCGCAGCTTCCAACCACGGTAAGCATGCTGAACCTTGAGAGCCGCTTCCCTCACTCGGCGATATTCTAACGTGAAAATATTTTGTAAGTAATAAATTCTCTCACAACGATAATTTCGGCACTATGAAAAAATAATAAAATTACCGTAAAATTAATTCTAACGTAAATAGAATAAATTACGTTAATTCTAACGTAATTAATTCTAACGTGAAAATATTTTGTAAGTAATAAATTCTCATCATCAACGGTAATTTCGGCACTATGAAAAAATAGTAAAATTACCGTCAAATTAATAATGATATTAAGTTTTTTTTTTTTTTTGTTCATCGTAGGTAGATATTATATCTAAATTGTCTCTTACCCTTTCTGACTCTCCAAGCCCGCCAAATCTTCTGTATGAGGATGGCATTGCTGGTGACCATTTGATTTCTCGTATCCTCGAGAGGCTCGTGCACGTAGTTTCTCAGAAAAACCTTGCTCTTACCGATCTGCCATTCGGTCTCGGGTATTCCCTGACGAGCGATAAGGCATCTGACCGCATCCCTGTCGTCGCTCGGCAGTTTGCTCCGACCTTTCTCGAGGCACCTGTATCGAGCGATGAAGTCGTGAAAGGGCATGTGCACCGGAAATCCCTCCTTCCTTATCCTTATTATATCCAACATCCCCAGATACTTGAGCTGATCGAGCACGAGTTTCTCATCGTAGTTGTTCGATTTTTTTTCCATGTTCGGTTTTATGCATCTCGCGTACCACGGTGTGGTGGCTTGTAGAACGTCGACGAGGGCTTGCAACTGGTGTCGAAACGAGTCGCACAGAGTCGGCTTTCCTTTAGACGTCCCGCGGGACATCGTCGTGGCGTTGCCGGGAGCTCGAGCGACCGTGCAACCCAGAAGATCCTGATAAGCCGTTATCTCTTGCACAAACTCGTTGGTACTTCTCGACATGAAATCGAAGAAAACATCCTGCTGGACGTCCCGATTCTTGTCGACGAATCCCTGAACGGTGTAGGTCACACAACCGGCGTAGTGCTTCACGCCGAATTCCTTTTCCCACTTGCGACGATCGTCGCCCTTCACGTAACACGGATGGCTGTCGAACTCGGCGTGAAGGTTGGTCAGGTAAGCGAGATCGGAACCCTTCGGCATGTGACACTGCTCGGTCAACAGCTTGAGCACGCAACGCGGCGGCTTCTCGATCAGTTCCAGGCACAGCGTGTTGTCGGTGAACGTGATGTGCGAGTACTGAATCTCCTCCTGACGATACTGCGGATAACGAAACGGAATTGCATAAATTAAAAAATAAATAAAAAATTAACAAACAAGCCGGCTACGTAGGGAAATGATAATAATAATTTTTAATAATTTCTTCCATTTACCAGTTCCTGCTCGAGGGCGAAAACGTAGTGGTTGAAGAACTTGTGGAGCTTCTCGTTCGTGTAGTTGATGCAGAGTTGCTCGAAGCTGTTCACCGCGAAGTTCTCGAATCCGAATATGTCGAGTACGCCGAGAAATCTCGAGATGTCCTGTCCGGGATTGATGCAGTTGTTGATGTGGTTTATGAGCCAGGCGAAGGTGCGCGAGTAGAGGGCTTTGGCCATCGCGTGTCTGTTCTCCCGGGCTTCCTGGACCTTCAGCGGTATCTCCGTTATGTTACCGCGGACGTTTATCTGCCTGACGAGCACGACTCTCGTGAGGTCCTCGACCTGGAGACCGAGAAGCGGAGCGACGGTGGACACGATGTCGACATCCTCGCTCGTCAGCTCGCATCTCTCGCCGTCGACGTCCTCGAAATTGAGATTGCCGAGCCAGAGTATCGCCGACAGAACTCTGAAGATACCCTCGCACATCTCGGCCGGCACTTGAAGAACGTTGAACGCCAGACGCAGAGCATCCAATTTTCTCGAGTCCGATATACCGTCGATCTTCACGCAACCGGACTGATTCAGGTACTTGTACTTGCCGGCCGGCACGAGCTTGTACTGCTCGGCGAATTCCTTGTCCCGCATACCGCCCTCGACCAGCTGATACAGCACGTGGTAATTACGCTCTCCCGGACTCTGAAACGTTATTCTACTCTGCTCCAGCAGATAGTCCTGAATTATGCAACCCTTTATCATCCACTTGCTGTCGAAGCACACCTGCATGAATTTTCCGAATCTCGAGCTGTTGTCGTTCCTGACGGTTTTTGCGTTGCCTGAAAAAAAAATTGAAAATATAAATTGTAATAGATATACACTGAGAAAAAAAAATTGTTAGTTGAACCAAGCTGCGTTCCCCCGCGTTCAAAGACGTTATTTAGTTGGTACAATAAATTTTTTTCGTTTGTGTCGAAATATCTTGAATCGACTAAAGCGAATAATCGTTCAATAAAAAAATGGTTTAGTTGTACCAACCAAATAACAGCTTTGAACGTACGTGACCGCGAATTTGGTTAATCCAACAATTTTTTTTCTCATTGTATATATATATATATGTGTGTGTGTGTCTGTGTGTGATTGGTGATCGAACTGGGCGAGAAACTTTGTTAATTTACCGAAAGCCTCGAGAATCGTGTTAGCCTCGAGAATCTGCTGTTCAACCCACGTGTCGACGTTGCTCGTTACCGAGCAAAGATACTGGAGTATAAATTTCGTAGTCTCGGTTTTGCCTGCGCCGCTCTCTCCTGATATAACGCAAGATTGATTGCTCTCGGTGTCCTGAATCGAGCGATAAGCCGCCTCGGCCAGCGCGAATACGTGCGGCTCGAGGGCTCCCATTTTTTGTCCATGATACCGATTCACGTGATCCTGGAATGAAAAACGAAAATAAATAAATAAACATCTAAAAAATGAATACGAACCCGTTCGTACTCTATAAATGAATTATTTAATAAATATTAAATAAAATTCAAAAATCGTGAAAAAAAAATTCCACAAAAAAATCAAGCAAAAAATAAAGCTATCGGCGCCGCTAGACAGTCCCATAGAGGACTTCCGCTCGACGGACCAGGAGTGGAAAGCGTTCTCTCCCCTCTGCGAGGAATTGAAGATCCGGGAGAGTGTTCATTGTCGTTCGTTAGTCGAGAGGAATAATCCAGGGGATGAGACGGATGGAGTGGAAACACAAAAGGGTGTGTAAAAAAAAAAAGAAGAAAACGCTAGTGAACTGGTAACCCGATTAATTGCTGGGTGGAAGGTGTGTCATTCGATATCTCGCGGCTCCCTCGACCGAATTACATTCGGAGCGGGACCGAGAAACGGAATATCTTTTCCCTCAGGGGTCGGGGAGCAAAAAAAAAACCCCACCCTGCGTTACTCAATCCAGGCGTTGCACCGCGAGGTGACGTTCGGTGCGAGCCCGGTGCGTAGCGAGTAGTGCAAACTGGATGCAGTCAGACGCCCCCTCGCACCGGGCTGTGCGTGCATCGCTGCGTTCGTTTCACTCGGCAAGCGGATCGATTATAATCGCGTCGCGCACGATGACGGCGAAACCTCACATTTGCCACTCTCTTTGTCATCGATCACAGCTTCATTTTTATTTTATTTTTTCATACATGCATGCAAACTATAATGGCACGACCTTTGCCGAGAGTAACGATACCCCCGGGGAGACATTGGAGTAACGATCTCCTCCCTCCCTCACACGCAAACACACACACACACTGTCGCTGTCTCCGGCTGAAAAGTTTCAGGTCAGATATTCTCGTCACCGACGATATTTCTTGGTTTTTTTTTTATTCCACGACCAACTATGTTAAACTATGAAAAAGATAAAAATAGAGGCAGCTGCTAAACGAACTGGTCTGTGTATATTCGGTATTTTGTTTTTATTTTTATTTTTTCTAGCTGACTAGGTAAATCTACATCTCGTTGCATGGTCGATAACGATTTTCTGGGTGTTAGTGGCTCGACTGATTCGTTGGAGTAAGACAAACAATCTCGGATGTTACGGGCTTCTGGCGAGCATCCGGTCGCTGTGTGCGATCCACCCTCGGTTTGTTTCTTCAAGCGTCGAACGGGCGGAAGGGAGGGAGAGTGAGAGGAGAAAAAAAAAGAAAAAAAGGTTCGCGAGGCAAAGGATGGACGACGGGATTTCCCGGCCTTCCGGAAGCCGGCGAACGGAAACCCGGTGGTGTCGATGCGAATGATGTAAAAAGCAAAAAAAAAAAAAACGGCGAAAAAAAGTCTCGGCAGGAAGACGGAGAAAAATAAGTGGCAATATTCGTTGTACCCCTGCGAAGAATGCCGAGCGAGGTGGGACTAAAATAAGGATGGGTTCGGACGATAATGGAACGGCTCGTTCCAGTTCGAGCCTCCGGTGAGAGTTCTCTCCGCACCCCGTCCGTGATTAGAGAAGCGCGGGCCGGCATATCATAGCCCCATTCTCGACTCCTTCCTTCTCCGCAGGGGGAGACCGGGGCAAAACGGAACACCGGGCGAAAATGGACCACGCAGATAACAAAAAAATAAAATACTAAAATCAACAGAAAAGTTCCTTTTCCGATAGTCACCGGATTTATTTCTCACTTCCGGTTTGAAAATCTTAGTTTTTGACGAGAAGTGACGTATGTCCGGTACGACGTCACTTCCGACCAAAAACCAAGATCTTCCAATCGGAGGTAACGTTTTCTCGTATGACTTTAGTACGTCCCATGACATGACATTTTTTTGTAAGTTTCTTTCACGCACTGAGAAAAAAAAATCGATTGAGTCAACAAAATGAGCGCTTACGGGTGGCGAAACAAATTTTTGGTTGATCGAACGAAATAATTGTTGTATTAAGTAAAGAAAAATTTGAATCGACGGCCTGTTAGTTCGATCAACGAGGTATTTCTTTCGACCAACCAAACATTTGTTTCGCCACCCGTAAGCGCAGATTTTGTTGACTCAATTGATTTTTTTTTTCTGTCCGTCGTACCAATTTTTCGCGGAATAAAAAAAAGTTTCATCTCGAGTGGAGGATGCTGGTCCATCTTGTCCCGCTGGCGTCCCAGTATGCATGTACTCGGTACAGCGCGTCGTTGCTGGAGAGGGCGTCGAGGAACGTCGCGGCGTGTCGTACACGCAGAAGACGTGAAAAGCCCGCGATACGGACAGAAGAGAAGAAGGAGAAGTAAAAGGAGAAGAAGGGGCCAACGAGAGGCCTCGACAGACGAAGTGCTAGTCCACTGGAGCTTGAGACGAGCGAACATGGTGTGTGTATATATAGCATAAGGTACGGTGCATGTAGCCCATTATTCCACCGGTGGTAGAATAAGGGAGCTCTGAGACGTCCCATTTCTTTAGTGGGTCAGCAGCCTCGTTATCGTTTTTATCATCGACACGACTTTGTGACTTTCTCGTCTCTCATCGGACAAAACCCCTCCGCTTTATCCGTTCCATCGGCACTGCACCCGTATTTCCTCGATGACTTTTTATTCTCGATAGGCCAATACGGGACGATAAGCTGTTATCGATTCGCGGTGATTAAATATCGCGGATAATTCAACGAGCACCGTGGCAAAATAATTTTGAGCCTTACATCGAAATCTGTTGAGAGCGGCGTAAGGTATAAAAATTTTTTTTTTGCTTTTTTTTCAATGAATGTATAATATCTCAAGAATACTGTGTTAAAATTTCAAGTCGATCTCTCGCTCAATTTTAAATATTTTGCAATGAAAATTTAGGAAAATGTTGTTCAAATGTTATATTAGTATATGGAAATTTACTGAATAAACGAACACTATCTGTATCGCCAAAAAAAAATCTTAAAAACATGCCTTTTTTTCATCGAATTAACCTTGCCCCCCGTTAAGACACCAAAATTGGTATGTAACGCTTTTATGTAACGATATAAAGCGGAAGAAAAAAAAATAAATGTTGTATTTTCCGGATAGACAGGTGAATTAAACAGTAATTGAATTCGGGGTGTCGATAAGCTTTCGACGGAAGATACGGAGAAGTAATGAAGTTAAATGGCACAGGGCGGTGTGGATACCTCTGTCGGATAGTTTGCCCCAGGGAGCACGCGGGGGGTCCCGAAGTCGTTTTACAGGACGAACAGGGAGGGTCGGAGATGATACTCGCGAGAAACCGGCGAGACTTTACTAGGTAGAGATACGTGACGCGTCTGCTACCGCTCGTTTCACGGAGAGATATATATATATATATATATATATATATATATATATATATATATATATATATATACATACATGTGCATATGTGTGTATGTGCGTTACATATATGTGAGAGGCGCGAGGGCTTTTCGGAAAGGTTCGGGTCGGGTTAACGCACTTCCAGATGCAAAAAAAAAAAAAAAAAAGATAGCGGAAGAATTGGAGGAAAATGTGGAAAAATTGCCAGTCTCGTCAATTTCCAATAACGAGAAATTCGACCAAAAAAACGTGAAATTATCAGCAATTACATTTCAGGAGATTCTTCTGAAAGCACCCAATTTCTTCTAACACACCTATTGAAAAACTTATCTGAAAAAAAAAAATCAGAGACTCAGCAGAAACCGAAAGATCACTTTCATCCGATTTTATCTCCGTAACGGACGACGATCTTATTAAATGATCAAACCATCAATTTGGGCAATGAATTTTATTTAAAAAATATCAGATTCGTCCATTCGTCAGAACGATAAAGGTGCATAAAAAATGCATCGTCTGGCAGAGAGGAGTGTCCTCGAGAGGGCTTTGAATAAAAATTCGCATGTACCAGCGTACGAATATACGGCGATCGTACGATAATCCGTGAATAACATATACGTGCACAAAATAGTGCGGGGACCAGGAGTTTCGAGGGTTGCGAGAGATTCGCGGCAGGCGACCGCGATGGCGAGAAGGAATGTCGAGAGGAACGAAGGAATTTCACATGTGGATCTCACCGGGTTCCCGTGCCCTTACGGCGAGAGTCCTTCCCGGAGCGCGCACAGTCCTGACGACAGGACGAGCGGGACGAACGGGGGGGGGGGGGGGGGGGCAGGAGAGGCCGAGAAGCATGCCGTGTAGATGATGCACGTCGGGTGGTATCGGGACGGCCCCCCCCTCCCCCCTCCCTTCCAGCCCCCACTATAGTTCGCCGGAGCGAATAAGGTAAGGACGAGAAGCGAATGAACGAGGAAGGCTCGCGAGACGGGGGCAGGGGAAACCTACGCGAGCAGCGGCAGCAGGAGAACACCGAGGCCGAGTCTCTCCTCCGAATCCGATGTGCGCTTCGGCCCCCGCGCGATCAATACACAGGGGCGTGCACCAGCGGCACGCGGTGCGCACGGGACGTACGCCCTTTTCCTCCTTGCGATGTCCTGCAACCACCGGGACGGGCTCTTGACCTCTTATACCGGGATAAATAATCGTCTCGGACGAGGGCAAGTGGCAGCTTCAATTTCAGGTTCTTTATAGACGGCAATCAATTTTTCTTTTTAATAATTTTTATTCGGAAACATCATCGAAGGAAATATTGAATCAAATTAAAAGGGTCTGTTAAAAATATGACGACATCGAAAATCGCTCGCTTCAGATGACTTAGATTAATTCTGATTTAAATTATATGTAATTACATGTTTTCTGTATTATTCATCTATATTAATCGATATTATTTGCATTTTAAATGTATGTAATTTATAGATTTCGTTGTTCTGAAAACCTCGGATCTACGTCATAATATGTAAACCTGCACATATGGCACGCGGTGCGCACGGGACGTACGCCCTTTTCCTCCTTGCGATGTCCTGCAACCACCGGGACGGGCTCTTGACCTCTTATACCGAGATAAATAATCGTCTCGGACGAGGGCAAGTGGAAGCTTCAATTTCAGGTTCTTTATAGACGGCAATCAATTTTTTAAATAATTTTTATTCCGAAACATCATCGAAGGAAATATTGAATTAAATTGAAAGGGTCTGTTAAAAATATAACGACATCGAAAATCGCTCGCTCCAGATGACTTAGATTAATTCTGATTTAAATTATATGTAATTAAATGTTTTCTGTATTATTCATCTGTGTTAATCGATATTATTTCCATTTTTAATATATGTAATTGATCGATTTCGTTGTTCTGAAAACCTCGGATCTACGTCGTCGTAATATGTAAACTTGCACACATGGTCATCCGGAGCGACTTTATAAGTAACTAAAAAAAAAAAATGTATAGTCCCGTGGCCTTCAACGATAGCCCCTGATGCGATTTCCATTCGGCCCACCGGACTGTAACCTTATCCTAGATTTTAAAAAAATGTCATGGTCCTCTTTGACGTCCACAGGCCCGAAAGCCTGATCGAGTGCGATCAACGGCATTGTAACTGTTGTTTCCGCAAGAGTTGATGCGTGAATCGATTTCGTCCGATTCGACGAAAACTGCCCTTCGCCGTACACCTCGAACGATTTTTATTTTTATTTTTTCACATTCTCGGTATTACGTTATTGTTTCATCGGGGGACGAAGGACAGAACGGGGTGGAGCCGAGAGGATTGGGCGGCGGGGTTCGTGGAAGCCTCCCTCGGTTCGACGCTCCGACGGAGCGCCCCGCGCGCTTTGTGTAACCGCGAGGGTAATAACCAACTGTCGTATCGCGCAACGACGTGCAGTCCATGGATGGGTTGAGTTCCGCCACCCCGCCCCGGTGTTTACGTCGCGTCTCCGCGAGGCTCGCGCACGCGGTTCACCATTTTTCGTTCGCTCGCCGAAAAAAAAATAGTAACCGACGATGTGTGCCTGCGGTCTCATGCAAGTGCCTATCGTGACTCCCAGGCTGTCGCGCGACCCTCGACCCTGATGCAGGCGTGCACGCCCGATGCGTGTCGTGCATGCTCATGATCTATCTCACTCTCCGTCGACCATGCGACTTCTCGTCGTGCAGTCTTTCGCCGTTACTTTCGTGTACACTTCCACACTTCCTCGATGAGGCTGCACGTGGCGAGACTCGGAATAGACATTAAAGGGCCACCGAACTTAAATAGAGGTCTGGCGAAGGAAAGCCATTCATGTCGTACTGGCGGTTTTTTTTTTTTTTAGTAAATTTATGTGTAAGCGTAACGATCTTTTTCCGATCTATACGAATATCGTTCGATCCATTCGTTATCGTTCATTTCGAAATAGGAAATTGCACGACACGCCATTATCTGACTATACAATATCAATCAGAAAGTACTGATGTATAGTGTAGTCAAAATTCCTGTACAAAGATTATTTCGCCGTTACTTTAGTGCTGTACACTTCCACACTTCCTCGATGAGGTTGCACGTGGCGGGACTCGGAATAGACATTAAAGGGCCACCGAACTTAAATAGAGGTCTGGCGAAGGAAAGCCATTCATGTCGTACTGGCGGTTTTTTTTTTTTTTTAGTAAATTTATGTGTAAGCGTAACGATCTTTTTCCGATCTATACGAGTATCGTTCGATCTATTCGTTATCGTTCATTTCGAAACAGGAAATTGCACGACACGCTATTATCTGACTATACAATATCAATCAGAAAGTACTGATATATAGTGTAGTCAAAAATCCTGTACAAAGATTATTTTGCCGTTACTTTCGTGCCGTACACTTCCTCAATGTAATCGCACGTGGCGAAACTCGAAATAGGAATTGAAGCGGCACCGAGGTAAAATGGAGGCCCGGCGAAGTATTTGTCGTACCAAAAGGTTTTCATGTTTAAGTGTAAATGCAAATACATGTGTAAGCGTAACGATGTTTTTGCTATCTGTAGCAATATCATCCACAAAGTACCGATACTATATAGTCAAAAACTCTTTACAAAGATTTTTCAAAAATGTGCTAGAGTCACCGTTCATTTCCCGATCGGAAATCGCACGGGATGCCATTACGACTATCGTCATTATGTATACAGATTATATTACATATACCATTATCGCCGATTTTGCTATCTGTAGCAATATAATCCACAAAGTACTGAAACCATATCGTCAAAAAATCTATACAAAGATTTTTAAAAAATGTGCTAGAGTCACCGTTCATTTCCCGATCGGAAATCGCACGGGACGCCACTACGACTATCGTCATTATGTATATAGATTATATTACATATACCATTATCGCCGATTTTGCTATCTGTAGCAATATCATCCACAAAGTACCGATACCATATAGTCAAAAATTCTTTACAAAGATTTTTAAAAAATGTGCTAGTCACCGTTCATTCCCCGATCGGAAATCGCACGGGACGCCATTACGACTATCGCCATTACGTATACAGATTATATACGTATATATTTCATATACCATTATCGCCATTGTTATCATGTATAAAAATTATATATACATGTATACATGTATACATATTCTCGTTTCCGGCAGCGCCGGAAGACCTGACGATAAGAGATGCCCGAGATTCTCCGAAAGCCCGTCGAGCTTCTTTTTATTTCCCGTCCCACCGGGTGTTATTGATGTACCTGCGAATGCTCGATCCGCGCGACGCTGTCCATACATACCGCCTTATGTACCCGATTTATACCTAGACGATTCATAAATATACACCGCCGCTACCCGGTCACTTCTTCGACCCAGAAAGTCGTACCTACGCCGCGCGGAGACCGATCGCTCCGTTGCACCTATGTATCATATACTTTGTACTGTATTATCGCGCGGCCCGGTCTCTGCCAACGGGAGAACCCATCACGTCTTCGGTTTCCTGTTTTTCATGCCCGCGGAAAGCCGCTGAACCGATATACAGAGAGACGAGAGTTCCGATGAGAGTGGATGAGAGAGCGCGGTGAATGTTCGCCGCGTTTCGTCGGGTGTAGAAGGAGGGGGAAGGGGGGGGGGGGGGGGGCTGCAGTGAAGAGTCTCGTCAGCGGTATAAAAGCGCGTCCCGCTTGCTTCCCCGTCCGGCTCTCGAGCCGTGCTCGTTCGACGACGGAAACTCCCGGATTCCCGACGACGAGCCTCTCTATCAATCTGATTGCCGCGAGTTCCGAGAATTAAAAGCGCACACAAGTATCCTCTCGAGCGCGCCCTGCCCGTTTGACCTCGTGTCGGGCGAGCGTCGCGAAGCCTCCGTCGCCATTGTTGTTGTGTGCGCGCGCGCATCCACGCGAGACATCCGAAGGCGCAAAACCGCTTTAAAACTCCCGATGCGGACGCGTGCCGCACGCGTCGCTTATTGCGAAGCTCGTGTGTTACGCAATTAAAATCCCTACGTAGCTGGTCACGCGCTCAATATTCGGAGCGTGCACTTCCGGCATGACCTCGCGACAACCGGAAGTGCGTAAGAAACCGCCTCGCGGCGGAGCCGCCAGGGCGTTCCGCGAATACTTCGATCAGAGTTCCGCTAACGCGGCAGGTGCGAGAGATCAATGAGCGAAGGTACCGAAGGTGCAATTAACATTGAATAAGGCTTCGTTAATGTTATTGTTATTATTATTATTATTCGGTTCGAAAGATCGAATATTGGAAAATTAAACGTGACTCACCATCGTGTAGACGTCGACCTCCTTGTAAGGATTCACGGCTACGAGAATGGAACCGGTGTAAGTCTGTGGAATCATCGATATCTTCGGGTCAAGGATGTAATCATAACATGTAACATTGTAGATCAGATAAAGACGAATAAAACTTGTCGATAGTTTCATTTCCGAAGACTGAGGAAAAGAAATTGTTGAATTAAACAAATGCGCGGTGACATAGGTTCAAAGGTGTATTCGGTTGGTATAACAAGAATGTTTATTCAAGTCGACAAATTGTTTATAAATTGAAGCAAATAATCATTTAAGAAAACAATGCTTCATTTGTAACAAATAACAGCTTTGAACGTGTGTCACCGCGACTTTTCGTTAATCCAACCAATTTTTTTTCTCAGTGAAGCTTTTCGTATGTTTGTGGGAGACTCGTCGAGGTCTTATCTCGATCGGTAAAACAGTTTTATACCGTTAATCATCAGACCGAGTAATCCACCGGTCACCTCGAATAAGACAGATCTATCTGTGAGTCGCAAAGTAGCTTTTTCGTGAGGCGTCGTCGATCCTCCCAACGCGGCACAATAAGAGGAATATAAAAAAAAAAAAAAGGGTAAGGAAAAAAAAGTGAGCGAAAGAAAGTGACGTTTCATTCGGGAGGGACGACGAGAACGGCTTGCATAATAACGCGGGAGCGTTGCGGATCCTGGAGCGAACCCTCGGTATAGCGAATCGCCGGAGTCGTGAGCGAGGACATCGGGACGGCGAGTGACGTCACGCTCCGGCCAACCCCAGCCACGACGATGAGTCACGGCCATATCGCCGCTCGTACCGCGAGGGGCTAATACACCCATAACCGTTCCTGCAACAGCCTAGGCTCTCTCCATACGCGACGAGGGGTTGATGCACGAGCGGGCAGAGCCCGCGGACAGCCACCCTCTATCCATCCGAGGGCCATTCTCCGCCCAGGATCTCGCAGTGAAATATAAAGTTATCCGCACCCGGAGCCTGCGCAGCCTATCTCGGATATTAAAAATCGTGATGATCTTTTTTTTCGACACGCTGTATAAATTTCCATGAGGGTCCGAGCCCCGGCGCGTAAGAGCGATGGAAATTTTCGTTCGATTCACAGGGGAATAATATTTTCAGCTCACTTCCGTCGATCCCTAGAAATTTCATTCACGAATTTCTAGCGCACGAGTACTCGGTACGAGGATTTGAAAAGAGACCTGCTTCATAGTCACTCCGACCAACTCGTTCCGCTCATTAGGAAAACATCTTGAAAAGAGCTCCACTGAATTCGTATGACACAGTCTGTACAGCGGACTCGTTCTCATGCCTTATGTTGTCCACGTTAAAAAAAACTTCTGTACATTGGTTTTTTTTCCAGCCATTCAGACATCCGTATAGTCGCGATGACTAATACAGCGCTATCCCATATGAATGATCCTGGCGCGATGAACGCCGTCAACGATCCGGCCACACTATCTATCATGCTAAATTGCTATCCGTCCGGTAAGCTCTATCCTCAAAAACAGTGTTAAAAACACCGACAACGTAAAAAAAAAACACGAACGAAAAACCCTACGATTATAAATAAATAATAATTCTAGGCTTCTCATGGGGCATTGGAAACTCGACACTATCTCGGCTGCAGCGTGAAGCATGCGGCATCATTTGCGATTGTACGTAGAAGTAGGGATCGCCGACGTGATTTTTCGATATGTCACCGCGAACTTTTAACCGGATTTCCCCAATTATGGTGAATGGAACTGAAGGTATTCAGTTCATACGTCCGCTCACAAATGTATTCACACAAACATAGATCAGGCTATGAAGTTTCAGTATACCAAAATCTGTTAACCAATTTTTTGCCGTTTCCGCGTTTGTAGGCACTTGCGAAAAGTGCCAAGCCGGCGGATCGCAGTGAAGCGCACAACTCCCGTCTTTTTGCCCTAGCGGGCAGTCGGGAGTAAAAATCGGTCGATATTATAGTGCAACATTTTTTTTGTGCTCGACTATAACGTACCTTCCAATTTTTAATTTCCCCTCAAAAACTCGAGCCTACTCCGGCCTCTGCAGACCCTCCTCGTCTCCCCTCGGCTCGCCCCGGGCCCGGCTCGCGTCCTAATTTCCGCGCATCGACGCCGGTTCTGTAAACACCGGTATATGGGCCCTCGAGCTCGTTGGCCCGGTCGGACATGGAGAGTTGTGCCACCAGCCCGCAGCGCTATAGAGATATATATACGGTTCTCCCATCGCCCAACCAGCCTCGGCCCCGTGCTCTCGCTCGCTGAACTCGCTAAAAGGTGGGTGAGCTGGCTCGTCCTCGACGAAAGCAATTGAAACCGGCTAAGAGGGCTTCGCTACCGAGAGGTTAATGAGAGGGTACGAAAGATAGAAAGGGAGATCGTATAAAGAGTTGTGCGAAACACATCGCACACCCCCGCGCCCCACCGCCGGTAACTTTATACACCTAACATATAGATATACACCTAACATATAGATATACACTAGTGCGATGTATGCTCAATGCATGTATTAGAGTCTCCGTTCTCCGTACAACGTAACTCTGCAGGTGAACCTTCGGGCTGAAGGGTGAACCCATCACAGGCTCACCTTCGGTTCATTGCCCATCCATTGCTCCACTTTGCCCCGCTTGCAAGCACGTAAAGCACACACGGGTGTAAAGTTTTATACACGATAAGTGAATACGTACAACTTGTATACCTGCCGCTTTCCTGTGTTCCTTAATTCACAACTTTCTGTTATTGGCTGCATTAGACATTCACCCCAGAGTAAAATAAAACATTTTATCTGTAAGGTCACTTCCGGTCTGAAAATCTTATTATTCGACCGGAAGTGATGTATTTCCGGTACGATGTCGCTTCTGGTTTGAAAATCTTATTATTCGACCGGAAGTGATGTATTTCCGGTATGGTGTCACGTCCGGTCGAAGAATATGATTTGCAAACGGAAAGTGACGTGACAAGGAAGTTTTTTAAATTTCGAATGTCGCTAGCGACAGAAACGGATGAATTGAGGAACACAGGCTCACCTTCGGTTCATTGCCCATCCATTTCTCCACTTTGCTCGGCTTGCAAGCACGTAAAGCACACACGGGTGTAAAGTTTTATACACGATGAGTGAATACGTACAACTTGTATACCTGCCGCTTTCCTGTGTTCCTTAATTCACAACTTTCTGTTATTGGCTGCATTAGACATTCACCCCAGAGTAAAATAAAACATTTTATCTGTAAGGTCACTTCCGGTCTGAAAATCTTATTATTCGAGCGGAAGTGATGTATTTCCGGTATGATGTCACTTCCGGTCGAAGAATATGATTTGCAAACGGAAAGTGACGTGACAACGAAGTTTTTTAAATTTCGAATGTCGCTAGCAACAGAAACGGATGAATTCAGGAACACAGGCTTACTGTTTCGAGACTCCGGATGAGAAATCGACGCCAGAAATGACGACTGGGAGGAGGGAAACGAGCGGAGGGAGGTTGCACCCGAGAGAAATATCGTCTGGATAACTGTTGTGTACACAAGTAGATATAGCGTGTACACAACATCGTATATGCAGGGTGTATGCGTTATGCAGGCTTTTGGCAACGAGACGCGGGTAATCGAGTCTCGAGGAAATTAAGCCACAGGCAATTTCATCGGATCCGAGGGAAATTCGATTTTACTCTCCCGACGCCCTCCTTCGTTCGTATACCTTCGATGCTCGTATAACCCGATAATATCGATATTCGTAAACAAATTTTTTGGTCGATAGATTTCGATTGGTATTTGGAGAGAAAAATGTTTATATAATGAAAATTAAAAAAAAAATAACCATTAGGAAGGATACAAAATAAGGCAAAAATAAGAAATAAAGTATTGATAATTACAAAATTATTTTTAAACATACGAGAGTGTTCTCAGGCGGACAGAACTTCCGCTCGCGTCATCTCGCACACTTGAATGTTGTGAAAAAAAGCGACGAGTTACGCAGCGCAAAGTGAGAAAGACCGAGGCGTCGAAGCACGTGTATAAACGCGTGCTCGCGCTTCTCATTCGTCGCTTTGCTCTCGGTTTCTCGCTCTCGTGTGGTGTCTGTCTGAATTATTCGTTCGTCACAGCTCGCACAGTAGCCCGGGCGACGGCCTGTGCCTCTGTGTACTTCGTTCTGTGCTCGAGACGCGAGTATCGCGGCCCACACGACCGTCGCTCGTTTAACGTTCTCTCGGAAGCTCATCAGGCCGCGTGCTTCGCATTTGCGACAGAGCGTTAGCGTAACGAGTTACGGGACCCGGATGTGCGTGACCGCAAAGACGTTTCGATCAAACGAAGACCCATTTAATTAAATTGTAATTTCTTTAGGTAAACAATTTTTTTAATGAATTGGGATCGAGCAAATCGAAGATCGATATTGACCGTCAAAATAATCAAAGTTCTCAAGGACCACGCGAGGACAAAGGTACAAGATAATCTCGATGTCAAACCCTTTTGGAGGATTGATCTTAGGTGATGACTGAAACAAGCCAATAAAGATTTACCAATTCCAGGATAAGTTTTTCGTGCGAGAAAATGTTGTTGAAGATTTTCCCGGTTGCTCGAACGTATCCTGTTATCGTTGATTTGTTGAATCGTAATTTCTTTCGGTAAAAAAAAGAAAAAAAAGAACCGGCGATCAATATTGATCGTCAAACGAATCAAAGTTCACAAGGAGGACCGCTCGAGGATAAAGGTATAAAATAATCTCGACGTCAAACCCTTTTAGAGGATTGATCTTAGGTAATGACTGAAACAAGCCAATCAAGTTCTCCAATTCCAGGATAACTTTTCGTGCGAGAAAATGTTGTTGAAGATTTTCCCGGTCGTTCGAACGCATCCTGTTGTCGTTGATTTATTGAATCGTAATTTCTTTCGGTAAAAAAAAGAAAAAAAGAACCGGCGATCAATATTGATCGTCAAACGAATCAAAGTTCACAAGGAGGACCGCTCGAGGATAAAGGTATAAAATAATCTCGACGTCAAACCCTTTTGGAGGATTGATCTTAGGTAATGACTGAAACAAGCCAATCAAGTTCTCCAATTCCAGGATAACTTTTCGTGCGAGAAAATGTTGTTGAAGATTTTCCCGGTCGTTCGAACGTATCCTGTTGTCGTTGATTTATTGAATCGTAATTTCTTTCGGTAAAAAAAAGAAAAAAAGAACCGGCGATCAATATTGATCGTCAAAAGAATCAAAGTTCACGAGGAGGACCACGCGAGGAGAAACCTGTAGATAATCTCGACGTCGATCCCCTTTGGAGGATTGGTCTTAGGTAATGACTGTAATAAGCCAGTAAGGATTTTCCAACGCCCAGAGAAGTAATTCGTGCGAGAAAATTTAGTTGAAGATTTTCCGGTTGCTCGAACGCATCCTGTTATCGTCGATCTTAATAGCGTGTGGAGTAATTCGTCAGCGCGGTAGCCCGTTGTAATGGGATAATCGTGACTCGGTTCGTAATCGTGAAACAGTGGGCTTACCATTAAAGTTAGTTGCGTCGGAGAGGACTCGCCGCCAGGCAATCGGCCGTGGACGACGCCGAAGTCTCAAGAATATTTTCGTCTCTTTCACAAAGCATCCGGAGGAAGGGGGTTGGAGGACACAAAACGTCGTTTCGACCAGAAGACAGAAGAATAGACTCGGTGAACGAGGTAACTTTGGAGAATTCGATTACATAGGAGGGAGGCCTCGTTATTCCGGTGGAAATTGCATCTGGAGGATGAGAAAGACGCCGAAGATGAGAAGCAGGAGGTGAAGAGCGAGGAACGAAGCAAACTCGTCAAAGGATACGAGACGGGTGCTCGGGCAAGAGGACGACAGCCCCGACCGCCATCGCCATCTCGACATCGCTTTCGGGATGGGTGAATCGGTCGGTCGCAAAAACTGTCGCCTAGAAATTAATAGATCTGGAGATGAAGCCATTGATTCGCCAGATCGTTTGATCTGACGGTTACTTTGAACTCAGCCGGACCGCTAATATTTCCCTCGAAATGATCTCTCGTGATTCAATGCACGAGAATTCACGAAAGCGGTTCGAATGACTGCGCAACTAATAGACAAAAAATGGAAACGTTTTGTTTTTTTTATGTAAAAACATATTTGACGGAATGTGAAAGTCAGAAGTGTCCTCAAAAAGCATTACGGCTTAACAGGTGGACGGAAGAAAACCTGGGGGAGATCGGCTAGAGGAACTTACAACGATCAGGGTTTAGCAGGGTTTTCCTAGATGGAGTTACAATGATCAGGGCATTGGAGGGGTCCCCGAAAAAAATCTCCAAGGTGATTTACGATATCCAGAACTCGGAAGGGAGTTCATAGAGGGATCTTAGATGAGTACACTCAATTGACTCACAGCCATTAGTTCGTTATAGTCGTAGAATGAGAGGCCGAATTGCGTGAAAGCGATGAAGAAGAGGCCAACGTATCGGACTCGTGTGAAAGCGGAGAGGGAAAGATCCGTCGAACTTAATTGATTGGTTCACCCCTCGCTCGTCCGATCCGAGGATTCCTTACAACAGAGCCCAACCGTTAATCTTTCTCTCGGAATATTTCTTCATATTCTCATAGAAGAATAATTTTCGTAATACGAGAAGTGTGTAAAACTGATGATATTACAGAAACACTTTTCAATCTTCTCTGTCTTTATCGTCATTGCGGAAGGCGAGCGAGGGTGGTGGGTTGCGTGAAAGCCGTCATAAGAGTTTCGGGTCTCGGTCGGTCTGTCGGTCGCGCTCAGTCGGTCGACAAACCCGCGGCCGCGTTGCGGAGAGATGAATGGGTCTCTCCTCTCCCGGGGGTAGAGTTCGCGCAACCAGCTGACTGGGGCTTGTCGCCATGGAAACGAACCGACCCCGGGAGCTGCGCCTCACACCCCTGCAAAATTCATATACCGATGACTCTGTCCTTCTCACCTCACTCCACTCGCTCTCTCTCTCTCTCTCTCTCTCTCTCTTTCTACGAAGGGGTAGAGAATTTTTTGCTCTCTATTCCGCCCGCTTCCTTCTCTCGCTCTTTCAACGATACAACTTTTCCCGCTGCACTATGCAGGCCTTTCGGTCGCTGCATGCACTTCTCGGTACTCTTAACTTCCCAGCTCAGCTCGTTCCCCGGCTCTGTTCATTTCGCAGTTTTCTTTTCAACTTCGTTTGTGCTTCGCTACTTCTTTCTCTACATTTCTTCGAGAAGATTGGGCTCGTCGATTTTGTGCAACGAACGGGGGTTTTTGTATAAAAAATAAATAAATAAAAAATAAATAAAAAATAAATAAAAAATAAATAAAGAATAAATAAAAAATAAACAAAATGAGTCTAATTGTCAGGTTTCAAACTCCTTTGTACTGACTGATAATATTTTTGAGACAAAGTGTAACTTTCAGCGTGTGACCAATGATAGCGTAAATTCACGAAATTCGTCGTTAGCTGGAATTAGGAACGTCGAATGGAGTAATCGTTAATTATCGTTGGAAAGGATACGTATATCTGGTCCCTGCCGTATCGGACTTGGAGGTTCCGGTTTATCCCCTTCTCGTCGATGTCGCTGATTATCGTCATATCCGGCACCCCGACCTCCGGGCTCGAGCCTGAAACAGAACGAAAACGGATTTTACACGCTTACGCCACACTCTGCGGAAATTATTGAATGAGCTGTCTTTGCACAGAGAGGATTACGGAGAATTCAATGATGCACAAAGATCGTCGAGGAATTTATTGGAAATTCCTTTGACCAACGACAGGTGACGAAACCGTTTTTACTTTGTAAGAACGGTTTCGTCGGCTACAAAGTGTCGAGTCACATTATTGCTTTGTCGCTCGAACTTCGCCCATCGGGAATTACGCAAGTCGGCAACAACTTTGGCGAATAAAAAAAAAATAGCCTCTCTCGATCACGCAGGTGCGAGACAACTTTTCGCATGCACCTGCAGCGGCAGCTGCCGTGCGCGCCAGCGAGCAGATTCGTCTTCAAGGACGATAGCCTGAAAGGCGAGGGAGCCCGTGACTTCCCACCCGGTGAAGAACCGATTTCTTCTCCCTGATAATAAGGATTTTTCGTTTGAGATATTATCGTCGTCCCTATATCCGACGATCTTTTCGCTTCGCAACGAACGCAGTGTTCACCAATACATTTCGAATGAGCCAACATACTCGCAAATATATATATATATAGGTACATGTCTTTATTTACTTATTTACCATCATCCAATCAAATATTATTTATATTAATAATGCTATATACTGTGAAGGATACTGTATTCTGTTTATATGTACCGATATACTTGTTACCGAACGGTCTGAACGAAGGAAAGAAGAAAGAAAAGGAGACGTGGGAGTAACGGAGTTTGTTTTTGTTTTTGTTTTTTTTAAATCTTTTATGGGGTTTGATCGAACTCGCTTCGGATTTAAAAATAAAAGAGAAAAAGTTTGTTATTTTCTTGAATAAATTCCTTTGAGTTCAATATTTTGTAGCTGTTTTCGGATATTTAATTATCTACGGAATGTGAGACGAGATCAGGAAGGTGAGAGCTCGCAAGAGAGCGTGAGATTGCTGCGTGTGGCGATCCAACGAAACGTGGGAGATTCGAGACGCATTTTTTTGTGGTGGCGAAATGACACTCATGAATGTCTATCGTTCGTTAAAGGGTAATCCCATTAACAAATTTGTAAAAGACCTTTACCCAAAACAAATAAATATTCGATCTACTCTAAAAGATATACATGATTACAAGATTCTTCTAAATGCCATTATAATGTTCGCCCGACATGTATATATCGTCCCGTAAAAGGTTTCGATGCATTAAATAAATAAATAAATGTGACTGACAAATCATAAATATTTTTTATCGCTCCTTAGCGAATTCGCACTGACGTTGAACCGCGAACGTCTAACGTAGAGCGTGGCACACATCCTGCTGCGTGTGGCGATCCAACGAAACGTGGGAGATTCGAGACGCATTTTTTTGGTGGTAGCGAAACAATCCTCAAATATCAAATTTGTGAAAGACCTTTACCCAAAATAAATAAATATTCGATCTACTGTAAAAGATATGCATCATTACAAGATTCTTCTAAATGCCATTATAATGTTCGCCCAACATATATATATCGTCCCGTAAAAGGTTTCGATGCATTAAATAAATAAATAAATGTAACTGACAAATCATAAATATTTTTTATCGCTCCATAGCGAGTTTGCACTGACGTTGAACCGCGAACGTCTAACGTAGAGCGTGGCACACATCCTGCCCAGCTTGCGCCGCAAGCTTCAAGGACGATAGCCTGAAATAGAAGGGAGACCGTGACTTTCAACCGGTGAAGCACCGATTTATTCTCCCCGATAATAAGGATTTTTCGTTCGAGGATCGTCGTCTCCAACCGAAGATGTTTTCGCTCCCCAACGAACAAACTATTCCCGAATACATTTCGAATAACTGATGCATAAAAAAAAAAGTTTGTTTTTCATCTCCTTCGCCCATTCGGACAGATGTTGAATCGCGAAGGTCTAGCACAGAGCAGTGGCAAACGTTTTGTCCAGCTCGCGAAGTAACGCCGCGCCTGTGACGCGGCGTTTCTTTATCTCGTTCAGCGTGAAACTCCCGGCCTCGAACCGTTTGTTTATCGCTCAAAGTCTCTCGGTGGCTTCTCTCTCTCCATCCGTTTCCTGACCGCCGACCGCTCGGATACGCCGCTCGTTGTTATTATCGCTGCAACAACACTGCGCGAAAGTACCGAACGACGAATAAACGGTTCGCGAACGCGGAAAGCCTTTTCATTTCGCCGAATGAATGAATCGCCTGTACGGCGCTTTTATCGATGCGGATTACAAATTGATATTGATGCCGAAAAACAGATATATCGAGGAATCGTGGAGAATAGTCCGTAGGCGTAGTCCGGGGTATTCCGGAGGCGCGACTCTGCGGGCTGTCTATACGTATACAGTAATACACACCCCGGCACTCATCGTCGGCGGCCACTGGCTTTATTCTTCTCTCCTATCGCCGTTTCTCTTCACCTTCGTTAGCATTTATACACACGATACCGTGCCCAGAGAGTGGATATTCAAAGACCAAACTAACCGGTGAAAACCGCACGCGGTCCGGGCTGTTGCGAGATTCAATTATTTATTTTTCATTCATTTTTTTCATTCTTGCCATTTGTTTATTATTATTATTATTGTTATCGATCGCCCTTGTTTTATTTTATCACGGCTGGTGGTTTAAAGTGTAGTTTTCCTTTTTCTTTGCACCAGTGATCGGGTCAATGTGTTTCCGTCAACAGTTTAGGATTGGTATTTAATATACTTTTAGTGATTTGTTTAACCCTCTCTTGAGAGGCGTCTCTTTATAAACAAGCTGCGTTTATACACGCAATACCATGCCCAGAGACTGGATATTTAAAGACCAAACTAACCGGTGAAAACCGCACGCGGTTTGAGCTGTTACGAGATTCAATTATTTATTTTTCATTCATTTATTTATTTTTTTCATTCTTACTGTTTAAAGTTATAGTTTAAAGTGTAGTGTCCTTTTTCTTTGCACCAGTGATCGGGTCAATGTGTTTCCGTCAACAGTTTAGGATTGGTATTTAATATACTTTCAGTGATTTGTTTAACCCTCTCTTGAGAGGCGTCTCTTTATAAACAAGCTGCGTTTATACACGCAATACCATGCCCAGAGACTGGATATTTAAAGACCAAACTAACCGCTGAAAACCGCACGCGGTTCGAGCTGTTAAGAGATTCAATTATTAATTTTTCATTCATTTTTTTTTCATTCTTACCATTTGTTTATCATTATTATTATTATTATTATTATTAATATTATTGTTATCAATCGCCCTTGTTTTATTTTATCGCGGCTGGTAGTTTAAAGTGTGGTGTCCTTTTTCTTTGCACCAGTGATCGGGTCAATGTGTTTCCGTCAACAGTTTAGGATTTATATTTAATATTGTTTTTGTAATTTGTTCAACCCTCTCTTGACAGGCGTCTCTTTATAAACAAGCTGCGTTTATACACACAATACCATGCCCAGAGAGTGGATATTCAAAGACCAAGCTAACCGGTGAAAATCGCACGCGGTCCGGGCTGTTACGAGATTCAATTAATTTTCGTGATTTCACCGCCCTCGGATTTTCATTAAATTTTTCATTGCTACCAGTTTTGTTTATTATTATTCTTCATCGCCCTTGTTTTATTTCATCACGGATAGTAATTTAAAGTGTAGTTTATTGTTTCTCTGGGTCAGTGATCGGGTTTTTTCGCGATTTCACCGCCCTCGGATTTTCATTGAATTTTTCATTGCTATCAGTTTTGTTCATTATTGTTATTCATTGCCCTCAATTTATTTTATCACGGATAGTAATTTAAACTGTAGCTCATTGTTTCTTCGGGTCAGTGATCGGGTTAACGTGTTTCCATCAACTGTTTACGAATGGAATTTAATATTCTTCTTGTAATTTATTTTTAATCTTTTTTTTTAACCCCCTCTTGCGAGGCGTCTCTGTATAAACAAGCTGCTGCTGCTGCTGCTGCTGCTGCTACTGCTGCTACTGCTGCTGCTGCTGCGGCCGTCGGGCGAGTACAATGTACATGAAACGTGGTACATTATACGTCGAATCGGTATTCCAAGAGTAGCCCGAGCGTATGGTGATTCGGGTGAAATTTCTGCCTAGCACAGGTGTCCCTCCACGCACGAGAGGAGCGAGAACGTGCGCTGACGCTGGTCGAGCCTCTATGGCCGGGCAGCAGGTAGAATACTCGTCAGGGTCCTATCCTCAGCTCGCCGAGTTACCTGACGAGTATCGAACAACAAAATAAGGTTCGAAAAAAAATCCTATATTCTCCAGTTCGACATTGCAATAAATTTAAAAAACGCTAAGAACCTTATTATTATTATGGTTCTTGTTACATACAAAAATTAATACATTTTCTTCGCTTAAAATAATAATAATAATAACAATAATAATGAACCAAAATTGTCTTTAAACTTCCCTTAAATTCTTCGAGTCGGCCGGATTTTTCGCACTCGCAGTTGCTGCGCGCAATCCGTTCGTTAATCCGACCCTCAGACGTCGAGCTCAGCGTCGCTTGACTTTAATTCGAATGTCCCGGGTATTCCGCGACTGCTCTGCATGGTATGTGTATATCGCGTCTCCGGATTATTTGGAGCGAAAGCATTCGTCAACGTAAGGGGGTTCGAGGGTGCGATACAACGGTAACAGGACAGTTGCTACCACCGTATGGCAAACCCTCCGCTTCACAACCCCTTGTTCTCTCACGCATGTGTGTGTGTGCGTGAGTGAGTGTGTGTGCACGATGCAGAACCCTTCCAGGCCGCAAAACGCTCGCCGGGCTGTGAGACATTCACAACCTCGTACGAACTTTTGGCCCCTCTGCAAAAACGGGAAGGGCTCCCATATCTCCCGCACTCGTAATTCGACCCGTGCCGATTGCCTCGTGTTCTCATTTCGAAAAATTAGATTTTCAAACACGCTGTTACGTATTTCCGGTGTGACGTCACTTTGGGTAGAAAAACGCGATTTTAAAGCCGGAAGTGATGTATTTCCAATTTGTCATTACTTCCAGTCGATTTTCAAACAGGAAGTGAAGTTTCTCCGCGACGACGTCACTTCCGGTCAAAAAATGAGATTTTCAAACACGCTGTTACGTATTTCCGGTGTGACGTCACTTTGGGTAGAAAAACACGATTTTAAAGCCGGAAGTGATGTATTTCCAATTTGTCATTACTACCAGTCGATTTTCAAACAGGAAGTGACGTTTCTCCGCGATGACGTCACTTCCGGTAAAAAAATGAGATTTTCAAACACGCTGTTACGTATTTCCGGTGTGACGTCACTTCCGGTCAAAAAATGAGATTTTCAAACCGGATCTTACGTGTTTCCGGTATGACGTAACTTCCGGTAAAAAAAATGAGATTTTCAAACCGGATGTTACGTGTTTCCGGTACGACGTAACTTCCGGTCAAAAAATGAGATTTTCAAACCGGAAGTGAGGTATTTCCAATATGATGTCACTTCCGGTCAAAAAATGAGATTTTCAAACCGGAAGTGACGTATTTCCAATATGATGTCAATTCTCGTCAAGATACGAGTCGTTATCCACGCGGATCTCGATCGGGTAATCGCCGGTACGCGTAGACGCGTATCTCGATGAGTCACTGGGGACATCCATGAAATTCCAGGGAAGCCCGCGCGAGGTTCGTCGCTGCTGGATGCTGTGTGTGAGTCACCCGCATCATCACCTGTGCAGAGTTCGATCAACCGCTGGTGGTGGGAGGCGGCAAGATCCAACGGCGAGAAGAGTCCCGCGGTTCTCGAGAGGTGCTAACGAGGTCAGCGTTCCCGCAGCATCGAATTTCCATTGGACGGAAGAAAGTATAATTCCGAGAATCGGTAACACAAGCTTGTCATCCGCGCGACGTTCGGACGTAAGAATAATTTCGCTACACGCCGGTGTGCATGCAAGCCGAGCCCGATGAGTATTAATGTTGTACTCGAGCGAGGCCGAACGAGAGGTATAATTCGAGACGTCGAGTTCGTTTTCGTTGTCAGTCCCGCGTCGCGCAGAGAGCACCGTGCGACTCGGTCGTTGCACGAGCGACTGCGACGAAACGGAAGTGCACACAGGTCGTGCGTTGTGTACAAGGAACGTGGAATTTTCGCCTTAATAACTTCCCGTCGAAGTCACCGGCAGAGTCTCTTTGTGCAGCCCTGAGGAACTCGGTTCATAATGAGTGATGTGCGCACGGAATATTCATTAATTTATTATCGTCATTGCAGTGAACAGGGCTGAAGCCGCACCGGCGCTTCGCGCGATCGTCTTTTTTGTCAACACGCACTGCGTTTCTTCATTCGTTCGGGGATTATTGCCAGACGTCGGATGTAGAAAATAAGTCTGCAAGGTCTTTCATACAATTCGATCGAGTCAAAGGTTTGCTGGATGCGGTTTTTAGAAGATTGTTTGTTGAAGGTATTTTTGGGGAGGAGCTATTTTTTTAACGGATTTATCTTACATGTACCGTGGACGGTTAAAAAAATTAATCTATAATGCCGTCCGAGTTAATGTATTTGTGTGTTCTGGAAATACCTGACTTCCGACTTTAGTAACTCGGAGATTTGCGGGATGCGGTTTTTAAAAGATTGTTTCTTGAAGGTATTTTTTGGGAAGGAGCTATTTTTTTAACGGATTTATCTTACATGTACCGTGGGCGCTTAAAAAAATTAATCTATAATGCCGTCCGAATTAATGTATTTGTGTGCACTTGAAATACATGACTTCCGATTTTAGTAACTCAAAGATTTGCGGGATGCGGTTTTTAAAAGATTGGTTCTTGAAAGTATTTTTGGGAAAGAGCTATTTTTTAACGGATTTATCTTACACGTACCGTGGGCGGTGAAAAAAATTAATCTATAATGCCGGCCGAATTAATGTATTTGTGTGCTCTTGAAATACATGACTTCCGATTTTAGTAACTCAAAGATTTGCGGGACGCGGTTTTTAAAAGATTATTTCTTGAAAGTATTTTTGGGAAGGAGCTATTTTTCAACGGATAAATCTAACATGTACCGTGGACGGTTAAAAAAATTAATCTATAATGCCGTCCGAATTAATGTATTTGTGTGTTCTGGAAATACATGACTTCCGATTTTAGTAACTCATTTTTCGACCGGAAGTGACTTCACATGCGAAGTACGTCACTTTAACCGGAAGTGACGTACTTCCGGTCGAAAAAAATGCAATTTTCAAACAGTTTAAATAAATTTTTTCCCAAATTCCATAGTTCGTAGCGAGGGCGCGACGCCACTACACAACCCGCAACTATGTCATATTTCCGCTCGAGCATACAGCCGTAAAAATATAAGTGTTATTATACTGTCATGCTCGAACGTCGTGGAACGGGCGAGTTATCGTAGCCACCGCCGGCGTTGTACGCCCGCAGATAAACCTCACAACGGTTTGCCATTGACAAACCCGTGTGTAGAGCCGCGATGCAGCGAACCACGCTCGCTCGCGTCAAAGCCTTTGCATGGCAAACGCGACCACTAATAAACTGTTCGAGACCTTTGATGTGCCGTTTCGAGTGGCCCCAAGATTCCCAAGCGGGATTTTCTCGGCTCTCCGTTAGCGCGCCCGGGAATTCCGAACTGGGTCGTCGTCCTGGCTCTCGTCGACGGGCGCCCCCGCCGTAAGCTCCGCCGAGTAGTTGGGACGCCGGGCTCCCAACTACCCGGGCTTCGTGCTCGGAGCGCGTCGGGCGTATGCAGCGACGAACGCGCGCCAGCCGCAACGGTCGGTCGACTCGTACACACACCGGTGGGACGATTATCCGCGAAGAGCGAACGGATTTTCCAGGCGCAGCTCTCTCACCGAGGTTTGTTCACTCTTATCTGCTGCAGAGACAGCGGCAGCGATTATACGCAATCCTCGGAAGTTGAGAGCTCATCCGAGGGACTTATCGCGAAGCGCGTGTCGAGACTTTTTTTTTATTACCGCGTAGGGACTTCCCCTCGTTTCCGTTTACTGCAACGGCAGGTAGGAGTCGTGTGACGAGAAAAATAAATAAAAATAATGATGTCGAAGTATTTTCGTCCAGTCGACGAAGGGGCTAGAGATGAGCCATGACGATCATTTTTTTTTTTTTTTTTAATAAGAATTTGACAGTCAGTGACCGTGTTTTTTTATTCTAGACGATTTTTGCACGCCCGTCACTCTTATTTGCGGTCATAAATATTGGTCAAAACAGCGAAAAAATCTATCGAGTTGGGATTTGGCCATCATTTTTTTTTGGTCACTAATTTGGTCAAGTTTCAACAGTATAGAGTCAATTTCAAAGAAATTTTTGTCCCTTGTTGACTTCATAATCAATCGTATACATTTTTTTTTGTCAATTCAAAATATTTTTTTTTCTGTTCAACTAGATTGGGATTTTGTTGATTTTGAAGTTGGGACCGTAGAAGTTTTTTTTCTTAATTTTTCGTCATTTTCGGACGGGTCAATGGATGGACACGTGACAGTTAATTGACAAAAAAAAAAAATGACGAGCCACAAAGTCAGCGCCCATCTCTACACGTGGCGTTCTTGGTGCAGAACCGTCAAGATCCGACTATCTTTTTTTATTACTATAAAAAAGAATAGCATTAGCGGCGGGGGAGATGCAAAGTGTGCCGGACAGTTATCGTATCTGCTGTTGAGTTTAGCGATTCGTAAGCGTGTCACGTTGACGTGACCGCTCGGTCGTCCGGTCTTAATTATTACGTCGGGGATTGCGTAGCGCAGAGTTTGCGAGATGAACGAGCGTGTCGTACGCTCGTTGTACCGGAGAAGGTAATTTTCAGCACGGTAAATCGACGCTAGGTATTGTTACCGGTGCCGACCGGTTATTACCCTACGGTAGATTATCGAACCACCGGGAATAAAAAGTCTGTGAAAGTGATGCAAAACGAGGACAAGCAAACGAGGCTATACATATTCGTCGAACATACCTGCGATGCGGAGATATCTTGGGAAATCAAAGATACGACTTTAGTAATCAAGGTTTGACTGCAGTGCGTAAGAAAAAAGAATTTTTTTTTTTAGAAATAAACAATAAAGTTTTTATCACGATGGACTTATCTTTAAATTCGTACCTCGTCAATAATGGTAAAATATCCCGAGTCGTTATACCATTGTGTTAAATTTCAAATAAGCCGTAATCCTGGTCAATTAAAAAAAAAATTTCGAAAAAAGTCTATACGCTTCATGCATCGAACGGATTTCCAACCGGCGCGAACGATAGTTTCGTCGCCACGAGAGAAAGTCTCGTCCGTGATATGTAATTTCACAGACCCACAAAAAAGTGTCTTTTCCCAACATTTTTACGGCGCTCCTTATTTGGCCGTCACTCGAAAAAAAAAAACGTGCGTGGGTCGAAGGGCCTCGCTTCCATTATTGTCTCCCGTGCGTCGCGACTCGTTTCTATTAATTCACTCGACCGTCCTCTTGTTACGATACTTTCTCGAAGTACCGGTGCCCGTACGAGAACCGAGGTCGCCGCATCACGGTTAGGCATGAACTTCGCCGGAGTGTCCACACACCGCCCGTTAAGAGCACGAGAGAACGAGAACAAAAAGTGAAGAGATTGCCCTCTCCTAAGACGTAGCCTGTGGGTTTCGCAAAAAGCCCGTTCTCTCCTCGCGAACTATACACGAGACCGGCTTGCACAAGTTCCGCAGTTTCTCGTGTGCCCTCATCTATATATACAGTATCCATATATATGTATATATAACGCTCGTCCGTTTTATCTCCGTGAATTTCGCTCGGCCGCCGGCGCATCAAACCCCACCCCGATCGGGTGAAGAAAAGTTGAGAAAAAAAGAAAGATTTCAATGTCGACAAACTCGCAAATACTGAACGAACGTCAGTCGGTTGTTCCATCGGTGGAATCAAGTCCTCTCCGCATGGCGCCGGATGGGGCGAAGTCCTTAAAACTTCGAGTTTGCCGAAAAGTCGCAATGGCAAAGCGAAAACCGTTGAAACGACCTCTCGAGCTGTCCGGAACCGCCGTTCCACGCGAGCCTCAACGATTATGTTGTTTACTTTGTGTCTGTGTTTATATGAGAACCTCCGCTCACTATGTACGGAACATATTGTGTTACGAATAATACGCGAAACATAAACAAACGTTTCGCTGCGTCGTGTCGCAATGTACGAGGCCCTTTCGGCACGGGCAAACTCGGGCGATAAGTGCAACAGCGTGAGAGGCGAAGTCGGCGGTTCGAGGGTGGCCAAAGAATTCGACGAAAGGGGGGATGAAGTACGGTACGATTATCGAGACTGAGCTTACCCTGAGTGAAGTGCTTGGCAACCATGGTGGGGCGCGTGACCGGACAGTTCGACACTCGTGTATGATCGACCCCCGAAAAAGCGTCGAGGATGAACTTGCGGAAAAATCCTCTCCTCCCTTCTCTCCTCGAACACTATTCTCTTATCCGTGCGGTAAAAAAAAAACTCCGTTAGACTTCCAACGTGAACAATGATATTCCATTTATTCACGATACATCGAAACCGGCTACACTGACGCGATGTATTATTTTCTCTCGGGGAGTCACATGTTCGCACGATCGAGGGGGGAGGGAATTTTTTTTTTTTTTAACGCGACGCGAGAACGCCACGGCGACGCGCGATCTCTAGGGTGTACTGTGGCACGATGCGCGCTCGTAGATGCGAAACGCGGCGACCCACATGCCTGACGGTTGCCACCCGACTGACGTTCGGCGAACGGCGCGTCTACCGGCTCGGCTTTGGTCGGCGCGATGCTGCTTCCCCCACCCGGCATCCACGGGCCTGGGTTTGTGTATACAGAGAGAAGAGTGTCGGTATTCTGGAGAGCACTGGAAATCTGTGTTACCTACAGCTGTTAAAGCGGAATACCGACGTTCCTGCTGTCAACTGTGTTAATAACTGTACGAATGTTGAATTAAATTGTAGCGGATGTTATCGACCAATCGCAGCGATTCTGACTTTACACAGTTCTTTCGGGTAACAAAAACAATAGTTTGATCCGCAAAAAAATAAAACATAAATCATGGTCGACACGAGACTTCGAGTGAAAATATCGAAAGACGATGAATTAGTTTTCGAGACTGTGACGGAAAAGTCCGAGGACAAGGACCTCAAAGAGCTGATGAGGACTCTGAAGGATACTCAGCGGAAAGTCAACGAATTCCTGACAACGTTGGTCGATGGGGAAGAAAATGATCTGACGAAAGGTGAACGAACTCGTGCTCCCGGATTTCACCGAATAAATGAATGACAACAAATCTATTTTAGTTTTTTTTTTTTTTTTACCGTTGACCGGCACTCGTCAGACAACATTTTTTAATTGGCTTACAGACGAGTCCGACGATTTAGAGAGCGGTTCGGACGAGGACAGCGCGGAAGATCTCAACGGAGTTAACCCAAAAAAATGTAAACTGTCCGACTGAACGATCGTATTGTAACGACCCGATAAACTTGTCTACCTTTCGTTGAAATAAAAGAAAAAAAAACTCGTCAGCGTCGCGCTTCGTCTCATGTCCTACGCTTGTTTCTTGCAACAGTGCATTTTTTTTTCTAATTCGATCCCCGACCATTCTCGTCCCGGCTGTTGCAAATCCGTGCCGGAACAATCGCACGAAGGATCGTAAATAAAAGAGAACGCTCAAATCTTTCGAACTCCCGTTCCGGTCTGCCGATTTCTCGCCGCTCCGTCAACTCGTCGAGTGCAACTGGTAATGTTTCGACGATCAATCGATCTCGCAAATTTTATCCTCGTACAGCATCGCAGTCTTTCTGCACGAGAACGAGAAATAACAAATAAAATTCTAACCTCCCTTCGTACCGTGTAACACGAGCGGGACGTAATTTTTTTTTTTTACTTCCGGTAACGAACTTTCTTTTCGACAGAGCGAAAACGACTCGATACCGGATGAAATTTTGATTCGCTTTTTTTTGCAGATGAAACATGTCGACGCTCTCGAATCAGGACCAACTTCGCTACGTCGTCGAGTGGTTTCAAGAGTGGTCCGAGATGCAGAGAGCCGATTTTCTGGAGATACTGGCCGAGAGGTGCGGCTCGCCGAGCACCGTCAACGGTCTGTCTTCCCTGGTCGACGGCCTGTCCTGCAAGGAGGAATCCAATAGGCCGCCGAGTCTCTTTCAGTGTCGGGTGAAGCTCTTCCACGAATGGAGCCAGAACTGGTCGCAGCAGGAGAAGGACGGCCTCGTTGTGTCCATCAAGAACATGGATCCCAAGTTCGCCGAGAAGTACGACCAGAGAGAGGTACTTCCCGTGGAGAATGATCTGAGTCTAGAGTGCAAGTAATTTTTGCACAAAAATGTTGTCGACCTCTCGACGGTTGCCCTTATTTTCGGACTGCTTTGTTGTAAGACGCGACCTGTTCGCTGTAGAAATAATTAAGTTGTGTACTGTCACATCGGTAAGTGGCTAAATATCACTACAATTTTTTTTTCTTCGATGGACCGAAAAAGATTTGTACCGTTCATAATTTTGAAAAATATTCTGTCTTCTTGACGCATAATTTGACGATTTTGAAAAGTTTAGTATCTTTATTAATTTCGATTATATTTTGTCGAAAAAATGCCGATCTTGCGGTTAGCGGAATATTTTTGTGTAAAATGTTTGCACAAAAGTTTCGTCGACCTTTCAAGCGCCGCCCGATTTTTTTTACCGTTTCGTCGAAAGACGCGACTAGCTTGCTGTAGAAATAACTCCCTAGTCTACCGTCACACCGGTAAGCGGCGAGATATCAATTCAATTATTTTATTCTTCAATGGAAAAATCGTGTACAGTTTGCGTTTCTGAAAAATATTTTTTACACTCTACAACTAGAAAGCAAATGGGGAATCTCATTGACTCTTTATTTTGATCCGACTGCGAGCAGCTATGAATTTTGATAAGTTTAGTATATTTTTAAGTGAAAATGTTCATCTTTTTATCGGAAAAAATTCCGATCTAGCGCTTACCGGGGTAAAGCTTCGTTACATTCCGTCTAAAGCATTCCTACGCGTAGATGTATAATCGATAGTTAGTTGCCGCTCGTACGGGTGGTCCATTTATCATTTCAACTTATTGTCGTCGACATAAGGGCTTCGGGAAGTATGTCAGCGTTTTTTTTTTCTACGAGAACACTGAGATTAAACGGTATTATTAAAAAATAGTGAACTTTATTGTACGCATATAATAAATGTTTGTTTCTTTTAAAGTAAGGCATCGCAAATAAGCGATTTCAGATTCATTGGTATCGGCGCAACGATTTAATTATCTTTCATTAAAAATACGTTACTATTAGTTTAAAAATATTAATCATACGAATAGAGTACGTGTATGCTGCAGTTATCAGTTGTAATGCAACAAAACGTTATCACGATAGAGCGTTAATCATTGTTAGAACCAATCGTCGAGACGGATAGGTTCGCGTGTTCGCATAATCACAGATTCTCACGATCCCTGAGTCTGTTGAAGCCACTTTGTGCATATCGACTTGATCGCCAGCTGCCCGAGTCTGTCGGCTTCCTTCAAGATTTTTCTTATGTCTTGGGCCCTCGAGTGCTTAACGGCGAGTAGATAAGCGGCTTTCAATTGCCTACTTTCTATGTACGATTCAATCTGGAAAAAATAAACAATATTGTGTTAATTTCATTTCGCTGTAACGATCGATGAAAGAAAAGAAGAATTGCTCACCTTCAGTTCGACGTCGGTGATGATCCTTATGAGCATGTCGATCTGATCTTTCGGGCTGGGATTGGAATCGACGCGCGAACGATCCAGCAAGAGTTTCACGCAGTGGGCCAAAACGCGGTCGGATATCGCGTTGGAATTGGGAGCTCCCGAGCTTCGGCAGCATTTTATCAGTTGCTCGATCGAGTTTACTTTTCTGTCCAGGGCCAGCATGTGACCTACCAAGGAATATATTTTTTGTGGTCGCAAGTTGTAGTCTGTAATGTGTAAAAAAAATCAAAGGATTAATTATCAATGATAACAATCGATCGGTCAATCGATCAACAGAATTATCGACGTTTACCTTGCATTATACGAAACGCAATACCAAATCCTTCTTCGACATCGCGTCCGCAGAGAATAGCTAGAACAGCCAAGTGCGTTTTTTCCTGTCGATTACCAAAGAGCGTCGGTACCGTGTGGCTCGACGAGGGTTCGCTCTCCATGTACGACAGTTTGCTCATAAATTCGCTGACCGATTTGCCCTCCTGTTCTCGATTGCCGAGGAACTTGGCGATCTCCATCTGTCTCGATATCGTGTTCATGTGTCTATCGATCTCGGCCGGATCCATCTCCAGTGTGAGGCTGTTCTGCCCGCTGAGCGACGAGCTCACGCTCTTTCGTCTCTTCTTGCCGAAACTCTCCAATTGGAGTTCCGACTCCAAATGCTTCTGGGCCTCGACCAGAAGATGAGTGCGCGAGCACAGGTCTTCGTACGTGGTCGCGTCGGTAACGTAGAAACGTATGCAGGTCATAGCCGCCCTAACGTAATCCTTCATGAACAATTGAAGCTGATGAAGAGTGTGAAGAAGCTGTTTTCTCTCTAAACTGTGGCACGTGTACATGAGATATTTCTTGAACGCGAGAAGGCTCGGGTCTTTGGTTCTCATTGCTTCGGACAAATTCGTCATGGAACCGTTTCTCAAACAGCGCAGAAAAACGCTGTTCATGAAGAGCTCGGGTTCAACGTCGTTCTCAAGGATGTACGATAAGCACTTGTCGTACTCACCGTGCCTGACAAAAAATTCCAATATCGAATTGAAACTACCGTACATGAGAAGGTAGTACAGACTCTCCTGGTACCGAAAATTTTTCGTGACGTTGCTCGACTGCGCTATCGAGTACTGTCCCTGACTGATGGCCTTGAGGCTGCTCAGGGCGATCAGTATCTCCTGCGGACCGCTGGATTTCGATTTTGAATTCGGATGAGCGCAGGAATCGTTCGAATTCGTTCTCTCCAGTATTTGCAGTATCTCCGTTAACAGGGGTGGATCCTTACTGGGACGATTTTTCAAGCCCTCCTGAGACTTCGAGCTCGACGCCTTTTTGTTTCGATTGTCATCCGGCGAGCCGGCGAACGGTTCCGACATTCTCTTGTTCTTGACGACGCTCGACTCGCCGGGATACGAGAGCATCACCCAGTCGTCGGAATCGTCGCGCAGAACCTTGTCGAGACAGTGGACGAATTTTTCTCTGGCCCGCTCGTAGTAACCGACTTTGAGGCAGGCCGTGCCCCAGGCCGCCCACACGCCCTGCGTATCCAGTCCCGACTTCGTGCCCACGTCCAGCGCGAGGGTCCACTGCTCTTTTTCCGTCAGCAGATCGCGTTGTCTTCTGAACGTGTGATCGTCGAGATGATCGTCCTTGTCGATTCTCGGTATCAGTGACGAGCAGTCGGAATTCACCAGAGTAGTTATGAGATCGACTTGGGACAGGAAACGATCGCAGTGCGTCAAACCGGTATTCAAACCCAGCTCGGCGCACTTCACCTTCGCTGCGACTAACAGCGACCTTATCATCTTTATTATCAGGCCGTGATCGACCTCGGGATTGACCCGGCCTTGGCTGTCCGGACGCAGCAGACGTTTCATCTCGTCGCATCGGTCCAGTAGGAAGCTGCAATTTTAAGAAAAATTAATTCATTCATTCGGGAATTGCCGATTTTTTCTCGAACTCGCTCGGATTCGCTCACTTGGAGTACGCCTCGTGATCGGAGTGCAAATTCAGTATGGCCAGACAGAGCGATATGTTCGGTGCGTTCTCGAACGAAAATTCGTCCCTGAGTGTCCTGTTGTGAGTTTCGTCGACGATGAGCCGCCAGCAGTCGAAGGTCTCGCTGCTGGGCGCGGACGGAGCTGCGTGCAACTGCAGCATGGTCTGACGCTTGCAGTCGTTGCAAACGCGCACCGGAACCGAATTCGGGTAACTCGGAAGACGCATACGCTGAGGGGAACATGCCGCGCAGACCACGCGACCACAACGTCGGCAGTGGTGTCTTCGGTTGAACATCGAGAATATCACGACGCGACAGCAGCTGCATTCCCGTGCCTGTTGAAAAAAAAATATTTCAGTTAACATATTTTCCTTGAATTTCCATCGAAATGGTTTTTTTGATGTAACTTTTTTTTTAATGAATCAATCTGAATCCGAACCTTATCATTGGGCACCCATTCGTCCTTGGTGGGAATATTAAGCGGCATGACGAAATCTCCGGTCTGACTGTTGGTGCTCGACACCGACGAGTCCTTGACCTTCTCGCTTCCATCGCCCTGCACCGCGACCCTAAAATCCAGAGACTTGCTGGCGTAGAATCTCACGGTCTTGTCGAATTCCTCGGTGTATCCGTCGATGACCGGATGTTTCTCTCGTATGGCGCCGAGGATCCTCTGCAGGCTGTCGAGCCGGCAGTTCATCAACAATTGTTCGAGCATGATCAGCGGCCGTTCGATGAGATGAGCGTAAGATCGTCGTTCCTTCGGGTCCAGTTGCTCGAGAACGTCGACGCCCAGCAGGTATCTACGGTACTTCTCGTTCTCCGTCGAGGCTACGTTCTCCAGCAGATACTCAACGACGAATCGCAGCGCCCCGATAGACTCGAGTTTGCCGATAACTCCCTTGCACAGATTAACGGATTTTTTTACGGGAAGTGCTCGAAGAAGTTTGAGCGCATGCTTGAAACCCTCGTCCTCGTTGGCGAGCAAACCGATCAGCAGATCCTGAGTTATGAGGCAATGAATCTCCGAGGACACGGCCTGATACTCGAGCCACTCGAGACAGAGTTCGTACTGTTTTGCGTCGATCAGGGATCTGACGATTCGCACGGGATTCGTCTTCTCCGCACGATGGACCATGTTGTGCCAGCTCTTGTCGTCGTCGTTGACGCTTCTTGCGCAGTATGGAAGCATCTTGTGGAACACGGTTACCCTGCATAGTATCTCGTTCATTCGCGATTTGCAGTGTAACGGCAATTTTTCTTTGTCAGTGTGACTGAGGGCGTGCATGAGCGCCTCCTGACAAACTTTAACCGGAAAATCGTTCGCGTTCGTGAGTATCAATTGCGCGAGTATCTGCTCGTCCCTTATCCGATAAACGTACTGCAGTGTCTCGGCAACGCTCAGATCGGGCGAGACGGTCGCCAGATGAGCGAGAATCTTGTCCTTGAAGCGTTGGAGCTCGACGTTGCCGGCCAGCAGGGAATCCGGCAGGGCGTTCACGACCTCGAGACACTTGTTCGTCTCACCGCCGGCCAGCAGAGTCTCCATGTAGCTCCAGAGATCGTTCGTCGTCGTAATCTTTCGTAGACCAGCGACGATCTGATTGTCCTCGTTGAGCGACTTCAAGCTATTCGCCCACGGTGATTTCAGAAGATTCTCCAGAGCGGCTGTTCGACCGAGATTGTCGCAGTTGCTGTCCAGTATCGTCGGACTCTCCTCGTGGATTCTCTGCACCAGATAGGAGAGAAGCCAGCAATGACCCTCGAGATACTGAAGCACGCTGGGCTTGACGATTCTTCGCTGCCACGAAAATTCCGGACTCTCGCTTCCAGCGGCTCTGTAGAGCTCGAGGTCTCTCGATTTTTCCGCGACGTAGGCGAACTTAACGTCGTAAGAGTAACGCAGCGGTGAGTACGAGATTTTTCGACTGCTCTTCGAAATTTTCAGACGTTCGTCGACGGAAATTACTTCCGAAGGGCCGTTGCAGGTGTTCGGCCTCTTGGATATCAAATCGTTGTAGCGCTGCACTAGCTCCGGCAGCCACAGAACGTTTCCGTTTTCTTCTTCGTCGTCCAACCGGGATTTGTCGTAGTGATCGAGATATTCGGTCGTGGCCGCGTTCAATTCTTCGTTCAGAGTCTTCAGTCCGTAAACGCGAATAATCGGAGTGCCGTGGTACTCGTTTATCAGCGCGAAGATGACTCTCGGGTCGTAAGGAACGTCGAGGTCCTGCCAGGCGGGCTCGTTGAGTTCCTCCGTGTGCGAAAAGTACCGGGGACCCCAGGGTGTCTGCCCGAGGAGCTTCGATCTCAGAGCCGCCAGGCTCACGCTCCCGAGATCGCCGACAACGTAGCGCACCGTCTTCAGGGATATCTCGTGTCTCAGATCGTCGGTCGGTGGCTCTCTCGACCAAATCTCTATTATCGTGTGGAGCATCAAGAGATTCCAGAGATTCACGAAAAACGCCAGAGTGTGATTGCCAAAGGACAAATTGCTCAGATCCAGCGTGGCGAGACGCTGAGTCTTCGAGAGTATCCTTCTGACCTCGTCGGTACTCGACAGGTGTCTCGCGTCTTCGTGCCTCAGCGTGGAACTCGGCGACGCCTCGCGAAGAGCCTCGAGAAGTTCAGACAATATTTCCGTCACGCACTCGTTAGGCTCGTGAGGATTGTGATCTGGGGCGTCGTCCTCGCCGGATATTTTGTTCAGCACCGTCGAGCCCCATTTAACGCTCACGTCGTGCCGAAGATCGTTGGTACACGGTAATTTCGGACAGCAATTCACGAGGATGCTGTGAACGAGGTTGACGCGAAGCCTCGCTGCCACGGATTCGACCTCGTCGAGCTCGAGATTCAAACGAAATATCTGATCGCCTATGTACGAATCCAACGATGTCTCGAGGAGACGAAAGTCCGCCCTTAAGGATTCCGAATCCTCGGGAACTATCGTACGCAGTAATTTCAAATGCGCGTGGACTCGGGGAAGGTAGAGCTCGCCGTTGTCGCATATCGATATGATGTCCTGAAAATTCTGTTCGCTCGGATGAATCGGGGTATCGTTTGTGGATTCGTCAAAGTCTTCTCGATAGTCGTACTGAGTTTGCCTGAAAATTTCAAGCTTCTCCGACAAGCGGGACCAGTAGTCTTGCCTCTCTTTGGCTTCCTTCACCGAAAGCGGTATCCTCGCGTCGCAAAGTATCTGCTTCATCGACAATTCGGGCCTGTTCTCGTAGAGTAGCTTGTAGACCGTTTCGAAGAAATCGTGATAACGCGTGCTCGAGAGCTTTTTGCACGATTTGAGATACTTCATTGTTACGTCGCTCAAATTCACGGAGTCTTGATGGGTGTGGGACATCGTCAACGATAGATCCAGAGCTGCCATAGTCAAAACTTCCTTGGCACTTGTTCCCTCGGAATTTAAAAGGCGCACAGAAGATTCTTGCGCAGCCAGAAACGTCTCAACTTGACGCGTCGTGCGCGAAGTCTGGAATCCACCGTGCACGGCTCTTCTTATATTCTGTGAATGAATTTTTTTCATATTACGGACTTTTATTCTAGTACTTCGTATATAAAAAATTAATTAATTTTAAAAAAACCTTACTTCCAGCGTTGAGGGCTTCGACACGACATCCGGCGAGTCCACAGCATCCACTTTGGCCCACTGTGCCCTCATGTCCTTTTTGAACGAGCGCATCGCCCGGGAGAACTGAATCTCACCGTCCAATCGACTATTCTTCAAATCGAACATCTGAAAATCGTCGAGCATAATTAATTTTGTGTCATTGACGAGTATCTGTTGACAATCGTAAGATCCAGATTGGAACAGTTTGGTATGCTTTACTGTACGCTCCTCATAGCTCTGGGATTGCCTAAGCTCGGATATACCTTCTGGCCGGCTGCGTACAGAGTTCGGTGATCTCACAAAAATACCAAACATGGTTCGGTGCATAAAAAATTCAACAGCATGGTGAGGAACGAAAATTGCGATTTTGTTTAGGTAGAGCTAAGCGATCGAAAGACGTTCGTGATCACGGCCGGAGAAGATGTCGACGAGGAGGATGAGGAGAGCGAAAACGAGATGATTCAACCGGAGGATCTCGCGGACTTTGGGTCGCTCGTCGACGACGAGGAAAGATACAGGCCCTTGCATTCCCACGTGGAGCATTACAATCGACGCGCCGCTGAGTCGGCGGCCCAATTGTCCGAGGATGCTCCACACATCCAACAACACTTGGAAGAGAGAAACTTGTTGGACGAGGAAGAGCCTTTCATCGCTGGATTTAAGCACGAACTCGACGAGGTTTCTCCATTTTTTTAAAATTATTTTTGAATCTTATTATAATGCGCTTTTTTTTCTTTTGTGCAGTATGATTTTGATCAACCAGCTGAAGTCGAGGTCGTTTCACCCAGAAGGAAGAGGCACGATTCTCATGTAAAATCGACCAATGTCTCAATGAATCGGTTGAAGAGAGATGACGAGGACATTCTGGGTTCCACGGAAGTATCCGGCGATCTGGTGGAAACAATAAGTTCGAGAGATCATTCCCTGCCTCAGGGAGAACACGCCGGACACGCGACTCCCCACCCGAAGGATCCAAGCGATACGACGATGGAGTCGGAAACTCGCCGCTCGGAGGACTATGCCGAGGAACACACGAGTATATCGTACGAGCATTCGACAGCGGGTGAGCTCGATGAGAGCGGAAGAAAAGAATCGGCTGATCGAGGATTCATCGAGTCGGAAGCGGATACGACCGAAGTGAACCTCGAAGAAGCCGAGGAGGAGGCATACGACTACGAGAATTTTCGTGCCGAGTACGATCAGCAGATAGAGGATGCGAAGAGCAGCAACATGACCTTCAATTACACCGACAACGGTGAACCGGAGGAGACGCCTAAAGACGCGATTAAAAAAATCGTTGAATTCGATATGCCGAAAAATTGCACGAAGGAGGAATTGACCCAATTCGGCGTCAGGGCTCTCGAGTGTCTGGCCTTCGACTATCAGAACGCGAGAAATCAGTCCGATGTCCGTAGGATTCTCGCGAGAACTTGGTCGGTCGTTAGAATTTGGATTTGCATCTACGTCTGCATCGCCGTGCCGTGCTGGTGTCAGAAGGGTACTGAAAAGATTCAAGGGAACTCGTTAATCGATATCTCTGTTATTGAGAAGAGATTGACGGACGCTTTAATTATCATTTTATAACTCCAATGTATGGTTGGATAAATTTACGAAATTGCAGGTTGGTGCTGCTGCTGCTTTCGTTGCAGCATGTGTTTTCCGGAGGACAGAATATCCGAAGCGAAGCATTACTACGCTCAAAATTCTCCAGGTCTCTTGGTCGATCAGCCTCGAAAAAAGGGCGAGGGACCCGAGCCAATAAAGTACAAACCAACGCTCTTCGAGCTCGACGCTTACGAGAATTTTGAAAGTGCTATTCGAAACTTATGATAACAGAAGTACAAACAAAACAAAAAACGAAGCGAATGTTTAATTTACCTCTATGACCTGCAACGCTCTGTCGTAATCGCTCTTCCATAAGCACTGCAAAACCAAACTTTCCTTCGATGCTAGCATGCAGTTCAACGTACGTTCGCGTTTCTTCGAATCTCTCGTTACCGTCGATGTCTCGACGGCGATGGAATGAATTCTCGAACGTTTTCGTCGTCTTCCACCGTTGCCCGCGGCGTTTCCCTGAGAACCCGCCTCCGAGCTACCATCCAAATCGGATTTCATCAGTTCGCTCTCGTCCGAGGAGCTTTCGTTGGGCTTGTAG
Organism: Amblyteles armatorius; assembly: GCA_933228735.2. Classification (NCBI taxonomy): domain Eukaryota; kingdom Metazoa; phylum Arthropoda; class Insecta; order Hymenoptera; family Ichneumonidae; genus Amblyteles; species Amblyteles armatorius. Next base: position 2,680,640 of record OW121696.1, read on the forward strand.
AAAATCGTTTTGCTCTTCGAGCTCGACGAATAATTGAGCCGGTCGTCGACGAACATTGCCGTGTCGCCGGACGCCGTTGCCTCTCGAGAGTCCGAGTCGGGTGTACCTTGTCTTTCGACGAAGTTCGAAGAGGTCAAGAGTTCCAAGCGCCAATTTGCGTCCGCCAGAGCCTTCGAAACGAAGGCGATACTTTTCTCCACGCTTTCGGTTACCTCGACTTGCTGTGTTCTTTTTTGCTCGGCACACTCGATTTCCGCTGCCCTGACGCTGCGCTTCAGTCGATGAAGTATTTCTCGCGCCGCGTACTTGTCGCACAGAAATCCCGTCTCCGAGAAGCCTTTGCACTTTTCCGTGTACTCTTCCTCGCCGCCGTCGGAACTGCTGTCCGCCTCGACGAAATCCTCGTAGCGGAGAAAAAGCATCGAGAAAATATTCTCGATCACTTCCAATCTTAGATCGAGAGGAAACAGGGAACCCAATAATTTCTCCATATCGTTGAAACTTTCGGCTACCTCTCGATACTTTGAGTTGTAAAGATCGCAGATCATAATTGCTTTCAGTGCACTGAGCATCGCCCGATAAGCTTGAAACGTGTTCCTCGTGTCGTCGCTGTCTCTGAGCAGTGCGCCGATATCTTCGTAATTCTTTTCGTGAATATTCGTAGTCATCTTCAGTACGGCCAGTATGCTGTGATTTTGGAGCAGATTGAAGGCTTGCTTTATTGTGAAGTTCGGGTAAATCACGTTCGATGTTGCGGCATTGGAGAGCACGGGGTGCTGTTTGCTCTTCAAGATCCAGTCCAATACATCCAAATGGTTTTCCAACGTTTGCCTCAACCTCTGTAGCGTCGGATCTTTCGACGTTGTCTTGCATTTCTTCAGTACGAATCGCAGGGCAGAACATACGGACGTGCTGTTCGGGCATGTCTCAGCGATCGGAAAGACTTGCACGTTCGGACAATCTTTCAACAGTTTGAAAAGCAACGGTAGCCAGAAGTCCTTGAGAACTGGACTGTTGAAAATTTTCTCGACCTCATTGTATTGTTCGTTAATCAGCAGCATGTAGCAGATGTCCTGAAACATGAAAATTAATACTTGTTTTTTTTTTAAACAGAAACGATCAAATTTCATTGGATCTCCACCCACCCCTTAAACTTACGAATATATCCGTCAACCAATGCGACTGCCTTCTCAAGGTCCTCTCGAATATCTCGTTGGCATTGATAACCGTCTCAGATTTTTCGTGGAAATCGAACAGGATCCTACAAATTTTGTGGGCATTGTCCAAACTGTCGGCCGGATCGCATCTCGCGTAAGTTTCGTCGAGAAATTCGTGCCAAGCTTTGAAGAATTTCAAATTTTTTCTCGAGTAAAGCGCAAGCTCTACGTCGTCGGAATTGCACGATTTCAGCAAGGCGGGAAACAGCCAGGCTAGCAGTTCTTCCTCTTTCGTGTCGGTTAGATCGAGTTTCGACAAAATCGACAACAGCACGCCCAAACGTTCTTTGTCGAGTAGACAAGAATTCTTTTGGTGACTCGAGGATATCCGATTCTCATCGGTTTCCGTGATTTCGTTGTACAATGGCGATTCGAGCAATTCCCTTATACTAGTGAAGTAAACGTCTTGCAATGCCAAATCCGTTTGAGCAAAACGGGTCGGCAGCCAGATACACAGCAATCCGTCTATTATCCAGTGAACCAGAATTGGCTCATCCAGCAGATTCGATTTCAAGCATTGCAAACTTTCCTCGGACAGCCGGTAAATAGGAACATCGTTGTTTTGTTGAGCACCTCTAACAGCCTCGAACAGCCTCTGTAATTCCTGTCGAGAATAAATCATTAAAAGTTTGAAGATAAATAACGAAAAACGAGAACTTCATAATTTCTTTAAGAACAGACATCTTCTACATTAAAAAAATCATTAATGGGCCTTTAAAGTAAAAAAAAATAGTACAAAAAATTAAACATCCTTAAAAAGTCTTATGGTCGTCTTAAGACTAATTGGGGAGTAGGGGCGGCATCTGGGTGGACATAGAACAATGGAAACTTGGTAGTGGGGAACTCATTTGCTGATTTTTGTTGTATACTATGTCATTTTGGTTTATTTAGTCTTACTATTAATTTCTCATGTTGGTTTATGTTCTTGTTTTTCTTCTACTTTATCTCACTAATATCGGAGAATTACCCTCTGCTACTCTACATGTAAATGAGCATGTTCGTGTATCATGAAATTATAAAAATAAGAAAAAAAACCCCAAATAATCACGGCCAAGGGGCAACTCTGGATGTGAGCAGAAATTCTCTCCCGATCTTAAAACTACTGAAGATATTTTCACATACAATTCTAACAAGTATATCAAGTTATCCCCTCTATTCGTACACGATTGAGCTTATACGGAGAAGTATTTATTTTTGTTTTTTACCTCCTTAACATTATTTGGTATACGAGTATTCAGGATCTTCAGCGCAGTGTTGAATTCTTCGTGTACAAGCTTCCTGTTGGCCTCCTCATTGTATTCTATCTGCGACAGGAACTTGTACGCGATCCAGCGCTGTTCATGTAAACCCTGTTCGGCACTGAAACCATCCAAACATATCTTTGTTCAACTCGAATTCACAGTCGAACATTCCCATGTAGAAAATTGGGTTTTAGCAAGTAAATTATTTTCCAACTTTTAAAAAAGTATCGAAAAATTAATTGAGAACGATCTCGGGAAATACGATGAGAATACAGTGATTCACGAATGAGAATACAGTGATTCACGACGCATATCATTCGAATGTTTCGTTAGCTCCGCTTACCACGATCCGATTAAATTTTTCAAATATTTCACGTCCCGATGACTCCTGCATTGTTCTGTCTCAGTTTGATAAACAATCATCGACGTGTACCATAATCTCGAAACAATGCAATTTTCGAGATCCAGCATACACGTTTGTTTTGACATTTTCGTCTGGCACTGTAATCGCACATGACATGACCCTCTCGCGAATATCGGTCTCAGGGCCGTGTTCAGAAATCGTACTCGGGTAACTAGCTTCTCTCTTCGACACTCGCACGAGCGCAGCTCTTTCTCATTCTATGTTATCCAAAGTAAGTTTCTGAACAGGACTCGATTCAGCTGAATTCCAAAGTGTGGCAGCCCTGAGCCTGTGACTCCTCTGCCGGCCGCAGGGGCGCCACGAGTGTGGAGTCGGCATACGAGCAACGCAATCTTGCCGACACCTGGCACTGGAAACATGATCAAGGTTCGCCGCGTCGCTACGGGCTAGGCGTGGCGCTGCATCTGTAGTTCTCTGAATTCAAGATTTGAAATCAGTGATACACGAGACCTACAATAAAACATACTCAATTATTTCCCGACGCCTCCGATTTCTCGTACAAAATGAAATTTGTATGAGTTATTATTAAAACTCTTTTTGTTAAACCTTCATTAAGACTCGTGAGTTTCAATAAATCCTAACACGAGAGCAGCGCCACGAGCGCCCCCTAGGAATGATATCTAGAACCTTCCCGCGTCTCTTGATACTCTACCGTAAAAACGTTGATTGAACGTGTACACCGATTCCTCGGTCGGTCGGATCTTAGCACCCAAGGATAAACATTCGAGCATCGTCTGTGGTGGCGTTTGTCACGTCAGCCGAATCTCATGGAGGTTGTGCTTCGATAACTGGGCCTTCTCGTCAGCTTGGGAATCCTGCGCAACGGTCTCTCGCGGGTGGTGCCACTCGGAGGAAAACACGAGGACTCGCCGAAGGGATTCTCGGGAAAGCTCCGCAGATCTTCGAGATCTGGTCGTCGAATTCCTCGATAATTGAGTCGCGCTTAGCTCAACGATTCGGCTCCGTCACTCGGATCAACGATTTTCTTTATTCTATATATAATTTTTATACAAAAAAATTTACTTATCTTTAAATCTGCATCGATCCGCATGCGCGCCCTTCCGTTTTTGTCGCACAGTCCTGCGTGGCTCGGGAACATCCATCACCTGAAATGAATCGTACGGCTGGCCACGATGTCTTGTCAGATGACTTAACATGTCAACGGACTACCACTGCCGCGCTCACGTCCTTTGGATAACGTTGCAGGTATCGTTTCAGGTTTCGTTACGCCGAAATTAAATACCGCGGTTGGTAATAAAAACTGTAATGATTTCTTTTTTTCAAGCGTCCTGTCTCCGTACGACCAAAAGGAAATTCATGCAGGATATTGAATTTTCATGCTCGTCCGAAAAAAATTAGTTTTCGGCGAAACTGAGTCGGTACCCTTAAAAAAAATTGTATTTTTCGATACCGACTGAGCCCGGGTCGAGTGGGGAAAGGGATCATCCTTCACTTCGCCCTAAGACCACATGAAACATCCCTTCCTCATCCATCCGGCCTCAGTCGGTATCAAAAACTGTAATCAACTTTTCTCACAGATTCTCGCCTGTACGGTCAAAGCAAAAGTCTCGTCGAAAGCGCGTATCATCTCGGTTTTGGATGTGACTTTTCTTTTGATCGTGAATCCCAGAATCCGCGAGAAAAGTTGATAACAGTTTTCATTACCGACCGTGGTATTGCACATGCTCTCGAAATCCTCTATCGATTGATAACCAAGAACACCTTCAATTCTAAAATTTTCGAGCAGTTGCTGGTGTTCGCGAATCCCGATCCTCGTGCCGCAATGGCATTCGCGCATTTCACTCCTTACGTATCCGAGTTCGAGTACTCGTCGCATTTTCATCCCTCGAAAAATCCCCACTGTCCGACTTCCGAGTGGGCCGATAATTCAGAGCGTGATTTCGGCTCTCGAAGGTATCGACGATCACCCGAGGAGGGCTCACCGGTCGGTCAAGAACCTTCCATCGAAGTTCGAGCGATTCTCGTTCGCTGCCCGAAAACCTCGGAAGAAACGTAAGTCGAGCAGATTCTGATTCCCCGTGAAAATTAATAATCTCTTCATGTGCAATTTTTTGGGAAATTTCCCCCATTTAATTCGAGACTAAACAAAATTATCTCATTTACGAAATTAGTGACGATGTACCGATCAATCGAAGCGTCTACAACATAACGGCCGGAAGGAGTCAGGATATCCTCGATTTTCATGGTTTCGACAGGGACGAGCCGGCCCATCACTCTGAAGTTCGCGACTGTCGGCGGAAGCTCATCGTCACGATGAAATTTAATAACATCGGCAGGGTATGGAAGAATTTAATATATTCCCCAGATTAAAGTTCCTTAAGGGCATGTGGTACGGACCCAGTCGGTAACAAATCGCCTCTCCCGTTTTCTCCAAAACGATTGATACGACGAGCAAAAGCAAATTAGGTTTTTATACTTATATCTATTGCCTACAAAAACCTAATTTGATTTTGGTCGAAGCATCAACCATCACGGAGAAAATAGGAAAAGCGATTTGTTACCATCGGAGCATTGATATGTATGTATTACATGCCTTTAAGAGTATGTGAAAAACCTTTCTTCCCACATAAGCTGGGGAAGCTCGGTCGGTAACAAAAACTGTTATCAGCTTTTTTTATCGTGGATCCAGGCATTGATGGTCCAAAGAAAACTCTCATCGGAAGCGAATATCACGTCAATGATTCCGTTAACATTTTTCATTCAAAAGATGATTACAGTTTTTGTTACACAACGCGATATTTCACATGCTGTTGAGGGTTATCGACGACAGGTAACAGCTCGAAATAACTAAATGCAATTTGAATATACCAGACCAAGACTCAGGAAGAATTCGTCGTCATTGACCACGTGCTGGATCCGATAACGATGCACAAGGCTCGTCTTCTGAATCCGTTCGTAGTAAAAGTTCGACAGGAACCTGTTTTACAACTCTACGGTCTCAAATTTCGAGGGGTGAGCGAACAAGGGACAATTCGGCGAAGCTTTGCAGGAAGATCGTTGCAGTCGGTCGTCGGGAAGCTAGCTTGAGTCGGTCGAAAAGTCCCTCCGGTAGGACAGTAAAAAAAAAAATTCGTCCGCAAAGCCAAAGCTAACTTGCTGACGGTCGGACCGGAAAATGTTATCTACTATCGATAAGCTCTCGGTCTCCCAATTTGGCTATTCCATCGAATTCGAAATACTCAAACAAAACACTGTTAGCCGAAGATCCCACGAAGCTTTTATCCTCTAGCGATAAGGTCGAAAATGAAGAACTCATGTTATCGCGATGTTTTTCAAAACAGGTAGTCAATGCAGAGGCCAGGGAAGAAGTGATAAACAAGAAACTATCGAATTACACGGGATGCGACGATGCATCGGATAATCCTACCTGCGGTCAAATGATATTCGAAGGAAAACCGATACCATACAGTCAAGTGAGTTTTATAGTTAACTATTATTAACAATCATTATTTTTAATTTGAGTACTGCACTGAAAAATTCTCTAAAACGAGCATTGCCGATATTCACCTAATTTCCCCGATCTTCAGCCTCGTAGGTCAATAGCTGTACAATCTTTTTTTGTTCCAATCACCTCGGAGGTTTAAATTCATACTTTTTATTTAGGGTTTTTGTTGTTCCTGCGATCCGGAATTGAACGTCCAGCGACAATCTTCGCTTCTGAACGAATCCGTGGTTCCCTCGTTTCCGAGCTTTTTCTCGAAAAGTCGCGAAACACCTATAAGACCGTTCAAGAGTCCTCGCAGTGTGAGCACGGATATTCGCGATACTTTTGCCGATTCCAACGGAACCGGAGAAATCGCGGATTCTAACGAACCGGAGAAGAAATACGTGCCTCGGATTGGTCGCGAATCCCTCGCGAACTCGGATAGCGCGAAGATCGGTGAAAATGTGCCGATCGTATGCGATAATTCGACGATCGATGGTTCGCACAACGACGAGCAAGATTTGATAAAGCTGAAGCACACGAACAAGATTAAGAAGGAAAGTCGGTATCGTCCGATCTGGAAGACTATTTTCGGGGAAGAGGACGATAAAAAAACGATCGCGCCGCAGGTCGTCTTCTCGCCTCCGGGGTCCTCGAGGGAGAGATCAGATTTCTCCGGCAACGATGAAAAAAATCTTGAGCTTTCACCGAGCCAGAGAAAAAAAAGCTTCGCCGGAGATCGGAACGTCGAGCTATCGTCCGAATCTCGATCCTCCGGCAGAGAAGTCTTCTCGAATTACCGGCCAACGACGGATCGTTACCGGTCGCCGTATCAAAACCAAAGAAGCGTTGATCTCGCGGCCGAGTTGACGAAGCTGGAGGAAGATTATAAAAATTTACGGTTGTCGAGTATAATGAGAGCCGTGGAACGAAATAACGAGGTGAGAGACAAGATCCCTGTGTACAAATCGGTTGGAAATAATTCCGCTCAAAGATCGTTTGATCTTCACGATGACGGGAGAAAATTTATTGGACAGCCTGCGAGGACGTCCGATCGATACGGGTCGAGGATCGGTAACGATTATCGGCAGGGACACGGTCCGACCTTGGGAAGAGAAATGCCTTCGCTCGAGGATGGCTTCCGTGGGAGTGGAGCCACCCTAAGCATCGACGTCAAGTTCGCCTTCAGACCCAAGGAAAAATCAACCACTCCACCATCGAGTTCCACCGCCCCCTTCTCCGACACCTGCTCCAAGAGAACCTTTTATTCGGTAACGACGACGCTTCCGTCCTCAGCGGAAACTCAGACACCGGCAGTTTTGAGGCAAAAACTAGTCAGCGACCGAGTGTATCCTTCCGGCGTAAGAGCGAACGTTTCCCCAGAGGATTCTTACCCGACGGAAGCCACCGCAAGACTGAGCCAAAAATTGGATGGCTACGTGGCCGATCTAATCGCCGATGCCGTGATGTTGAACAACGACGAAAACCCATCCGGAAACGACACCGAGACAACCCTCGAAGAAATTTACAGAGAAACGAGATTCGTAAATTCAATTACCGAAAGTAGCGTTCCCTTCGGAGGGACTGCGAAATATTTACACGGCACGGAGTACCCTGGAACTAATATTGATAACCCTTCCGACCGAGCGGAAAGTCCCGCCGACTCGTCCCCGAGTTTTTCGAGCGGAAATATTTCCAGGGAGGACGCAATCCTGCTGAGTGGCTCATTGAAAAATCAGTTAGCGAATTGGCTGTCGCACGAGGAACGGAATACCTCAGCGCTGAGAAGAGCTAAGAGTAAGTTGAGGGAGCGGCACAACCTCGATCTTACGACCGCGCCGGAGGAAACTGACAATCCCGCTGAGGGATACGTCCGACATGAAGATCGATCGACGACCGCCGTCGCTGATCGAAGACCGGCCCAAGTTTACTTGGGTACCGACGAGGAGTACGATTCATCCCCGGTCAGCGATGATGAAAATGCAGCCGAAAACCCGAGACAACGGAAGGAAAAAGCTCTGCCCAACATATTCCTCGATTACCCGGGGCCCGAGGCGATGATCGATCTCGCGCCGGAGGAAACGTCGAGACATCGGAACGCTCCGAGATCGTGCCGATCGATCGCCGACGACGACGCCCTCTTCGTCAAAGACAACGATCGGCAGCGAAGCATCGACAAGCGGATCGACGACGAGTTCGAGGAGATATCGGACGCTCTCAAGGAAGCTGCCGATGGTCCGAAGATCGTGCGCGAGAAGCCCAAGAGCGAATCGACTTTCGAGCAGGACGATTCGGTGGTGCGAAAGTTCGATACGATGTTCGGTAAGAACATCGATGCTCAAACAGAACTGTTGAAACACACCGAAACATCTCTCGAGCCGGTGTCCGACGTCATGTTGACCACGGGACACCGAATAGTCGTCGATCGATTCAAGATCGTCAACAATTTTCAAGAGATACCGGCTGCTCGTACAGAACTACCGCGAGAAACTGCATCGACCGATTCGGCGACAAATCTGCCGTCGAGAATGCGCGACCGGAAGCAAGGGTTTCCAGCGACCTCGCCTCCGGAATCGGCGACGATGATCGGTAACGAAACCGTCACTCGATCGGTATCCGAAATACTCGAAACTACGAACTACCGAATAATGGTGGATCGACTCGAGCTTGTCGAAGACTTCAACGCGGTAGTGGGTAGAAGACCGGCTCAAAAGAGAAAATCGACGCAACCGAGCTCAACGGAAGTCTCCTCGACCTCGATCTCGACGGCAAAATCCGATGTCGTTGCGGCAGTCGGTACAGGCATTTCCCATCGGAATGCTCTGTCGCCGGTTTTGACGATTGAAAAATTGAAGAAGGAATTGCGAAAGGAAGTGGAGCGTTATTCCTCGATATCGCCAACTGCAAACACCCTCGGAGAACTTCGAAAGCACCCGGTACCGTACAACGAAGTTCGCGAAGTCAATACGGAATTGACACCAGCGGAGAAAGTCGAGGATTCGATAACCGATGTGGAAACCCTTCCGCCGGAAGAGGAAACTAAACAAACCACCGACGCTCTATCGAAAACTACACATTTTCCAAATACCGTTCGAAGTCCCATGACCTCGTCTGTAGAGCGGAGTACAATTGACGAGGACACTTTTACTCGACTCGGGATAGAAAGATTCGACGCGAGATTGGTCAACAACGGTCACGCCTTGCCGTTGAAGAGGGCCAACGAGTTATTGGTACTTCTGGAAGAAGCCTCGCAATCTTCTTCCCAGCGAACTTCGCGTCGGGGTGATAAGAGGTTCCACAAGAAGAGGCGTCATCGGCATCGCGATCGGCGTCACAATCGTCACAAAAAGCTGTCGATAAAACCGAAGCGGAAGATCGGAGAACCGACGACGGTTCGATACATCGTGAGAGGAGGAAGCGAGAACGAGGATGACGAGCATCCTTGGTACGAGGCGGCCACCAAGTCCGAAGCAACGAGATCGAAGGATCGCAGCGACGACGCGACGATGATGCCGGTTGCAGGAACGAGCCAACAGAATCGTAAACGGAGATCCGAACTCGAAACGCCGGCGGATTCGCGAGGCCCTGGCAAGAACGATCGGCGAGCGACCGAATCCCCGATCGACACGAAACTGAGATTCACCGCTGGGAAGTTTTACGTATCGATCACGAGGATCCCTGAAAAAGAGAACCGCGCAAGGGTGGCGGGTTTGAGGATCGAGGAGATCCCAAAGATCGGCATTAAAGAATCCAATTTAGGCTCGGATTCCGACGAGGCGATGATCTCGTCGATGAAGTGGCCGGACAACTCGAGCGAGGTCGACGAGATGCCGATTTTTCGCGATACCAAGCGTCTCAGTCCGGATGATGGATCGGACGGCACGGAAGTTGGGGAGGAAGTAGGAGAGACGATCGGAAGATCGAAGAGAAATTTGCGAACCTATTCGGCAAGGAATTTGCTGAAGAACGAGCGCCAGGTCGGCAGCCGTACGCGCGGTGAGGTCATTGGTAGAAACAACAAAAGAAACTATCCGATAGATTCTCTTGAGACCGAGCCGGAAGCTCAAATTTTTTACGACTACGACGATAGCGAAGCTGAAAGTGCTGCCGATAGGGGAAACGACGAAAACAGCCGGAGTTCCGGCAGTTCCGTTCGCAGCGAGGTCAATCCGGTGAGCGATAAAAAATATCTTCGTGGCGTCGACGAGAACAGTGACGAGTCGAGTGTAAAATCATCGGAGATAATGCGGAGGGGTCCGGATCGTCGGTTGATCGTCGAACGGAGAGGTTCGCAGTCGCTAAATCATCGTCTCGATGGCCGATCGGAACGAGAAAGAGGAAAGGAAAGAGTATCGAATAATGCGGAACTCTCTCCCGAAGACATTGTGACGGAATCTTCCGGTTCGTTAGACACCGAGCAACGCGGACCAGGCCATTGCTCGGGTAATCAATTCGGTATAGAACCGTCGGACGGCTGGAAAGAAAAGATGGAACTGTTGAAGCTGAAGAAACACGCGGACGTTCTGAAGGAATACTTGAATTGGCGCCAGGACGTCGCACCGCCGGAGTCACACGGGATGCTCGGATACACGACGATGATAAGCCCGACAAACCCGACGAATCCAAAAGAAGAACAAACGAGCGATTTCTTCACGACCGATACTGTTCAGGCGTTGGATGACGCAAGTGCGGTGTCCAGAACGCTATCTACAGATTCCACTGTGGCCGACGTGTTCACAAGCACGCTGGAACAGCGTACAGACGTTGCCGATTTTACGAGCGCGTACGACGATCGTCATGCTGCGAATGCAACGACGATCTCTGGTTCCGTCGAAACATCGTTGGTTCCCGGAGCTGACAATCGCTCGTCAAGCTTTTTGGGTGATTCATCGACCACGACGATCAAGGCACGAACGTCCACGGGTTGTCCGGTCAACAAGACCGCGGAGAACTTCCGGCACGACGACGAAACTTCTACCGGAAGGATCTTGCCTCCATGCGGGTACCAAAATGGCGGCGCCGCTACGCGCCTCACGGAGCATGAAAATGCAACTCGATCATCGACTCTGAACACTCCGCCCGACGTGACCCGAGGTCATCAGGCGCACTTGTCAGACATCGACCGAGATCTGATAATTATCTCGGTCATTGAGAAAAACCTACTGAAAAACAAAACCCGATTTCGTTCAACGAAACAAGATGGAAGGTCCAAGGTTCACCGAGCCGGTGACGATGTTGGATCCGCTCCGATTTTTCAGCAGAATCGCCGTCGCCATAAATCCAAGAACACCAAGTTACCGGTTGTTCATAAAATCAAAAAGATTCGATACAATCGTCGAGCAGGGAGACAACTGATGGCTCTGGAAGATCCCGATGAGAGGAACAACTTCGAAGAGTACGATCCGATGTTCAAAGACGAAGATGGAAATCGGTACTCAGATCCGTCCAGCGAGAAGAATACTTCGCACGGTGACGAAGGCGGCGGCGAAGAGTGGAGCCAGAAATGGAATGAGGTAATCGAAAAGATAATCCACGAGAATTCGTCGAATCCGTGGAAATCGGCAAACTCGAGCGGGTTGTCCGTGAAGGAAGCGCCAGGCGAGAGCCGATCGGCGTTGCAACAATTGCACGTAAAAAACGCCGATAAGTACATCAGGCAGATAGCGAAAAATATCGTTCACAACACAAACATACACGAACGGAAGCACAAGAGAGGTCGCCCCGCGACGCGTCGCGAGGCGTCGCGAAGAAAACTGCAGAGTTATCCGAGAGCCCGAAGAAAACTCGTCAGAAAGGCGGACAACGTCGAAGACTCCGGGAACTACGAAGACAAGCGTTCCGCTCCGAGGGGCGGATCGATGATCCACGATTCGTGCGTCGCTCGGGGGGATTCCCCGGATCGGCACGCGCATCCCGCGCCTCGCAACGCTATCGTGAGTTCCTCCAAGGAAACATCCGAGCAGGAAAAAACCGGCAGGGACTTTGCAATTTCGCTGAGCGGGAAGATTCACGTCGAAGGCGGAACGAACGGTCAACCGATGTCGATCAGCTTCGACACCGCTCCGGAGATCCCGAGCGGAAACGAGAGTGCGCGTGCGTATCAGAATGGAACTTCGCCGAACGAGAACGGCACGAAGACCGACGGCGAAACTGCACCGAGCACCAACTTCCTGTCGAGTCTATTCAACATCGCTTCGGTCCCCAAGGAACCGCCTCATCATCCGCAGGAGGAGAACGCAAACTCCAGCGCCAACGCGCCGATTCGTCAATCAGTGCGCGACGTCGACGGTGAAGCATCGCGGTACTCGCGGGAGAACGGTCGTCAAAATTTTCCAAGCTTATCGAGAAAATATCCGAAGGTCAGGAAGTCCAGAGCCGCGGACGAAGAGGCTCTCGAAAGATTCGCCAGGCGTCGTGACGACGGATCGTACGATCTCGGGCACTCCCGAGAGTTGGAGGACATCGACGAGGCGGACGAACTGGAGGATTATCCGGAATCCTCGAACGATGATAATTATTCTGATCTCGCTGATTACGATGGCGAGCCGTCCGTGTCTGCCGAAAGGAGATCCCTGAACTCTCGAGACGCTTGTCCCGAGACGAACGGGTCTCCAGATCCGGAGCATCGCAGCCTCAACCGGCCGGAGGTCAAAGTCATAAAGATAATTCCTCTGAACGCACCGAACTCTCATTCCTCGTTATCGTCAATGTTATCGAAGCACGAAGACGCGAAAGGGAGTAGAATGCCCGCTTTCCAGTTGCCGAAGACGGAAGACGACACCGCGCCTGGAACTACAGTGAATCCGAGAAAAATCGAACCAGTCGAACTGCCGGGGCGCGGAACCGAGGACGAGGACGCGTCGAATCGTATGCCGGACACCATGGAGGAAAACGATTATCCTTCAAAGTCTTCGGGATCTTGTTCCTCCGATAGAAGTGGAGATGAGCCGGTCGCCCGGAACGAATCGCCTATCGACGGTCGAATTCCTACCAGCAGTCCGGTCAGCCTGAGGGTCGTCGGTCTCGTCGGCATGAGGCGGCCTTCGGGAGACCCGACCGGCAATGCGAACGTCAACGCTGACCCCAACTACGCGATCATACCACTGGTCCACGTGAAGATCGAGCAACAGTCCGAGAACGGAGAAGATTCCGCATCCGGACGCATGGAGGACGGCGGTCCGGGCATCGAAACCATGAATCCAACGGAGAACCTCCGTGACGGTCAGTCACCGTGCTCGAAATCCGACATGCAGAGCGAAGACGACATCCGCGGACCGGAAGTCGCCACGATGAGCATGGATAATGACGAAGAATTGAGGGAACCCATTGGATCGTGTCCGGAATCCAATCGAAAGGACATCGAAACTCTCAAGGATTACTCGAACGACGGGAGACTCGATCGGACCCAGCAACCGGAAGCGGTGAACCCGTTCGTGGGAAATCGAGAAACGACGCCGAAGACGAGACCGGACGACGCGCCGGATGGATCGGATTCGAGGAAGAAAATCCGGCTGAAGAACATGATGGCGATAATGCGATTCATGAAGAAGATAAAAGAGATAATGAACGGAGAAGAGGCGTCGGAGCTTTCGGGTCGCGACGACAAGGATGTCGTGATAAAACTGGACAGAGTAATCGTCCTGCCGAACAATCGGTCATACGAAAGGCGAACAAAAACCGAGGAATCGGATGAGTCTACCGATCGCGTGGTGATGATGGGCGAGGGTGTCAGACACGCACCCTCGGCGAATGGAATATATTTCGAGAAAAACTTTAATCTGTCGGAAAGCAGAGGATCCAACGAGGCTGCGAGTCCTCAAAAAACCGGCGCTGATTTTAACGAAACCGCGTCGGGAAATGGGTCTTCCGGTGCCAATTGTAAACCATCCGAAAGAGATCGGGACAAGAGCTTTCTGTTCTACGGCGGAAGTAATAAACTCGGAGGTCTCAAGAAGTCCGTTGTGGAAGATTCGAAAGATCGGGAATTCTCGCCGATCGATCGAGGAAACGAAAATCCAGACCGTCCCAACGAAGGACAGGGATCCGAGGAAACTCACAGGCACAAGATTCGACTCATCGACATGCTAAAAAATTCTCGGAAGGTCGTTGATCCGGACAATAACGAAGACAATTTTTCGCCGGGGTCGGATGCCGATTCGTCGCATCCTTCGGCTGTTCCCAACGACTCCGAGTCCAAAGACGGAGCTGCCGTGCGAAATTTCGAGAGAAAATTTGACGATCGTCTACGAAGTCTGCAAAATCGGGAACTCGACGAAAACGGTCGAGGGGACGGGGTCGACAATTTTTCTTTGATTCCAAAAACTAAACGTCACCGATCACCGATGCGTTTACGGTCAAATCGGATGAGATACGATCTTCGCAAGGAGCGAGACGCGAGGAGCCAAATTTACCGAAGAAGGTCGGTGCCAACTGGTCGAGAAGTGTCCCGTTTCAGTGGTAGAAAGTTCGGTAGATACGCAGCGGCTAAGGGCGGTCGGAAGGAAAAACGAGCGAAGAAGAAGAAAAAGAAGAAGAGGAAACGGAAGAAAAAGAAGAAGAAGAGGAAGAAGGGAAAGAGTCACGGAGAGGCGGCGGTCAAAGGGAGAGCTTGGTGGCCGTTCGGACGACAATTAATGAGTGCATCGGAGGAAAGACAAATTATTTCAGACTCGAACTTCGATCGGAGCCAACTCGACCGAATCAAGACTAAGAGACACCGGGACCGTCGGGTTTCCTTGCCGTTCGCGGCTCGAGGAGGGCGCAGAGCACATCGTGCCAAGTATTCGCACGAGAAGAATAAGAAAAAACGACGGAAGCATAAAAAGGGGAAGAGAAGGAAGAAGAAAAAAAAGACGAAAGGAAGAAAGAACGAGAAGAAATCTGGTTCGAGAAGCAAAAGGCAGATCAGACCCGGCGGAACTCAGGTGCGAGGCGGACAGGACTGCATGGATCGTCGTCATCCTCCCGATGTCAATCCTGCCAAGTATCTCGAGTCTGCTCATTGCCTGCGATTCAGCGACATGTGGCAAGACACCAGACATTTTTTTTTTTCATTTTTTCTAATCCGTTGACTCTGTTTAACGAAATTTTTCACGAATCGCAGGTACTCGGTGTACGAATTGGAAAGCCCGATAACGGAGCACACGGTGTATCTCCAGCTTTTCGAGAAGCATAGCCTCGAGGACGGCACGACCCATTGGGACGATCTCACCCAGGGTACGATGGTGAGAATGGGTACTTTCACGAGGCATCAGAGGGACAGCAAGCCGACGATAGTATTCACATACAGCGGTGCGAAAACCGAGAGCCAGAAGAGGGCTCTGAATTTGGATCCTGCGAAGCAAAGGCTATTGGTACCTTCGCCAGTACCGCCAAAAAAATCTTCTCAGCATCGCGAAGTCAGGAGTACGATAATTTTCGTCTTTAAAAAAAAAAAATTATATATATATATATATATATAAACTCTCGCTCAGTGATTTAAAAAAATCAACTCTGAGCGTTACTTTAACGAAAATAAAAAAAACCGTGCCAATAGGTGGTTTGGGCGAGTATCTGGTCGTGCAAGCTAACACGATAAGCAACGACGGCAACGATTGCGACAAGGCTGGCGTAGGGTTTGCGGCGTTCTCGAAGCAAGAGGATCGTTGCGGCAGAGCCAAGGGTAGCTGTTTGAGAAACCAGCCTCTCGCTTACTGGAGACACGAT
The DNA here is from genome assembly GCA_933228735.2 of Amblyteles armatorius. Classification (NCBI taxonomy): domain Eukaryota; kingdom Metazoa; phylum Arthropoda; class Insecta; order Hymenoptera; family Ichneumonidae; genus Amblyteles; species Amblyteles armatorius. Next base: position 2,696,672 of record OW121696.1, read on the forward strand.
ACGGTAAACTTCGTTAGCCGTAAATGTCGCATAGAGCTATCGATATACATAGTAAATGGGCGGGCAGAGTAACGCTCCGTCAGAGGCACGCGCTATAAATGTATATTGAATGGAGAATATCGACTCTGCCGATAGGAAGCACGAGAGTCTGGAAGACGGGGCTGCTACTTCTTGAGCAACTTTGCCAGCGTTCCGACGAATCCCATCAAGTACAACGTGAGCGGAAGCGGAAGTCGTGAGTATCTGGGCCTCGAGTACCACTCGGCTCACGTGTCAGCGATCGATATCGAAGTTCGAACCGACTACAATGCTATCGTCAGAGTTGGGTGAGTTGTTGCGCTGCACATGACTGGACGCGCATAGCATACATTGACGGGGATATGCGGGGTAATGCCGGTCATGTTTAATACGGTAGACGTGAAACTGCATTATCCCTCCGTGTGGTAAAAAATTTAGGCGACAAAGTTTTCTTCGAAAAATCTGAAGAAAAAAAATAATCGCACGTAAACAATTGCCCGAATATTGAAAAAGATGGTCGAACTACGCGATAAAAAAGATTAGTGCATTTAATAAATATTTCTCGTCCACAAATGTCCACAAAATTTTTTCATGACTATGTTGCAATTCTTATTTTTCTATCATCGAACCATAAAATTAAATAAAAACAGAGTAATATTAACAATCAAAACAATAGCACTATTAATAACTTTTAAAAATTGTTGAATTAACGCCTTAAAAAATGTGAGTTTGCAGACGAGAAACGTTTGTTGAATGTAGAAACTCTTTTTTACCATGCAGCGGCGAAAGAATTGACGAGAGGTTATTTTTGATACCGGAAGATGAGCTCTTCGTACGGTGATCCGCATTTCCCAATTTTCCTCGAATTTACAGCGCATACAAAGTACGGTATTGTAGCTTGGTATGTACCGCGGAGCTTGCTTGTCTCCCGAGAACCGAGGGATAAACTCGACAAAGTATTCCATTCTGTCTTCTCCAATCCCGTCAACTCCTTCAGTTCTCATACCCCGTGCTCTGTGTAGAGCTAGCTCGCCAAGTTTTCCCCAGAAGCGAGCGGAATATAGTTCGCTCGAGCACACACTCGATTTCGCAGATCTTCCGGTCGAGTGACCGAGGTATACGTAGACAGCACCGCGCTCGAGCACACTGTGGTTACTGTGGTGATAAGCAACATGGGTCTTACTTCGTCGCCGTACCAGCCGAGAATCACCGATTGTCCAACGGGACTTCCGGTTTCCTGGACAAGGGCCAAAGGAATCATGCAAGTTATACCACCCCAGCACGATCAACGAGTGACGCTCGATCTCTACGGACAACTATCGATTAATGGTTTTCACTGTTCCGGTAACATTTCAATCGACAAGACATTCATTTATTTTTATAAAAAAATTTCTTTCTATGAAATATTTTTAAAATTATTATGCATGTTAAAAAAGAAATTGTGTGATAGTTTTATCTGTGAAAAGAGCCGATGAGCAAGAAAATTTCTCGGCCAGTAGATTTTCGAGTGCGATACATGCCCGATGTCTTGTGTGTCCAGTCGAGGTGGTCAATCATCGCGGTGAGTTAGTGGCGATGAGAAGGATAAGAGTTCAGAAGATGGATCGATGCTTCTGCGTCTGGCACTGTCTGTGCGCCTGTATCGGCAGCGTGAGCGGAATGGGATGTCAACCGATGTCACCGGAACACTATCACGCAGCAGGCTTTCAGGGACCGGTTCCAGTCGTAACCACCGAGACGTCGATTCTCATGAATGCCGTCAAAGACGTTCTCATGCTCAGTGCACTTCTCGTACTGCTTCTATTGCTTCTAGGTAACGTTTCGTTGTATATATGCTCTATATATGGCTCTATACACACTCTAAAAAAAAGACAGTACATTTACCAAATACATGAGTGTTCGTAAGTGGAAAAAATGCTATCGTAATGGCGTTGGATCGATTTATCGAGGGAACTTTATAATTATCTATGTTTCAAATTGACTCGAATGAAGATCTTTTTTTACGTTTCAGGAATTCTTAAATGGTTCGTGGGTATGTTCGTCCCGGCGGTGGGCAGATGGGGACTCGACAGTCTCCTCGAGGGTAGTAGGATAGAGAAATATCTGGAACCGGAACTCAAGTGCCGATGCGTGGTGACCGACGGCGATGGGGCGCCCGTGCATCCGGACACGGGTCAACGGACTGTTAGAATTTGCAGCAGGTAAAAGAAAGAAAAAACGTAAATCGTTCACATTCGGTAAACAAAAAAAATATTAAATCAATAAAGTATTCATTTTCTAATGAGTATATGAAATCCGCAAGCCATCGAATAACTTTACATGATTAATTTTATTTATGCGCCTTACAGAAAGCTCGAGTTCGTCCTGAACTTTATATTCTTCCTGACCTATCCGATAGCGATATGTTGTAGCTACTTCAGAAGATCATTGAACGCATCGAGACAACGCAACTGTTGTCCGGACGAATCGAAGGTACGTCATTTGCAATTGAAATCCGATATGTTGGTAAATATGAAAATTATCAAAATTATCAAAAGGTCTAAAAATATTTTTCGCAGATGTGTCTGATAAACGAGAAAGGAAGCTGTCCGAAGATGATATGCGTTAGTACGTACGGCGACAGTAGAAACTCCAAGCTCGAGGCCGAAGACACGAAATACGTTATGAACGAGCTTAAGAAATCGCAGGAGTCATTGGAGAATCCAAAGAGAACGAAGGTAGGACTGCGTGTACGCAAACGTGAATCGTGATGGGCCGCTCAAAAAAAAAAAATCGTCACTCCGGATGGCTGTGCGAAGACGGCAATGCGCATGCGCGCGTGCGCGCGCCACTCACAAAATTGGGATATTTTGTCTGTGTGCGCGTATGACACGCGGTCAATGAACGGAAGTGACTGCTGAGTGGTTATCGAGTAGATAATTAAGCAGACAACAACAAAAAATTTAAACAAAAAATGAATAAACAATCTCGTTATAATAAAACATTACCATTAGGCGTGTGCAGCGACGATTGAAGTAAAAGCACGTTTGTTTCGTATAAATAAATGTGTATGCAGACAGAATATGCCTTTTTCTTCTTCGGCTACTAAGTTTTAAGCAAGAACAAGAAATGTATAGAGAATGCCTATCATATTCTCTTCCAGAAGAAAGACGGTCATAAGAACGGTTCGGGTAAAAATTTATCGAAAAAATCGTCGCACAAAAGTAAGTAAAGGGGGTTTGGGAGTTAAAGCAGAGTGCACAGTGGTGAATCGTTACTCGTGCAACGATATTGTTCGCGACAGACAGGAGCGCCTCGGACGTTAGCGCGAAGAGATTCGTTGATGATCTGCTGAAGAGGAGAACAGTCTTTCGAAATCTGACGGAACCAGTCGGTGGCCTTTTGGTACCGGCCGGTACCGCTTACTGTATTCGCGGTTACTTCCTGAACGCCGAGGACGGTGGTTACAGATTCATAACTCCGTGTCCCTTCAAGCAGGTCAGTCAGCCGTACAGAGCATTCGTAGTCGATCCATGAAATGGTATACTGTTAAAAAAAAGATTTGTGCATTCAACAACAAAATGTCCTCCTCAAACGTTCACGTTTTCCTTCTTATTGACTCTACAATTTTTTTGAATAAAAAATATGGTTCGTTGGTAAAAAAAAAAATGTTATTAACAAACAAAAGAATGCTTTATCTTTGTAGGAAAAAATGTTTGTTAAATGTACGAATCTTCTTTGACTCTGCAATGTGTCTTATTGGGCGAGACAAGATTTAACCAAGAGCATTGAATCTTTTGACCGCAGCACTGGTTGATCGTGAACAATCAGAAGAAACCATCGAAGCCGCCGGAAATTTATCCGAGCAACCACTTCATGCGGTCGTTCGGCACAGCTCGCGATGTCTACGAGAGCAACGAATTGTCATTGACCCCGCAGGGTATATGCGTAAACGTGCAGTACCTGGAGGACAGATAGTATTTTTTTTTCACCGTCGAGTTATCTCCCCTGGGGCCTAAGTTCGAGGTTTCACGGAAGGACTTCCGGGCGAGTCATGCGCAGGCGCGAGATAAACTTGAACGCGAGGAAAAAAATAAACAACTTCCAGCACTTTGCACATTTCATCTCCGGTGCCGTATAGTGCCAACATACACGATAATATACACATCGCGTATCGACGGAAGTCAGTGACCTCGTAATTCCGAGAATAGAATATATATATATATTTTTTCTTCATATATCCGTAGCCGCATAAAAGAGGCTCGACTTTAATAGACTATTTATATTTTATAACTTATAAATATATGCATGCCCGTGAGGCAGATACATCAAATGACTTTCGATTTATCGGATATGCTTGAGATATTGTGGCTCGCTTCGTCGGGCAAACATTATTTTCTCATATTCACCGCGACGCGAAGAACGGAACTAGAATAGTATAATAGGGAAATAGTTATCGGGGTCTGGCAGGGGGCCCCTAGGGGGGGGGGGGGGAATAATCAGCCCTCCAGAGGTCGGGACAAACATGCAAACAAATTCACAACTTTCTAAAACACATAATAGAAGATATATGGTCCCATATATATAAATTTATATACGAGACACATATATGTATACAAACATAGATATTGTGTACCATCCACTATACGCGTTGTATAGCGACGATATGACCCGAGTTGTGTATACACCTGTCGGCAGATACGTACGTGAATGAGTTACGCGAGCGTCGTTACCAGTTGGATTGTACAGCGGCAATGTGGTTATCGTACCGCGAGGCACAGAGGAGAAAGGTCCTTTCACCGGCACGCTTCACAGGTCTGGTGTCGCTGCTTGTCGATTGTGAGAGGTGTTTGTGCACGGCGCGCTGACCTCGCCGCCGCTACGGAGAACCCGGCGAAACATTAGTAATTCCCGAACGAAAAAAGTCGCGGAAAATTGTTTTGTTACTGTAAACGAAATATGTATATTTTGCGTGTATAGAGAAACGAGGGAATTTTCGGGAAGTTTGCGATGACAAAATGTTTTTTTAATGAAGAATCCGACGCCCCGAGTGGAGCGGTCGAGTTTCCTCGCTTACGGATCACCGGGTTAAGCGGTTGTCAAAGTCCACCAAAAGTTTCGAGCTCAATCTACCAAATATTTGGGCGCTCGCGTGCCGAGATAACGAGGGCATGGCCCGCGTCGAGGGCTCCGTTCTAATACCGTGGCGACGGAAGAAAAGCCAACGCCCTTAGACGAAAGACCGACGATGGTCGGAGGCCTGGCTGAAGAAACAAACCGGCGGAACACGCGCTCGCTTGGGGCACCGGCCGGGCCCCTCCGGATCCTAACGGATGTTGTTGCTTCAAGAAAGAGGCTCCCTTTTTGGCTAAAACCCTACCGGAGGGAAAAGGGAGACCCTTATAAGAAGTTAAAATAAGAAGCCTGTTGTTGCATAGCCCCCGAACGGTTATCCCCCGAAAAGAGTAACGCCCGGGTCAGGGGGGGGGGGGGGGGGAAGTAGTGACATCGCCTCGCACGCAGAAAAATAATTTATTTGACGGCCACCGTTCATTTGGTTTCAGTAAAATATTCATTCGATTTAAATAGATATTTATTTCATTTGAGTAACTGTTTACTTAATTCAAAGAAATATTTATTTGAATCGAATGAATATTTTACTTAAACCAAATAAACGGTGGCCGTCAAATAAATTATTTTTCTGGGTGCAGGTCCCGATGAAGCTGCGTCCATGCTCGTACCATCATGCAGAAACCAACGCAAAATCCGCAGAACTTTTTTTGTCAAACCGCAGGGGCATCCGGGACGGTAAGATATCCAAGAAGTTGTGATCCCTAGGGAGCTTCTCATTTCCGCAACCAATAACCGACTCGCCGAGGCTCTGCCCCCCCCCCCCCCCCCGGAAAGGCACCGACGGGGGGTCTAAGTCACGTTCGAATGATAAATACCGTCGAGATACAAGGAGGTGGTGCGGACCTATCGCGCACGTACCGAAGTGCGCCACGGGAACATCGGTATAAACTACGCAGCCACGGACCGGCAAGCGAGCCGCGGGATATCCTACACGGTTGCGCATCGGTATCGCGGGCGTCCGGGCTCGGCGGAAACTCCTCGCGAACGAGCGGCCACCACGAGTTCCCGAGGAACTCCGGTGGTTCGACCGGACGGCGAAACGTTGGACCGCGCGCACGTACCGGCGATACCTGCACATCGACCCGCATACAACAGGAGGATCGGATGAGCCCGAGTATCCGCGAACGGAACGGCGCTATCGCGAAACCTTCGCCGTCGCGGCGAGAGAAGCACATCTGGTGTCGAACGGCGGGCGGGGTACGGGTACGGGTATGGGTATGGCATGTGCGGTCGCCTCCCCCCCCCCCCCCCCCCCTCGTCCTCCTCCTCTCCCGGCGTTCGGCTTCGCATCGCTCGGGCACAACGGTGATTAAGGGAACAAAAGCTGCGTACGCGTGAATATCCGCGCCGCAGCGACTGCCTACCCAACTCTCGCAACCTCCATTGTATATTGGCCTCGCTTAAGCGCGGGGGGTTCGTTCGGCGAACGAGAATATCCCCGGTATCGTCGCGACAATGAGACTCTCGCGAGCCTCCGCCGTAATGCCGCGGGCTCCACCAGGACGCAAATACTTTCACAACCGTCGCCCCGCCGAGGACGGAAAAACACCGGGAGATCGGGGTAAACCGGCTCGTTGCGGTGTCACCGCCGCAGTCGCGTAATTTCACGGTAAAGGGTTGAGAAATTTTACCGCCCGAGTTTATCGCTGCGGGTAACTTACTCAGGAATTCCCGAGGCTGGACGGATGCGTGCGAGATGCGGAGGTGAAACATCCGTCGCCACGCGCGGCACGAGGGATCATTTAATTTCGGTCGGAATTTACGATTAGCCGGAGCCGGTGTCGGCGGGTTTATGCTATTTCATTAAACGGGAGACTCGTGCAGCATTATCGTCACGCCGTGGCCGGACGGATGGCTGCGGGTTGATCGCAGATCGTCATTATCCGATAACGTTTATTTCCTGACTTTTATTGATCGTTGATTCTTTCTACGGGGTCCGTGAGGGCTGCTTGTTTTTTTAATTTTCAATAAATAAATAGCATTTATTTTCCCGAGGGATTCCCGAGGCTGGACGGATGCGTGCGAGATGCGGAGGTGGAATATCCGTCGCCACGCGCGGCACGAGGGATCATTTAATTTCGGTCGGAATTTACGATTAGCCGGAGCCGGTGTCGGCGGGTTTATGCTATTTCATTAAACGGGAGACTCTTGCGGCATTATCGTCACGCCGTGGCCTGACGGATGGCTGCGGGTTGATCGCAGATCGTCATTATCCGATAACGTTTGTTTGCTGATTTTTATCGATCGTTGATTCTTTCTACGGGGTCCGTGAGGGCTGCTTGTTTTTTTAAATTTTCAATAAATAAATAGAATTCATTTTTGTGCCGTCAGGGAAATTGCAGTTTTGGGTGACTTCGCGATAATGAAAAATACAGAATTTTTGGACCAAATTTTGTCGGTAAATGAACAGCTGCAAGTTTACGGTAGAATTGTGGATTGAGGTGATAACAAAAATCTTGTCTATTTATCCTACATTCCGGTTCTTTATCTGCCCGATTATCGTAGTCGGCTCGCTATCGTTCCCGCGGTCGGAGTTACGCACCGTAACTATCTCGTGTTCTTAATTGCACCACACTATATATGGTTTATCTGTCCCGTAAGACGATAACCCGAGTACCTAATTCCGGTGGATCGCTTCCTGCCCCCCGATACACCGCTCGATTACCGTTACACCAAAGGGGTCGCCCGACAAAGATTATTTTTCCTTATTTTTCCGCTTCCCCTCCTTCTCCTCTTCTTCCGTGTCTCCTCGCTGAGCGCGTCTTCCTGGTTCGGTGATATACGCTGCTTTCGGTAAAGCTTCGCTTTCACGGTAGAGTATGACGCTCGGTCGTTTCATTTTCTCATCTACCGGCGTCGCATGCGACACTATCGCAGCCGGAGCTTCCTTCTGCTTCTGCTACACCGTTGCTGCAGGCCAAGAGAGATCGAGTTCTTGATTAACCCCTCAAAGACCCTGCCCCCCCCCCCTCCCCCCCCCCCTCCCCTCGACCGTTCCTCTCACTATCCGAGAGCTCTTCGGGCAAGCTATCTCGGAATCGTGTCGTTCGTCGGTAAGTGGATAAACTCCTTCGTTCTCGCGCCTCGAATCATTATTATTCGGTCCTCGATAATACAATGTGGGGGGGGGGGGGGGGGGGGGGCAAATCGGAACAGTGTGGCAAAACGGACCATTTTTATCAATTTTTGGAGAAAACTTACGAAGGTTACAAAGGTTAAAACTTACAAAGGTCACAACAAAGGTTACAACGGTAACGTCATAATAAAGTATAGTCTGACAAATAGACGTTGTCCCAAATTTTTTAAAAATCTCTTTCATTCAAAACTTTGACTATCGAAGTACGATTTTTTTTTTCATGTGAACCTCGACTGTTGATGAATTCAATTTTTGTTATCATTCTCCATGAGATTCCTATCGCAGCTATAACGGCTCACGATTTCCGTAAGAAATAACACCGGGTCCGGAGCCGGAGCGCGCTCGGTCGCATCGAACGATTTGAAATTACCCGGAGGCGTGGCGGACGTGGAGGAAGCCCGGATCGCGGTTCTGTCCCGAGAGGCCTCCATCGAGGTGGGAAAAAAATTTCGAGTGGGAAAACTGGTTACGGAACAGCGAGCCATTCACTCCGTCCGAGACGCATCTTTGTATTTATCGTATCCGTTCGATGAATTCATCGAGTATCGTGTAAACGAACGGGACCGTGACGCTCGTAACGTTATCATCGGAATCGTCTGGTTAGAATCGCACTAAAGCCATCCGATAAAATTATCGGTAGGGCGCGGAACGACGGGAACAAAAATTAATATTTGCCCGACTATTTTAAGGAAAAGTTTCCGTCTGGTCTCTAATTCAAAGTTTGCACATAATTTACCAGACGCCGAGACGAAATTAAAGCTAAAATAAACGTCCCCGATGCGACGAAGTCGCGGTCCCTCGGATTCCTTTGAAAGACTCTTTTACCGTCTCTCGGTCTCGCCTCTGCCGTTCTCGCATTTTTTTTTTCTATTTATTTCGCTACTATGCGAATGTGCATCGCCGTCGCGCGGCTCCCGCAATTTCCGAGCTCTGAATCCGCCGTACGCCCGCACACGGTATACCTCGTTCGGTCTCGTAGTACCTTTGGCGTTTTACACGATAAAAAATAAACTAAAATAAAGACGAAAAAAAAAAAATTGTAATGAAGATAAAAAGAAGGAAGGATACGCGGCGTACGTGTGTGCAGGGGGATAAAAGCAGTCGTGCGTAGGCTGAAAAGCCGTTGGCTCCGGTCTTTTCATCCGTACAGAAATCGGGAGCTGGCACACGTACGAGGATGATGGGGTTGGGCGGATCGTCTAAACGAGGCTTCGTATTATCGGGCCTCAAAAATCGTTTCTTTTTTATTCGCGAAATTGTAGGGTCAATTTGACGATAACCGGAAACAGTTTGTGAAGTGCCATCGATCTGAGTCCTTCAGCCGTTTTATTTTTATTTTTACTAAAAAAATTTCATAATTAAAAATATAGTACCGAAATGCAGCAACTGCATAACCGGAAGTCCCAGATTCTTGGTACAAAGTCCACGCCTTTCTTAATTATCCGCTGACACGCATTAACCCTGTCCATCCAGCGCGATCAACGGGAAGCAGTATCGGGCGTTTTGCAGATTCTGCCTGCTCGCAAAACACCCGTCCAGCCCCACCCCGAGCGAACTCCTCTTATTTCTATGGGGAGCAAGGGTGACTAATACGAGCGTTGACGAGAAACAAAAAGAATGAGAGAGGACGTAAAGAAAAAGGGACTTGAACGAGACCACACGAACTTGTACAGCTCTTGAGTCACACGCGTTGAATAGTTGCACCCGCTATCCCTATATATATATATATATATATATATATATATATATATATATATATATATACACGCAGATGCATATATATACATTTTTTACAAAAATATGCGCACGTATGAAACGCACACGCGTACGATACACCGTGTACGTATTCCAAACCGAATCGTGCTGTTGCATGGAAGAAGCCCCAACGACTATGCTGCGGTAAGCGCCTCGACGAGACGAGTGTATGTACTCATGGATCAGTCGTACTTCTGCGCGTTAACGAGCAAGATACATACGGTGGATCGGGAACGAAGCGGTTCGACGGGGGAGCTTCCGAGGAAAGACGAAAAAAAAAAACACCGCATAACGCAGTTTGCTGTGTCTGTGGCCGACCGCGGTAACGCGCAGTAAGAAATAGAAGTCAGTATTAAAGAATGATAAAAAAATAGAAATGAAAAAAAAAAATGGATACGTATGGAAAGGATGAGATGAAATATTTATACGTGTGCTGTAGCTGACTGGTGGCGAGTGCGAAATTGATATTTGTTACGGTAGTGCTACACATAATATATATATCTGCTCGTCTGGAACTCCCCGATGTTTATGAATTCCTGTATCGTACTCGCGTGTAAAACGAAGCTCTCATTTGCACTACGACGAGATCAGAAGTTGCATCGTGATTCACGGACGAGAGATCGCGGTTGCGGTGTATACATTACCCATACGCGGATACTCAATTACAAGGGTATTCACGGACACGCGGTGTGTTGCGAGGCCAATTACACGGATTCACGAACAACGCTCGGACTTGCGGGGTGCGCTTGCATACGACGCTGATATTTATTTTCATCCGAACGGAATTTTCGCAAATGTATAGTTTTACGTGTACATATCGTACGAACAAAAAAAGTTTGTTACTTTCCATTCGTACTAACTCGTCCGGCCTCCGGATCGTCAAATCATCTCGTTTCCCTGTCTAAACTGCGAGCCTGTAAACAGAAAGCGTAAGAAACCTATCGATTTAACAACGCGACGGGGTAGATTATTTCCAGCATCAACACCGGGTCGGCTGGGAAATACTCGTGAGTGTAGTCGACGAATACACAGTCGAAGAGCAGAGTCGCGTGGCGAAGCACGGATTCACGGACACAAGGGAACGTGCGCGCGCAATCGTGTTGACCACGTGGGGTCCGAGCGTTCGGCTGTAGTCGGCATCTCTGGGCCTCAGTGCGAGCGCGAGGACGTCCGCGCGCAGTCTCCGTTCGGCGTCTCCCCGCCGCTCTTCAGTTTCGCGGTGGACCCCGACGCGCTCGGACCGTCTCGCGCGCAGTCTCCGTTTGGCGTCTCCCCGCCGAACGACAGTTTCTCGGAGGGCCTTAACGCGCTCGGACAGTCTCGCGCGCCGAACCCAACGAATCTCTATACTCGCGGTCGAGAGAAGCCGGGAACGACTCGTGTACAGTAAACACAACGCCGCGCCGCAGCGCAGTCCCGTGCGTATTATTACACTGTGAAGAGAGGTGAGGTCCGACTCGACTGACGGCATTCTATCTCGTTCTCTTCGACTCGGAACATCGTTCTCGCTCGATCTCGTTTCTCCCGTTGTCGCTCCGCCAATCAAGTTTATTCCTCGGTCCCGATACGCCAATCCGATCGAAGCCCAAACCTCGTCGTTTTTTCATCCTCATATTCTTCCACTCCAATGGGCTCCGGTCGTTTTTTTCCCGCGTAACCGTCGTAAGACGCATGCACCGGGATCGCCTACGGTCTCGCAATTCGCAATTTCTCGGGAGGCTTGTCGAATACATATATATACAATATATACCGCACCGACTAACCGTTCCCTACATCCAGGAACGCAACAGCCGAGGCAGTCGATGCTACTCGCGCTGCTCCCTTTACCGTGGCATTGATACATGCTCCATTCGGATTCGCTGCTAGCACTATATATATGCACTGCTACAACGCTTCGCTTCACTCGTCGGCAACGCGCCGATGTACGCCGGAGCCGATCGAGATTCGACGGAACTTCACGAAGCCGAAGCCGAAGCTCGCTTTCGCAGGAGCTTTCATTTCTCGGTGTAACGGTTTTTTTTTTTCGTTTGGATTGCAGTGTCTTACTTGTGATTGAATAAGTGCGCGTTAGATTTTGCTTCGACGCTTTTTGTCGGCGGGTTCTTTTATTTTGTTTTTCGCGGTTTGTTTTAACGTTTTAAAACGTATCGCGGATATCGTTGTTCTATCGTTGTTTCGTTTTAAATCGTGTTGTAACCTTTGAACGGTGGTGGTGCACGAAATTGGCGGTTGATGACCACATCTCGGGTGCGGTACGGACGCTCGAGCCGGGCCGACGAGACAACGCTCTACAGCCGCGAGGGGGTATCTTTATCATATACGAGCAACGTACCGGATAGTAGCTCGAGCGAACGCCTCGAGTCGGAGATAGTTCGAGCGTTCGGCATCGGACGGTCGTAGGCGCCATTCGAATTGGCGGTTGGGACGTTCTCGCGGTGCGTGTCTCAACGTGCGCGTACACGAGTTATTATTTTTACCGTGCCGTGTTTTAAATCGTTAAGTGCGCTGAGTGTTTTTTTGTTCACATCGTGGACAGAGGTAGAAGAAATCTGAGGGCAGCGTGGAAATCGCCATGGGATTAATCACTTCGTTGGACCGGAATCGACATCGCGGAGCGGCACATTAAAGTAAAGGTAGATTATGATCCCATCATTTTTCTGCTCCATTAAAACATTATGACTGCATTATCGTCACATTTTTTCTGATACCGGATGATGAGCATTTTTTATTATTTTTTCGCGGACTCGGCCTCGAATGGGACTCGCGATTAACAAAGACTTACGGAAAAAGTGTTGAGTCCTTTTTTTTAAGAACGCAATAGCGAAACATTTTAAATATAATTTTTCAATCATCGCCATTGTTTTCAAAGGTTATTAATGGCGATGATAATTTTTCAAATATCGGTACAAACCGGCTGAGTGGTGACATAGTTCGAATTTTTTTGCCGCGCACAACATTCACACGGTTTTGCCAGCGGTGCGTGGACCGAAGTATTATTTCTCGAACAGTAAAGATTTGACTCACGCAACGACCTGCTGTATTTACGTCGTGGCAGGTGAGGCGACGAAACATGCAAGTGCTGCGATTCGTGCCGATGACGCGACACGCCTTCCGAGACAAGTCGAGACTCGTTTATTTTTTACTTCCACTCTCGTACGATACCCGAGAGGCGAGCGGGAGAAACGAGACATCCGCGGCTAAGGACAGAGAGCGACGGAAACGTTAGGGTTCTCCCACGATTTTTTTTCGGAATTTCTCTTTCGTAAGACGCCGACTATCTCCGCACCCTCTCACTCTCCCTTATCAGCGTAGATTGTGGACGCATATAGTCAGCCCATTCATACGCGCCGGGATGATTTGACGCATCGCGGCAGTTTCCTGTGTTCCACCTCTCTGATAATTCTGGACAAAACCTCGCAGAAACAACATGAAGCTGAAGCGGCCAGTTCAGCGGCCGGTTCGCCGGGCGCCCAGGGGTTCTCACGCGCTACCGTAACACTCCGCACTCATGACCCTGAAGATATCTGCGTGTGCCCAAATTTCATCAAGTTACAACGGTTGTATTTTGCATTGTACAGACTTTGCTCGAGGAAGTTCACTTGGAGATCAAAATTCTATGAGTGAACGATTGGGTATTGTTGCTAAAGCGGTGCTCTGATAGAGACCGCCCAAAGATGTAACTTGATGTCGTGCAGATATCTTCAGGGTCGACCGCGCTCTCGTTTCGGCCGACTGAGAATTTCTTTTTGTTTAGCACTTAGAGAGTTCTAGACTGCGAATAGCCATTGAAATCTACATTTACAAGTATCCTGCGCAATATTTGACATGTGAACAATTTAAAAAAATCTATTACGTATGTTAATTCTGAAACTATATCTGATTGCGCGTTGTATTACAAATATTGTTTTCTCGAGGTGAACATTGTTTATAACTTTCCAAATATCTTCGGATGGATATCCAACATGATGTTAAAAATTATCAGCCAATGTACACCTCGAGAACACAATATTTATAATACAACGCGCAAACAGACATAGTTTCAGAATGAACATACGTAATAGATTTTTTTAAATTGTTCACATATCAAATATTTCGCAGGATACTTGTAAATGTATGTTTCAATGGCTATTAGCAGTCCAGGACTCTATAACTGCTAAAAAAATGAATTCTGAGTCGACCGAATCGAGAGTGCGGAGGGTTACGGTGACGCGTGAGAACCCCTGCGCGCGCGGCGAACCGGCCGCTAGCTCTAGCTTCACGAAACAACGCTTGTACGGACGGATATTTTTTAAATTTTTTATCGTCTACATCCAACTGCCAATGAAAAAAAATATCCTCATCTACAAACTCAGACGTAACGTCCGGGCATTATTTCTAAACGTATCCGGTTATTACGGATTCTCCGAAGAAAATATACACACATATTTCACGATCGTAAGTTCGTGATCTCTGTTGTTTTGTGAAAGCTGATGACCGACGATGGTTCGCGAGATAATCGCGCACCGGTACTATAAATATATCGCGGGAGGCGTTCAGGAATGTAAAAATATTTTTTGATGCAGTCGGCATCCGATACGCTCATGCAATTGAAATTGGTCATGCGTCGGAGACACGAACGTAGTAGTAGCGATGGTCACGGCTAGGCAGTTACGTCTCGAATGGCAATCGTTTCCGTATAGTTCTCGTATATCGGTAGTTATTTTTTTTTTTTTCGTCATCGACGATGCTCCTCGAGCCGTCGGGCAATTGTGCTCTGAACGGACAAATTATTGTAGCACCGCGTTCATTCTTCCCGACACTCCTTGTCTCCGCGTGCCGATGACGCTCGAAGTTCGCGATCCCGATTACTCCGGGCGAAAGAGAACGGCGCATCGAAGCGAGAATAAGGAACGTAAAAAAAAGAATCGCGCAGCTGTGTGATGATGACCGGGGTGGGGGGGGGGGGGGGGGGGGAGAGATGCTGGACCAGCTTCTATAGCTATATCTTTGTGTGTACGAATACACTTGTTGGACACGCGATCGTGGTCGGCATAAAGGCAGCCCATTTTATTTTTTTAAATATATGTAGGGAATTTTTTTTACGTCCAAGAATTAAGTCAATTGTAGTATCGACCAGGCTACTCGATGCGCTTTGCCATGCAAATGAGGATAGACCGAACATCGAAAAAAAAGGTCAACGTTTTTATTTTCTACTTTTCTTTTTTTTTTTAAATTCTTTTCTGAATTTTTCGTCGGGACGAACGAAATTCCGAAGAGTACGAATGTGTGTACAGTATAAACGGAGAGCGGAACGGATACGTGACATAGACGCCGAGGTCCGTAACGAGCATATCGGATTTCGCCCGCCGGAGCCACAGGGGGATCAAAGTAAAATGCTCGGAAAAGGGGATAAGGGTTTTTTTCACAGAGAGTCATTGGGCGTATCGAAGTAGCTCTTCCGATGCCGGATCACGTATTCCACGCGATCCGGCCAGTTTTGTTTACAAACCGGCAAACGCGTCGTGGCTCGACGATTTTCCGATCCAAAAATCCGAGTCGACTTGTCGTCGGCCAGAATTCGACAGGCTTTAGCGAATCGAATAAGCGGGTTTGATCACATCGATGAAAAATAAAATTGTTTTTTAGTTTTTAATTTTTACAAAAGTTAAAAGTAATTAAGGCATCGGGCGCCTGGGAGCAGATTCTTTATTGACGCCGAGCGACAATAAGAAAGGCAGTCGATCGGCTATTAATAATTCACCAAGTTCGGGTAATTAATTTCTCGTTTATGAGCACTCTGGGGGTCGGGTGGGACCCAGCACAGCGCTTCGAGGAAAGTGGCGGATAATGAGCCAAACCCTTCCCCCCACTCCTTCAACCGTTTTGATGAACGAGCTCGACATACAAATAGGATGAGAGAATTTTTTTTTTTTTGTATATTTTCGATTATTATTTTTAACTTTTTGCATCAATAGGATTTTCTAGACCCAGATTCGTTCACTACGGACATATACATATGTGTATGTGTATCTTTCGTGAAACCTTATTTCTTGAAAACGATTCGCCGAAGTATTTATGCGGTACGCCGGTTCATTTTTTTTTCTGTTCCGTTTCAATTATTTTTGTTTTTATCTTCGATCGTTTCTGCGTCGTCTCGATTATCTCCCGCAAAAAATGCAAGGCCGTGCGTGACGGCCATCAGTCTCGCGTGTAGGGGTTCCGAAGGATGCAACGCAGGTGCGTGAATGCCGAGTGAAAATTAATGAAGGTACCGGCGCGACAGTCGCAGTCGCGGGGCAGCCGGATCGCATTACCAACACTTCGAGGGCTGCGTCGCTGCCGATCGATGAAGGGTCAAACCGCAGTGTGAAATCCTTCACCAACAGCTCATATTTCATCGGTTATTTTGATATACGAACGAGAACCGCCGGAAAGCTAGTAATTACACTTTTCGCTTGAACTGTGAAATTATATGGTTTTTTTTAAATTCGAGCTGTAGATTTTTTTTATTTTTGCAAAATGAGGCCTTTAAAGAGTAAAGTGTATAGATAATGTAGAAACGGGTGAGGCAAGACGGACAACTATAAAAATAAAAAATAATACATTGTACGCGAGACAACTTTCCAGACTTAGCATATTTCATCGGTTATTTTGATATACGAACGAAAATCACCGGAAAGCTAGTAATTACACTTTTCGCTTGAACTGTGAAATTATATGGTTTTTTTTTTAATTCGAGCTGTAGATTTTTTTTATTTTTGCAAAATGAGGCCTTTAAAGGGTAAAGTGTACAGATAATGTAGAAACGGGTGAGGCAAGACGGACAACTATAAAAATAAGAAACAATACATTGTACGCGAGACAACTTTTCAGACTTAGTAAAAGAATTAACGTTCAAAGACGAAGAATTGATTCTTCGTAGTAGAAAAATTGTGTCTCGAGAAAAGTCGAGTATTTTATTTTCTTAACACAACGAGACATTTTTAATCGACGCGAGAGACATTGGTTGTTTGCGGAAAAAACATTGTATTCGCTGCGACTCGACGGGAGGTCAAACGTTATTTTTCATTTACGGCGAAAACTTAAGAACCTCCTTGTGTCTCTTTGTTCGTGCACTCGGTATTCTTATTTTTCGTCATTCGCTATTTTTGCCTCTCGGCTTCGACTTCCCTTTCGTGCCTTCTTTCCGCTCGCGACTCCTGCAGCAGCGGGGGCGCGAGTGCGAGTCTAGCGGGGTTGAGGCAAGAAAAAGAGGTGAAAGAAAGGGAACGAAGAGGACGGAGAGAGCCACACGGTCGCCAGAGAGGCCACACGTGGGACGGGCCCCTGAACCCTCGGCCTCACGCGGAGTTTCCGACCGAAAAGCAAAAAGGACTTCCCGCTTTGCCAACGCCGAGAATAAAGTCAAAGAATAAGAGTGCAGTGATCTCGCGGCTGCTGGTCGTGTCGAGGCTCCCGTGGGACTCGAACGGACACACGGTTCTTCGCGAAAGCATCGACTTTCGTTTTTTTTTTGTATGCCTTTATTTTATTTTCAATGTTTTTCGATACCGACTTTTCCTCGCTACCCCGCTCTTCGTTTCTGGTTCGCGGCTAATGCCTTCTTCGCACATCGGAATATTCTCGAGTCACGATGACCACACAAAAGCGAATAACGGAATCGTCGAACCGGAAAATCGTTTCGAATTAAGTATTTTATTACTGGTTAACAAATTAATTATAAATTAACGCTTATTTAAGATTTTATGAAATTGCGTCAACTCCGACTTTTATTGCATTTACATAAATACGGGACATTTGAAAAAATGATCACCGATAAAGGTTCGGATATGTAAAAAAAAAACTTAAATGGTAAATATCCGTTCTATCTGCACTGATAAAAAAATACGGTTGATTCAACTAAGATTCGGGCAGGAACTTTTAGAAAAATACTTAATCGGTACACCTAAAAAATGGGTTAGTTCAACAATGTTTTGGTTGATTTCACCAAAACATTTTTGAGTCATTAAAATATTTTGTTCGACCAACTGAATATTTATTTGAACGTCCCTGCCCGAATCTTAGTTGATTCAACTGTACTTTTTTATCAGTGTGTGGTGTTCGAAGGCTCGGGGAACTTTTGAAAAACTTCTCTCACCGAATCGTGGTTAACCCGAGAACGTCTGGTACCTTCAAACAATGTGGACAAGTAAACTGGACCACAGGTACCGAAGTAAAGCAGAAAGAAGAGCTGCTAAGTCGGGAAAGAAGCGGATTTCACGAAACTATGCTGTCTTTTGTAGGGCTTTGTATTTCTACACTGCGTCGCGTATACTGGGCGGTACCGAGTGATCGAGAGCGAACGAGAAACAGGCGAAAATGAAAACAAAAAACATTTGAGAAAAAAAAACGAAAAATCCATTTTGAGTGTTTCAAGAGACTCGCAAGACTTTTAACAGAGGGAAAGTTATACCAGAGTTCTCGGTCGTTTATACCTCCCCTTGTAAGACGTCTTTCGGGAAGTCTCTTGTTCCCAACACGGCCCTGGTCGGCTCTCTCCTTCGCTCTATCTTTCCTTCTCAGCCCCTCTTGCATTCCTGGAAGCAGATCCCTTCTCGGAAGCCACAGAGACCTCGCTATACCCAGTGTTTCTTTCCTCTCACAGCGCTCTTCTTTTTCTGCCGATATGATGATCGGACGTTTCTACATATATCTATATACGACTTTTGTCGATTTATATTGCATCGAAAATGAAAATTTACTTTCGACAGGGCGACAAAATGTATTCATTTTTGTAAGGTCATTTAATATAAGTAAGGGGTAAAAGCTCTTTCCCCCCCCCTCCCCCCCAATGGCACCGAATATGTAAATAATATCGGTTCAAACAAACTATTAAGACATATCAATGAAGCTTTTTCTAAAAAAATACCAATAAGAAGTTACCTAAAAAAATTGAATTTTTTTGGGTACCTTCCTCCTATGGATTCGTAGGATTCGATCGTATGGATTCGTAGGGTTGACGACGAAAAAATAAGTTCGAAAGTATCTTCCTCTTATTCTGTTGATCATTTATTTATAAAAATAAAAAATATAGATATATTCCTTGCTTCCGTTTAAACTTGACGGTATTATAAAGAAATCAAGAGGAAACGAGCCTACAATCGGATTATGTATAGTGGAGAACGGGGAGGACGGAGAACCGGGTCGTCCGATCAATTGACGAGTTAAGAGGCTCGAGTAGCGAACCCGTCACCCACACGTCGAATCTCGTACGATCTTGTACATTAAGCATTATTATATCGACGGCTACGACGACACACCGAGCTCTCGTTCCGATTATTTCACGCGTCCATGTTGGACTTCCTTTTGTTTTTGTTACTGCACGCTTGCTCCATAGATCAATGGATTCGTGCCATGGTCGCCGGTTCGCCCACGCTTCATAATGCAGACTATAGCACGCCTATTTGTGTATCACAGTATTTTCGATCACCGTCGAGACGGTCGAATTTCAGGTTTTTCGAGTTTTTCGGTCTCGGCGAGTTTACCGACCAACGCACTTTTCGCACCTGCAAGCCGATAATATTTATTAACTCCACATTAAAATTAAAATACATATTCCTTACAATATGCTCCATACTAATTTCAATCAATATCCACTGGAATTACTCTAACGCAGTTTTGGTAAATATTATATCGCAAACACAATATTGCTCGTTACATTAATCGATGGGAAATATTGTAAGTTTACCCATTAATATTTGTCGTTTAATATTCACATCCAGTGAAACCCAACTTAGAAATATTTCAATAAAAATGGTATAAAGATTCATGAAATATTCTCAGTGCAAGTTAGAACAGAGTTAAGAGAAGTGCTTGACTCGACGTGTCGATGATGATGGCAGCTGGTCCGACGATCGATGGACCAGTCGCCTTCTCATTACGTCACATCTTATTTGTGACGAATACGGCCCTTGTCTCGGCTTGGGCCCGCTAGCGAATCTCAGGCGACTTGCGAATATTGTTTATTCGGGCTAAACTAGGAAACGAGCGTGTAAACTCGCCGCCTCGAACTACGTTGCCCTCAACGTTCGTTACGATATGGACCACATTAATTTCGAGCATTATCCGCTGGAATTACCGTAGCGCAGGTTCGATAAATATTAGTCGCAAACATAATTTTGTTCGTTACATTAATCGACGGCAAACCGATCTATATTTGTCGTTTAAAATTCACGTCCCGTGAAACGTAATTCAGAAGCATAGGGGAGAGCGGGGCAAAATGGCACAGCGGGGCAAAATGGCACAGCGGGGCAAAACGGGATAATGAGACAAAACGCAATTTTCCAATAACTTTTGGATGGTGGCGATGGTGGTACGTGGGGCAAGACGGGTTAGAAAATGCGAATGTGTCGTTGGGACAAAATGGGGCGCCCAAAGATTATTGGAAAACTGAGTTTTGCCCTCACTGTCCCGTTTTGCCCCGCTGTACCATTTTGCCCCGGTCTCCCCTAGAGAATGTGAACCAAGCCATCCTCTAAGTGATGCGTTATTGTTAAAATTTCTAATTTTCCGGAATTATAGTTGACTAAAAAAAGGAAATAAAAAAAAGTAAAAAAATGAAAAATACATTCCCGCAGGTGTGCAGGAAGATATGATGCGTTGGCATTTCCGGCCTATTCTCATATCGCTGCACTCGCAAAAATCTCGGAGCGCTGTACGCCGCTGCTGCTGCTGCCGCGTACAAAGCCGGGTGGGGATATAAGAGATACCCGCGGGGAGGTTTTGAAAATAAGACGAAACAAAAACTGTGCGAGTAAAGTGGTATCGCGCGACCAGCATATACGGGCAATTTATATTATCGCGCCTGGAGGAGTCGCCGGTGGCCCGGAAGCGGGTAGTGTGTGCAGCACACCCTCGTCTCGTATATAAAATTTCACAGTGGCGTGAGGCTGGGGGCTGCACAGGAGCTTCAATTATAATGCATCCAGGAGAAATATATTCCGTCGCTTAAGTTTCTCGATTAAATGCAACGTCGTCGACTATAATATTCCGTGACTAAAGTCGGAACGGCCTATTTCCCATTACGCCTGTACGTCGCAAATCATCCCTACCAATATCAATAGACGAAAATACAAACAAAATTTTACCGTAAAAATTAAGTGGGTAAATATTCACTTGGTTAGATTTTTTTTTTTATTCGAAGGCAATAATTCCCAAATTAACCCTAATCACAGCAGCAATCCGACTAAATCAGTTTTGATTAAAAAATGTCATTACTTTCGGTTGTTTTTTTTTCATCAGGGAAATTTAACGTATTCGTTGCAGCCTCGGTCGCTTACATCGGTTAATGAAAACACTCCGTCTCGGATTCCCTCGGCGCTATAAATACATGCAGATTTAATTCATTCGGTGAGCAATATGATGTTTTCATTCAGCGGCGTATAATACAGCCGAGTGTTCTGCCTCGCGCAATGTGAGAATTATGCGAAAGAACGCACGTTTGTAAATGCGTGAGAGAGTGCGGTCACTCGCGCGGGGGTATGGGAGAGGGGGAAAGGAGAATCTATCGTTCCGAGATGCAAATCGTTTCTCTCTCGGCCCACGCGCGAATTTCATTGTGTACCCACTTGTTTGCTCACTCGTCAGCGTGTACTATAGTGCGTTTAACGCGGTCCTGAGCCGTTTATGGACGGACGTGCACAATCGTTTTTTTTCCACTATAGAATATCGAAGCAATAGCGAAGCTATATAGAAGCTATATATAAGCTATATATAAGCTATATACAAGTTGTATATAAGCCGTATATAAGTTATATATAAGCTGTACATAAGCTATATATAAGCTATATATAAGCTATATATAAGCTATATATAAGCTATATATAAGCTATATATAAGCTATATATAAGCTATATATAAGCTATATATAAGCTATATATAAGCCATATATAAGCCCTATATAAGCTATATATAAGCTGTACATAAGCTATATATAAGCTTAATATGGCTGCGAGCGTGTCTGTTGAAGTTTTCCTTTTATCTAAATTGATCCGTCCGCGATTATTTTATTTTGATATTATGTAAAATTAACAAAAAAGCAAAATTGTTGTACAAAGCGCAACACGTCTTCTCTTGTAAAATTGACAAGAAAATAATCGCAGACGTTTGTGAACGAGAAACTGTGGCGCCAATTTTACCGTGCATCTTCGGTTTCTAAAATTCTCGGCCCCGATTTGACTCTTTATAGTGCGCGAGTTCCCATTCATTAGTTTCGCTTGGTTGTGCGATCCGCGCGATAAGGGAACGAGTCGGGCATGTATATACAGGTATACGCGATAATACACTTTGTACGTCCGCGAGATTGACAATCTCATTTGCCGCAGTCGCCGAGTCGACGACACCTCGGGCGTATTCGAATACAGTTGGAGTCTCGTATTTGAATATCATCGACAATCGTCCGCGTTACCTGGAAGATTCGCGTGCGCGAACTATCGCGGTAGCGGTGTTGCCAAGGCACGCGTCAGAATTTCTCTCGCCGGTGTCGGGAGATTCTAAAAGTGGAATTCGAGGCGGGAGATTGCGGTGGCGAGGGAGGAGAAAATAAGCCAGGAGCGAACGAGCGAGCGAATGATCGGAGCCGCGGAGAACCCGCGTGGGAATCGTTCGTGGGTCAGCCGAGGTCTCACAGCCTCCTCCTTCTCCTCGACGTCCCGGTCTTAATTCAATTTCGTTCAATTCACACACACGTACACACGAGTTATTATTTCTCGCGAGTCGAGCGTACGTGGACGCTCGTGTTCATCATCCCGTTCCTATGATCGAGATGTCATTGAGAGGTCAGCGATACACAGAGCTCTCGGTCATGGTTGTCAAAGTTTGGAACGCTTCATCCGGCAATGTTCAACCCATGGATTAATCGCGCGCTGGATGATTTAATGAACGCTTGGATCGATAAAGATTTCATTTACGCATCCACAAAGTACATTTTTGGATATTATATTGTATCATTTTTTTAAAAATATGAATGTGTAATATAATGTTTAATAGTTTAAGGGTTAACATGGGAAATAAGCTGTTCCATACGATACACAGAGCTCTCGGTCATGGTTGTCAAAGTTTGGAACGCTTCATTCGGCAATGTTTAACCCATGGATTAATTGCGCGCTGGATGATTTAATGAACGCTTGGATCGATAAAGATTTCATCTACGTATCCACAAAGTACATTTTTGAATATTATGTTGTATAATTTTTTTTCAATATGAATGTGTAATATAATGTTTAATAGTATACGGGTTAACATGGGAAATAAGCTGTTTCATGTTCAAATTGCACTTTAACCTTTTCCAGCAAAGTAGTATATTTGTAAAACGTTAAAGTTTTGCTTATTTTACAAAGAGCTCGAAAGAGATCGGTGCCCTTTGTTGATTCGTGCAATTCGCTGTGATACATCTAAGAAACAAAAAAAAAAATTCAATAAAACATAAATAACAAACCTTAACACTATCGTTAACATTACCATCGCAGTACTCGATACTTCCTGTGCATGTAAGGCTCCTAGCAGGATCGCATTGCGCCGTGGCGCCCAAACGAGCTTGTAAATTCTCGCGTCGTTAAAATAGCTTTCCGAAAAAAAAGTGCACGACCGGTAATAGAGGCAAGCTATCGAATTCCAAACAGGCCGCATTGTTTCACCATTCGGCTCACGAACGCGTTGCAGCTATTGGTCCGCGTGCGTGTAGCGGCGGTACAAAAAAAAAAAAGAAAAAAAAAACTCGAATAAATTCACGACGAGCGTCTGGTTTCGGCTGCGGACCGGAAGTGATTCGCCGGATGGGCCGGAAAACGCGGAGACGACGTGTCCACGTTCGTCCCCACCAAAAAAGTCCTGGTTGCAATATAAAACTGTTCCCCGTAACAGTTTATTGAATTCCCTTCGTGGAAGACCTCCGGAAAATAATCCAAAATCGAAACTCTTACTGTTCCAGATAGGCAACTTCCTGGCAGCGCGTGGGTCAACGGTCGATCGAACGCAAAATGTGAACAGTCAGAAACCGAGAACCCGACACGATGAGCGAAGAAATAATCTTGAAGGATTTATCCTCGCCCGGTAACGTAGGAATCCCCTATGCCGACGAGGATGGCACGTGCGCAGTGGTGAACGCACCGCCCCGCCTGGGCCGTTCGAGAATTTTCGCCAAGGAAGAATTGATGTACGCGACCAACCACAATCCCCAGCAGATCAATCACCAGCCTCAGCATCAATTCGCAGCCAACGCGAGTCCCAGACATCGCGTCCCGTTGTCGAAGGTTTCCGGCGCCCGAAATCCGAATCCCGCGTCCAGATCGTCGACGCAAGATCGCCAGGACAATCCCCAGCGAAGATCGAAGATACAGTCCCGAAGAGCCCCGAGCAGAGATGCGATCGTCGCGGAGGACGAGAATCCCCTTCAGCGTTACGAGAACGCTTTGCTGCGGTATCGAAAGCCAAACGCAGGTGGTCTCGGCGGTCCGCGAACGGATCGCCGGGAAGTCCAGAATTTCACCAACAACGGTTACTCCAGCAGCGACAGCGAGTGCGCGGTACCCCGTTACAAGTCGAAGAGCACGAGTTCGCTGGACACTCAGTCGGTGAATAACATTCTGGACGAGTACGAGGATCTCGATTACGGAAGGTCCTCGGACCTCAGCGACTCCGGCAGCATAAGCGTGACCAACTTCGAGGCCGTTATGGATCAACGAAAGCGACAGCAGCAGCAGCAGCAGCAGCAGCAGCTCCAGCAGCAGCAGCAGCAGCAGCAATCCCACCAGGTGGAAAGATCGAATCACGCCGGTACGGACGAGGAGGTCAGCAAGGACCGCGAAGGACGGCAGAAGCATCAGGAGAAACATCACGATCAGCGCGCGAGGATCCCGGCCGAGAGAGCCGAGCCGGTATTCAAGGTCAACCAGCAGACCCAGGTGCGCCAGAGATCGCGGGACCGGCAAGCATCCGGCAGAGAAACGTCGAGCACCAAGCTGAACTCTAGCGGCGAGGAGCCATCGAGATCGAGGAACGACACGAGTTCGGCGACGACCAGCGACAACCGATCGCCGATCAAGCAGCCACCCGAAGTGCTTCTGCGCAAGGGCGAGGTGCAGAAGAGAGTGGACGAGTGGCTGAATCAGACGCAGAGCCAAAACTTCGCGGCACCCAACGGCAAACGCGAGTCGGTGAGGATCGTGTCGTTGGTGAGATCGAGCAGCAGCGCCGAGCCCAAGAATTCCCGAAGGTGCCGGAACGACGCGCGCTCCAGATCCACCGACGAGAACAGCTGCGACAGGCTGAACGGCACGGCGAGCTACGACGACATCAACCGCACCGAGACGACGAGGATCGAGCGGAAGATCGACAGAACGAAGAACGTGACCGGGAACGCCGGCAGAGGAACCTACAGGGATTATCTGGCCGTGAGAAACAGATCGCGTCATCCGACGGATTACGGATTCGTCCACGGCGGCGGAAGATCCGCGGAGACGGCGTCGGCGGGTTCGAGGATTCCTCAGAGAGGTCACTTGATCTCGAGTTCGAGAAGACGTCAGGTCGCCGACGGCAGCGTCGACGACCGCGCCGTCGCCTCCAGCGCCTCGGGGATTCCGTCGAGCGCGTCATCGCCCGTCAAGCAGGACAAGAACGCGTCGCGCGGCGGAAGAACGCTCGCCGTTGAGACGAGGATCGGCGGGGCTTTCGCCAAGACGAGACCGGATCAGTCGTCGTCGAGCAACGGTCCGGCAGCCTCGACGGCTTCGACGCCGATCTACGCGAACGGTCGAGCGGCTTCGTTCAAGCGCGCTCGGAGCCACGAGCGGAATGCAGGTTTCGCCGCTGGCCGCGGTACCGGTGTACCGGTTAAGGAAGATCAGCAGTCTGGCACCGCGAGAACGAGAGGTGGCCACCAGCAGCAGTTCGCATCGAAGGGCCAGCCGGCCAGCAGCTCGGACCCGGCGCAGCAACAGGCCACGGCGACCTCGCCAAATAAGGTCGGAGAAAGTAGGCGCCCGCTCGTTGCCGGTCGACATCCACGGGTACGCGAAGATTCGATCGGAGGAGCCCGCAGTAAATCGTCCGAGGTATCGCTGACGCAGCAGCGCGTCGAGACGAATGAGATGGAGGAGGATAATGTCGGACGGAACAACGAGGAATTTAATAAATTTATCGTTCACCGTAGTCCGAGCTGCGGTAAGAAGCAAGAAGAGGAAGAAGAAGGAGTACGGGAGGAAGGGGCGAGCAGGATTATCGAGAACGTCAAGGAAACTTCAGGTAATCCGGCTGGTCAGGTCTCGCCGCGCAGTCCCGAAGAATCGAGAAAGCCGCGCCCGCGGCCGGTGAGGGACAATTCGGACGGCGTCGAGGACCAGCCCAGAAGGCCTCCGGCTCCTCCGCGGAGGGATCAGAGCCGGCGGACGGAGCAGACCTCCGGGAACGATCGACGATCGCCGGAACTTCCGTGCTCGAGTTTCAGGCCAACGAAGAGAATGTACTCGGCTCTGCGTCAGCTGAACGAGCAAAACTCCTTCACCGGTCCATCCGCCGACAGTCAGATCCACGCCGGCGACCCGTCGGCCAAGTCCCACTACGCGGCGCCGAAGAAGATGGAGAGGATCCACGACAGATCGCTGCCGCAGTCGCGTGTAATTCACTCCAACGACCTGGAGTCGATACTGAAACCCGCGGTTCGAGCCTCGGCTTACGGCGAGGCTCCGGAAAACGAAACCGCGAGGTTCTTCAACGATTCATCGACGATACTCGATACCAACGACGCGGAGACTGCCGCAGAGGTCGCTCGCGACGGAACCGAGATCGGCAACGAAGTCCGAACTGTCGAGAGTCCGAGAAACCCGAGGTATCCGGAAATCGGTTTGGACCAGTGCATAAAGATGCAACGAAGACATCCGAGCGCGAAAGTCGCGAGCAAGGAGCACCATCCGGAAACGAGAGAACTGCCCGGCGTTCACACGAAGAGCTCGTGGGATCGCGACGATGGCATCGTCAACGAACCGGTCAAGACTTTCGGCACTTTCCAACCCGGCAACACGACGAACCGTCACAGCCCCGAAAGGGGCGAAAAGACAATATCGTGCAGGGACGATGAGGACGTCGACGAGGCTGTGGTGGTTGACGTCAACGACGAACCTACTTATCAGGAGCTCGACCTCCCACCGACCGTCAACGTTTCCATAGCCAACAGCTACGAGGCTCGAAGCACTCTGCGGTTGGACAGGAATCTCGGTGTCGGCGCCAGAGATTCTGACAATCACGTTATCGAAAAGATATCTTTCGTTGCTGCCCGTGAGAAATCGCCGATTTTCAATATCGACGCCGATTCGGCTACTGGCGAGCATTCCGGCCAGTTGAGTTTCTCGGGAAACAGCGCGGACGGTAAATCGTCCGGCGGTGACGAAAAGAAATCATCTTCTCGGGAGAAGAGCGGGGAGGAGCGCGGAGCGGTGGTGAACGAGATACTCGTGAAGAATCTCCGATTTCAGCAGGATGTGTCGAGGCAGGATTCGCCCCATCGACTCGCCGGTCCGATGATCGGCTCGAAACCTTTCAACTTCAACAGCGTGCTCAGCGACGACTACGAGAAGATTCAGGCCGGCGACTGCGCGACCGGCGAGGAGACGAAAATTTACGTGACCAAAGAGGAAATGGAGAGGCAGAAGATGATGGACCTGTTGCGGCGCGGCGACTACGAGGCGGTACAATCGGTGAGTCCGATCAATATTTTAATATATTTTCATACTTGCAAATAAATTTAAAAAATATATCATTTTAACCTTTCGAGGCATCGAGCGAATATGAAACATCTTTTCGGACTGAACTTTTAATTTGGCAATAAGGAAGGAGAAAAATTTGAAGAAATTCCTAAACAGTCTTATCAGTGTACGATTAATGTTTCCCAAATTTGGCAATATTTCATCAATAATTAAAAAGATGTAGTGCTCTGACTACCTTCAGTGAACATTTATTTTGGCAATAAGGAAGGAGAAAAACTTGAAAAAATTCTTAAACAGTCTTATCAGTGTACGATTAATGTTTCGTGAATTTGGCATTATTTTATCTATAATTAAAAAGATGTAGTGCTCTGACCAACTTCAGTGAGTCAATGACTAGATATTTTATTGCGCCTCGAAGGGACATGCCCGATCTATCGAGCCTGTAATATAGTCAAAAAAATAACGTGCGAGTAACAGCTTCAAGAGCTCCTTGCACCCAGAAAAATAATTTAATTGACGGCCGCCGTTTATTTGGTTTAAGTAAAATATCTATTCAATTACAATAAACATTTATTTAAGTTAAGTAAATAATTACTAAAATGAAATAAATATTTATTTGAATAAAATAAATATTTTACTTGAATGACATAAAGGGTGGCCGTCAAATAAATTATTTTTCTGGATGTGGAGTGAGGTGAAATGGCTTGAGAGACAAGAATTTTTACGCGACCCGCGTCTTTTCTGCCGCATTGGCTCGCACGACCGTGCGACTATTTGAATAATGGCTGAGCGTCTCGGTGTCCTTGGAGGGTCGAGAATATCGTCGGCCTTAGACGCCGTTTGCCGGCGTGTGTGTCCTCCGAGGTGTACACGAGCTTGCGAACCCGAGATACAGTTACTCGAGCGGCGGGAAAAGGGAGCGTTTGAGGGAAAAAAAAGGAGATCGGTATACGCGAGCTCGTAACCGTCCAGGGAGGGTTGAAGGTTGGAGCAGGGGGGGGGGGGGGGGGGGGGTGAGAGTTAAAGTAGAGACGAAAGAGGAAAAGTGTATAGCGTTCGTTGTCGGGCGTGCCAGCGTTGTGTATAGCGACGATTTATGATTCGGTCGGGCTGGGAACCGGGAATTAGGTATGCTGTTCGTACTGCACTTTAACGCGCAAGAAAGACGCAATAAATCGTAGCACGCGCCTCCAAGTACCTGCGTCTTGAGGGGCCGATGCCTTCGAGTCGCAACGAAAACCCCCAACATCCTTAGCCGTGTCTCGATTCACCGGTAATCTTACTTTGACTATAACATCCTTCTATTTATACAGATACCTCGGCGCGTATCGTGTCCGGGGATTCGGAGAGTTACCGACGTGTGGTAATGCAGATCGACGTGGGTGAAAAATTCATAAATTGCATATTTATTCAAACGCCGATCCTTTATAGCACTCTATCTCATGTACCGATGGCTCCTCTCCAAGTGCAAGCAGCTTATTTGATCATATAAAAAATAAAATAAAAAATCAAACGATATCCGTTCCACCCGCTGATAAAATCATCCCGAAATCTCGAGCTCGCGAAAGATCGATCGAAACTTCAAAATCGGAGGAAAAAAAAAACGAACGACACGCGATACAGCAGAACCGTGTCAAAACATTTACGAGCCAGTGTGCCCATCTCCGTTCGCAACCGCTCGTAAAGAACGCGAACGGTGATCGTTCCCGCGCGTGCCGACGACCCTTGTAGGTTCTCACTCCGATTCTGTAGCTTTTCGTTTCTACGTTTTTTTTTGTGTTCCCTCCCGGCCGAGCATCAGATTTTTACGACCTGTTTTTCCGGGTATCTCGGCCGCGACCCGAAGCGCGCGTGGCAGGGTCGAGTGGCCTTCGACCCAGTTGGATCGATCGATCTCCGTGAATCGTAGGAATTCCGGTCGTCTCGCGAGCTCGGTGTCGTCGCAATACTGGTCCCATTCGCGTCTGTTCGAGCGGCGGTCCACGGTCGATTCCTACGGCCATGCGACGAGGGGGAAGTGCAGCGCGATGCAGCGTCGACGCTCTCGTCCTCGTCGGCTCTGGTCCGGGGCTCATAAATTTCTATGATCGAGAGGAGAGAGGCTGGAGGACACGCGTCGTTTGACTCCCTCGAGCATGCTGGACGACGCGTTTGACCCGACACCGGCATCGAACCAGCACGCCGACAGCGGGTACCCTCCCGGCTACAATTTGGTACCCTGTAAGGCCTTCGACCTCACCGCCCCATCGGACCCTCCTGTGTGCACACCTACTATCCGACTATCCTACACAAACCTAATTGCGTATATACGTACACGCGGCTTTTCACGTGGCTGCCTGTGACGTTTGCCCATGCACTTAATTCACCGCGGTGTTCTGTGTATATTATATATATATATATATATATACACTATATGTATATACGCCCGCGCGTACGGACGGTGCGAATGACCGTCCATCTGGAACACGTGATTCACAATCCAAAGTTCAACATTTCTATCATCTCCAGACCCTCTTCGTCACAGATTGCGATAGTTTTTTTTTTTTCTGTAATTGATGGATTTTCGGTAGTGGACATTTTAGAGATATAGATAATAAATGAATGGACCACTGATTGATTTAACGGACCAGTTTCATTTCAATGAGTTTTGGTTTCAATGCAAAATTGTTAAATCCAAAGTCAACATATTTTTTTGTAAATTTTTTAAAAACAATTGAAGTTAAATATTAGTGTTTTTTTCTTACAACACTTTCACCGCAAACGCATCGCGTTGTTACAGATTAATCCAGAGGCCCTTTCTCAGTTTTTATTTACATCCGCCCGTGGTGTTCCCGTATCGCGCAGTTTACACGACATGCCGTTAGGGGGGAACTCGGTGCTCCGGGGCATTATTATATACGTACGAGGGATTCCGTGAATTAATGCCGCCGCGTTAATCGTGGGTCGCACTCGCGGTCCCGGTACGTAATATTCCCACTGCCGCCGTTGCCGCATCGCCCTTCTGCCCGAATCTCCGCGAGCGCTCGCCCGAAAGCCGCGCGACGCTCGGCGAAGCTCGGAAAATCAGAAATTATTAACGCCGGTGCTAACAGCCGCACCGGCGTGTTTCCCCCCCGCTGTTTCGTAATAAATTTTCGTACTTTTAAAGCCGAATCGTAAGGGATGCGGAGCACGAGCTTTGCACGCAATGCGGTGTGCGGATACGACGTGCCCGAAGCGCCCTGTGCGAGCTTCGCGTTCTCGACTGTGGCTTAAATTCGCTGGCTGAAATTTGTCACGGTCGACCGGCTTTGTACCGGAGATCCCGTCCCCACGGTTGCCCGTATGTGCTATGTGCGAATCCGAGGCTGCCGCTGGTTTTGCCGACTAGGGCAACCGGGAGACGAGATTATTGTCACGAGGGTCGGGCAGACGTCGGGTAACGCGTCACGGCCCTGCGAGCTTGCACAAAGAGGTCCATCCAGCACACGCCCGCACGTTGGTATGAACAGGGCAACAACAAACCCTCTTGAAGCGCATCGACTCTCACCGGTGCGATACATGTTCCCTCCGTTCCCTGTGTCAAGGTTTAAGCCCTTCTCGTTCAGGCACAAAGCGAAGATGGAAGAGAAGCTCCGTTGGTGCTTCGAAAGTTCGATGGACGGTAATAGGGCTGTAGGGTCAAAGTGAATGTGGGCCACTAAAATGTTGGCCCTGCGCACAGGAAAAATAAGTGCCAACGTTTCTTGTCCAGAAATGTTCACAATTACTTTCCTTTTTTATGGTGTCCAGCGGCCCTTGAGGTTCTTGGAGTCTTGGAATTGTCCTTGAATTTTTGCCGATCTCGAAAAAGTCCTGGAATGTCCTTGAATTTCACCTAATGTCCTTGAATTGTTTACTTCCCCGAAAATTTGAGTTTGTTTAAAAATGTATATTTAGATCAGTAAATGTTTCTGTCTTTTTTAAAATGAACTGCCACGTACTTCGACGTATTTTTTCCCGCTGAACACGAAGCCGTTGGCCTTTTTGGGGCTGAAGTACAGTGAGACATTGAAAGTCTCGATTTTATGCACGAAAAATCGCATTTTTGGGAATTAAATGGGAAATATTGGGTTGGGAGTAAAATAATTGTCATATTTGTGATCAGCGGGAAAAAATATGTGAAATATGACCTAGAAACAAAAAAAATCGATTAAACAACGATTTTTCACTTTTTGAGCCACTTTTGAAAAAATGTCGATTTTCGTGGTTTCAAAGGTTGATATCTCGGCTCTCAATGGAGCTAGGAAAAATCCGGGTTGCCCATCGTGTTCTACGGGAAAAAATACACAAGATAGGGCCTTGTGCGAAGTTTTAGAGTCGTTTTATCGTGCCGTTCGAGTACGTTGAAAAACGTGAAAAATGGCATGCAAAGGGATATTTTATGCCTTGAAATGTTTTATGAAATATTTTTTTCTGCATGAAATGTTTTCTTCGTTTATGAAATTAACTGCGACGTACTCCGACGTATCTTTGTGCGCTCTTACGTCAAACGGATTCTACTTGAAGTGTATCGTGGTTGCATTGCTTCTTTGTCCGTGTCGTCATCGAGAACACCATTCTCGAGCTTGAGGGAAATAAAAGTGGTGTTATCGATGCTCGGTCACGTGTGTTTGAGATTTCTAAAAGAAAAAAAAAGTTAAGTGGACGATTATTGCGGAAACAAGGCCGCAGCTAGTCGTGATAGTTTCCTCAATCAACCCGCCCCCAGGTGCGAAAGCACGCGAGGCTTTGATGCGAGGGCTCCTTTGATGATCTCAAAAGGGCTCGCAGTTCGGGCCCGAGGGTCGAAGTCGAGGGGCTCGTTATAACCCGGACGTAGGCTCGAGGCGGTAAAAGGGCAAATTCATTGTCCTTCAAATCTACGGACATTAATGAGAGGCTTTGATTGAAGAGCCGCGATATGCGGTGCACAATTTTATATCGTTCAAGCCTAAAATAGTTTGGGAAGACGCTAGGGATAGCAACGTGAATATGGGACAAGTTAGAGATCTGAGAAAATGTCAGAAAACGTCAGAAAAATACTCGAATAGGTTCGAATAGGTTCGAAAGAGTTATAATATTTTAACACACATGCAGGCAAAAAAATGATTGGCGGCATGTCTAAAGTAGCATACTTTATCGAAGATTTTATTGCCTGGTCGATTCACATTCCTTATGCTTGAATATTCATTATAACGTGTCAGGTTCCTTTCGGGTTTGATCGGCATTGGGCAGTTTGTTTATTTTTTTTTCCGATAACTATAGTATATATGTTGTTGCCCAGCCTTATTGCGACGGGGTGCACGTTGATTGAAACTATCGCGCGGACGTATAGGGGGGAGGGTATTGCTAGGATACGACCCACGCGGTATCGCGATTGAAATTGAATTCCTCGGGGTCTCCCGCCGCGAGCGATCTCGTCCCGGTGAATCGTTTCGTTCTAGGATTAAATGCCTATCTATCCGGGGGTTCGTCCATCAGCGGTTCGGTTCTCAGATCGGCTAAATACTGGCGAACACTCATCGCAAGATTAA
The DNA here is from genome assembly GCA_933228735.2 of Amblyteles armatorius. Lineage (NCBI taxonomy): Eukaryota > Metazoa > Arthropoda > Insecta > Hymenoptera > Ichneumonidae > Amblyteles > Amblyteles armatorius. The sequence goes on from OW121696.1 coordinate 2,729,941, forward strand.
CATTAGCAAGGTTACCGGCACTTAAAAAAAAATAATAATAATAATAAAGCAACAGAAAAAAGGTCGAAAAGAGAATTTCTGAAAATTGTCGGAACTTCGGTCCTTCGATTAATCTCATTTCCACACAATCCTGGGCAGCTGCAAGTGGAGCGGTAAGCTTCCGTTATCCAAACTCCCCTAACGAACCACACTTAAGTGCTTTGCAAGGAGCGAAGAAATAAATGGATAATAAAAGAAGAGAGCAAAAAAGGAACAATAATGAAATCCACGTCCCCACGTCCGGATTCAACGATAAGAAACTAATTAAAAATTCCCCCGGTCAGAGGGTCATTGAGAGTAACTTTTGAATAACCTCTGTGAAAAGCTTCTCTTATCGCGACACCGTGCCACTTATTTCGTGTTCGTCCGTTCACATTTTTGGTGTCCAGCCATCCGCGCCGTCGAGACACCATTCGACTGTCTTCGGCCCAAAGCTGCCCGCGACCCTGACCTACCTCAACGAAAAGCAACGAAATTTTCTCGCCTTCAACCTCTCTCGTGAGGGAGAATTCTCTTCGCTCCCGATCCGATACGGAAAATAAAATAGAACGGAAATTTACGCGGTAATAAGTTTTATTTTTGTATTCTCTTGTTCCCATTTATCGTTCGTTATTTTTTGCCGCAACGATAACAGCCGCGAGACGAAGCTTCGACTGGTCGATCGCAGCGTCTCGACAGCTCGAAACATTTTTCTTTTTTTTTTTTCAACCGGAAACTTAGAACGTATGTATAGGCGTACATCGGGCTCTCTTTCCGTTTGCGCAAGCTTGAACGACGAGAGGTCGGACGGGTGCCGGATGTTCGTGGCCCACGCGAGGGAGGATATTACGTTGCCTGGGGGATGTTTCACTGCTGATTCTACTGCTTTGCTATTGTGGCGGTCGGGGCCAGGAGCCGTTAAGGATGGAGCAAAGGAGAGATAGAGAAAACTAACGGATACCGTGCGGCGTTATAGACTGTGCACTGCTGCTAGGATATTACCTTCTCGTTGGCCAGGCAGCGCTCTACTTCCGCCTGGGATGTTTACGCATTCAGTCTATACATAAGCATTAGCCCTTTGACGCTCAGTGAAAAAAAAAGAAGAAAAAATCATCATTTCAAGACCTCTTTACCATTCTTTCTTTTTATTTGACTTTTTTTTTATCGGCTTCCAATAATACGAAAGACGGTTTTATCACTTTATAGTCTGCCTCGTTCATTTTGTTTCACCGTGAAATAAATATAGACGAACAGGTGTTTTTGGGGATTTAAATCGGGGGAAAAAATATAAAGTTCCCTAAAAATGGGTATTGAAATAACCCCTCATCGATCGGCGTTTGGAGCATCCAATTTTTTCGGCATGTGCCCGTGAATATTTGCGTTCAAAGCGCATTAGCTGGTACAGACAGAATATCGGCAACGAACGACAACGGCACAACCATTGTATCCGGATAGGCAGATAGTGGACAGATAGAATCGGGATTAGAGTAAGTAAGAGATTCGAGGAGATTATTTGATCGTTACGAGTAATTCGGTGGGAATGACGGACCGGTGGAGGAAACCGTATCGCTCTTCCCGGATCAACGTTCGTGAAATTCGTAAGCTGTATAAATTCGATTATCCGTACCGCGTGGATTACGCATTATGATTATTTTGGAATGCCAATGAAATCCGCGGTAAGACGCGGAAATTTGATGCAACACGGACGATAAATTTAACTGATAATTCAAAGCCGTCGGAATTTGTTGTCGAACAATCGATTTCGAAGAAAAATAATCGGATGTTGGATTCTGATTATTTGATGGAATTTGATGTCGAACAATCGATTTCGAAAAAAAAGAATCCTATGTTGGATTCTGATTATTTGATGGTATTTGATGTCGAACAATCGATCTCGAAAAAAAATAATCCTACGTTGGATTCTGATTATCAGTAACGACACGAACGACACGAACGAAGATCTTTTGACATCGTCGATCTGATCGCGAGGTAGCGTCGAAAAGAATGCCAGCTTCGGGAGAGTGTATTCGATGTTCGGTCGCACAGGTTTAATGTGATAGACGCACGTTATATATATATGTGTGTATCAGCGATTCACGAAGAGCGGCAAGGTTGCTCGGCGTTTTTCACCTCGTCGATCAAGGGGCTCATTCTGGCGCGAAGCAGCTCCTCCAGACGACAAGGGACGCCCCCGGATGGGTTCAATGTTTCCTCCCTTTCGCTAAAGCCTTCGACCTTCGGGCTTGCCGACTAAAGAACTTCCTTTTTTTTTATCATTATTGAACGTCAAACGTTAGGCGCTTTGGAAATTTGCGTCGGAAATCATTTTTCGTTATTCCGTCACATTCATTCCGGTTCTGAATTTATTAATAATCTTTCTATATTTCTTCGATATTTTCTATATTTCCGTTCTTCTTTTTCTAATGGTTTTTTAAATTTATTGGTTGTTGCGAAGAGTATATGAATTATGGTCGATCGAATTTTTTGGTAGGGAAGGACCGTCTGGGTCCTTCCACCAGTTTCCCTTCGACAAAAAGTACAGATATGTTTTTTGCCGTGTATTCCCGTCCTATTTTCCTTTAGCCCGGTATTTTATCGACTCGGGATCACGACAAAGCCATGTCGGATACACGCCTTGAAGAGTGTGCACCGTGAAAGGGCCGTACGAGGCAAACCGGATAAACCGAGAAAGGATTTGGGAATGAGATTTTCGCCGGAAGGAAAGAGAGCGCTTCGGCTGTGCCGGAAGCGAAAAAGCGCGGCAAGGCGTGTATATGAAAAGCTTGCCCACGGTCTATTGTCGTCTCACAACCTTTGAGGCGACCGCACCGGGTTTGCCTACATTCGCTTCACAAAATGGTGACGTCACTCTAAGATTTTTTTGAAAATCACTTATGGGCAAGAAAATGAAAAAAATAAAAAAAATTGAAACTTTTCGAGCGAAAACCAAAATTTTATAGCGACACATCTAAAAACGAAAAGTCTATCGCGTGCAATAAAAAAAAAATTGAAAATATCTGTTGTCTCTCTAAATTCTTATCAAGGTTTTCTTCAATAAAACGATGACATTAAAATCCATGCATTCTTGGAGTGTCATCGAGTACTCAATCCAATTTCGTGACACTGTACGAGTACAATTTTTGTTTCCGCTAATTTAGACGCGAGAGCAACCGACAAAAAGTGCAAAGCACACAAAGGGAAACGTCGAATGGGTTCCAAGCACGCTCAGCAGTGCGAGTATCCGCGTTTGTTCGCTTTTCCGCAAGCCCTTTGTGGTTTTCATTTGAAAAAGGTACTTCTACGGTCGCGGAGAGGATTCAGAGTGGTGAATTGTCACGGTAGCCCGAATATGTTCAGAGGGAGGGGGAGGGGGGGGGGGAGGAAGGGGGGGTTGGTAAGCTCAGCCAGTACAGCTAGCCTGTTGATGGAATTACGCTGTAAAAAAAAAAGCAAGGTATATACATGCGCTGCAAAAATTGTAAGGGTTACCCCTTCTCATTTTTCCACTTTCAAAATGGCCAAATATTTTTTTTTCGAGGTATCGATTTTTTACCACCTCCATTGGCTTTAAGTGGCCCATTCCGGCTCAAAACACATGCAACTTGTGTTTTTTTAGAAATTTTAAAAATTGACCATTTCCAGCATAGGGAATCCTATGTTAAATTTTGCGAAACGGCACTTTTTTACAAAAAATTTCGAGATATCGAATTAAAACCTCCGCCATTGTTTTCAAGTGGCATATTTACCAAACGATTTCATCAACGAAAAAATTCTACAAAATTTTTTACCACCTCCATTGGCTTTAAGTGGCCCATTCCGGCTCAAAACACATGCAACTTGTATTTTTTTCGAAATTTGAAAAATTCACCATTTCCAGCTTAGGGAATCCTATGTTAAATTTTGCGAAACGAAAATACGCTATAAAAAAAAAAGCAAGGTATATACATGCGCTGCGTGTACACGCTGCACGCAAAACTGTAGGTACAGTCAACACGAAACTTTTTTGTTTCCATTTTTGCGCATACCTGACCCTTCTTCGTGTTTCTGTTTTGCAACCAGTTCGACGAGCACTCTGTTCGCGTTTTTTCCACTGTGTCCTAATTCCAGTGAACCAGCCCAAAAATAGCCCGTTGGCCGGGCGTTTGGACCGGAGACGAATGGGTTAGATAAATCTTGTAATTGACTCTCGAACAGCACTGAACAGCTGAATATCAATTTTATAGTCGGCTGAAGATCTTTAAAAAAAATCATCCGCTGAAAAGTTCTTATATTTATTATTCATCTTGCGTATGAAAAAAAAAAAGGTTCGTCTCTTCGGATGGGAAATTTACTGTCGCGCGTAAGCAGCAAGGTTGGCCGGGCGTTCGGACCGGAGACAAATGGGTTAGACAAATCTTGTAATTGACTCTCGAACAGCACTGAACAGCTGAATATCAATTTTATAGTCGGCTGAAGATCTTTAAAAAAAATCATCCGCTAAAAAGTTCTTATATTTATTATTCATCTTGCGTATGAAAAAAAAAAGGTTCGTTTCTTCGGTTGAGAAATTTACTGTCGCGCGTAAGCAGCAACGGTGAAATTTCATGAAACTAACGTGAGAGAGAGAGGTTTATCGGACAAGTTTTCCGAGGGGAACGGGCCGCGCCCCAAAGTGCGATGGCGCGGTATAACACACCGAGTCTTCGTCGCTGTGCGATATTCGAGAGGGAAGGAGAGACGCGCGCTCGCCATATCCAGCTCGCGGCTCGGGAACCGCCGGCGGCTCGGCGACGTTTTCTTTCTCTCGTTTTATCGCGCGACCGCGATGAAACCGCGCGAAAAGAAAAAAAAAAAGAAGTTGAAGTTGAGAGCGTGAGGCTAAAGTGAGGGGGGAAAAAAATAAAATAAGCGATGCAAGCCGGATACACGCTACCTTGTAAAGAAGCCGAGCCGGTTATGGAAAATTGGAAAAGTTCGTGCGGCAGCGAGACGAGGACGGAATGCATTTTCGGCCGGAAGTCCGCATTGGCTTCGCCGCGGTGTCGCTCGTTCTTCATCTCCCGTTTCGCCACTGTGCATCGAGACGCTTATTTGTTTTCTTTTTTTTCGTATTTTACATGTCGCCCGAGTATCTTCAAATTAGCGCCCTGGTGGGAACCGGGCCAGTGCACCCAGAAAAATAATTATTCGACGGCCACCCTTTATTTGGTTCAAGTAAAATATTTATTTGATTTAAATAAATATTTATTTGATTTAAATAAATATTTATTTGATTAAAATAAATATTTATTTGATTTAAATAAATATTTATTTGATTTAAATACATATTTATTTGATTTGAATAAATATTTATTTCATTTCAGTAATTATTTATTTCATTTCAGTAATTATTTATTTCATTTCAGTAATTATTTATTTCATTTCAGTAATTATTTACTTAATTTAAATTAATATTTATTGAAATCAAATAAATATTTTACTGAAACCAAACAAACGGCGGCCGCCAAATAAATCATTTTTCTGGGTGTGTTGGCGCGGCGTCGGCCGGTGTTCGCCCAGCGTCGGCCAGCACCGGCACCTCAACGGCCGACCATCTCGCGTCCGGCGAAGCTTTTCGCAAACGATAGCCACAAATTCGTCACGGAAGTTGGACCACGGAAATTTGTCAAAAGAAAACCTGTCCCAAACTTCGTGCCCCTCATACGTGAAACGAGAGACCGCGGTCTCGGGACTCGGCCGTGAGTGAGGCGCGCCAGTTTCTCTACGCGAAGTGGCCTTCACTCTTTCCGCTATTCGCTATGTCACCGCACCGGCGCTCCCGTCCATCGCGTTGTCATCCCCGTACAGCGGCTCTGAAACAGCTCTAGCCGGACAACCGTGTGGATGTCCATTAATCTTCATTCTTCGTCATAAACCGTAGAAATAAAAGGTTCTGCACATCTCTTTCCCCTCTCCCTTCCCCCTTGAATCCTTTACCATCGTGAGTGAGGAAAAACCGCGCCGGACAATCCATGTTTCACAGTTTGCGGACATTAACACGAGCCACAATTCCACCGCGGTATGTGAAACTTGGACGTTAAAAAAAAACAAAACTTAATTGCCGGTCTAATTACCGCAATTACAAGTCGCCGAATGAGCTCGGGGATCCACCGATGGCCGCGCTGTTGAGGGGGGTCTCGCACAGTTCGGCGGACAACGGGTATCCAGTGTCCCGGTCGGTACTTTAGTTTTACCGTACCTGCCGGTCCGCCGTTACACTGCATATCCGCAGCAGCCGGAGACACTACCGCAGCATCTCGTGATATAATAATCGGCCAAATTTAATGAAACATTACGAAACACTCTGGCCCTTCCGAACCAGAGATTTCGCCGGATGACGTAATCGTGGTAGAGAAAAAAATGAGATACAGTGAAACGAAACAAAAATAAAAAAGGATCCAACATCTAGGTGCACTTTTAGAAATTGAAACGGGATTGGCGGTGAGGCGACGAGGGACTTGCCGCAGTCGGAAGACGGACGAGAATTTATGCTCGAGCATCTGGCGTCGGCTTAATAAAGCGAAAAAGATAGGAATAAAAAAATAGAGGAGGGCAGAAGAAAAAAAAAAACGACGAAAGAGTAACAGAGTGTAAAATAGTGGAGGAGTCGCAGTGTACGCGGCCTGGCAGCGACTTGAGACGTGAAACTTAATTAGGGAGTGACTCTCGGGCGGCACGTTGGAGCTTCCAGCTCGGCTCTCGTCGACGCCGCCGGTTCGCCCGGCTACCGGCCACGCGGCTCGCCGAGCGGTAACTCACCCCCCCCCCCCCCCCCCCCCCCCCCCCCCCTGGTACAAAGTCGGCTCGCACCGGCGGAAATCTTTCACCACCGTAGGCGAAGCCCTCTCCGGCGCTCTCGGTTTAACGGAGCTGACGCGTTGACGCCACACGTCGAACAAGAAAAAAAAAGGAATTTAATAGCCGGAACGCACCGCGGCGTCACCGATGGCGGAGCCCTGAAAGGTGGAAAAGCTCGAGGACTCTCCAACGCCGTCGCGAATCCACTCGGGGAAAAATACGAGGGGCGAAACTGAACGAACGCCCGGCTCGTTCTTGCACTCCCAACGTTAATCTCGATCATCCATTTTGGCATGGTTTCGATCAATGTTACTTGCGATTCAACTATTTTATCACCCCTTCAATCCTTACCCGATGGTATTTTTCGACCACGTCGCTCACTTTTTAAAAGTCCGTACCTCGACTGTCTCGGAAACAATTAGCCGATTTGTACTCAAAGTGGATCGCAGTAAAGCTTGATTTTCGGGCAGGATATACGGCGAACAATAAAGGTACGAAGTCGCGTGTATAGATATATGTGCGATCGTGAGCTAACGCGAGCCGGCAATTCGAGCGAAGCGCGGTGGAAACTCCGGGTGGTAAAATAGACAAGTAGATATAGGTTTGCGGGGGAGAAGACGAGGGTGGTTGCGATGGTACAGGTCGAACTCTGGCTCGTTGCTCCGTTTACGAGGTCTAGAATGCACGTGCGGGAGAAGTCGTTCGGCGCAGTTATACCGACTCTCACCAGCTATCTTTCGCACTATAGTGCCCCGTAACAGTGCGGACCAGTGTTTGTAGCGAAAGCATCGCATCCTCGAACATTTATCCCGCTGTATCGTCGGGAATTCTCTCAAACCGAGAAAATCTTTGGTTGCACGTGCGAAACTTACGTCTTCGGAGATCCAGCTATGCGTCAAGCATCCCTGATCGCGCTTCTTTCAAAGCTCTCGATAAGACTTATTTAAAAAACGAAGACAATGACTTATATATTACTAACAATAACTATCATACGACTAATTATAATAACAAATGACTTATTTTTTTTTATCAACATTTCCACTAGTTTCCTACCAAGAGTTATTTTAACATCGGAAATTTCTAATGTCCAATAAAAACTTGAAAAAGAAAAGGCGAAATTGGCCAAAAACCATAGAATTGAGGCTCGACAAGCTGAACTGCGATCCGAGTACACTGCGAACGAGTTGACCACGTGACTTCAGTAAACTGTGTCTCACCGAGCGGTCCGCCGTGTGACAAAGTAACCGGTGAGCCGGAGCGTCAGGAATATCCAGTGTCAGCAGTGTTGGGCCAAGAGTGAAACGTCGTACGTGGCGAACTCGGTTTCTCAGCTGTACCCACAATCTCCCTCGTGCACCGTACAGCGGCAATTATTGTCGTTTCTCGTTCCAACCGTCGGCCGAGAGGAACGTCATCTCCGGCGGAACGTTGGGAGACGTCGACGGGGCCATTGTCATTCGGGTGATACCGTGCCGAGAAGCAGATCTAGCTGGTTGCTCATTGTCCATGCGTCATTGCGCCACTGGCCGGTTAGCACTTCGTCCCCGAACCAGGAACGCGCGAATGGATGCCGCATACGTCGCCGACACCCTGAAAGTGGTTCACGCCCGCTGAGTTACACATTGAACGTGACACACGCACGTTTGCCGTGCTCGAGGGTACCATTATTCACCGGGATGGTATTTCACGGTGCAAATGTTAGTGAGCCGTAGCACGAGCGCAGAAACGCATTCCGGCGCATCTCATTCACGTATCCCGCAAGCCACCGGGGGAGCTTTCGAGGATTCATCATCTACGCGTGGGGCTGCACGAACGAGACACTTTAAGGTGTTGCAATTTTAGGGCATTAAAACGCGAACTGTGGCATTAACGGAGCAACATTGCGACTAAAATTACACGGTCTTGTTGACTGTGTGCAAACCCTCGACATACTCGCTTGTGGTTCCGGTAACAGGATTGTCTACTAGGAACAGAAATCGCAACTTGGTAGAGAACGAAGTACCGTCAGGGATACGCGATGAAGTAATTCAGCGGTAAATGTACATGAATCTTGCAGAGTAAACTCGTTCGCACTTAAGAAACGTTTCGTTTGTTGAGGCCCGCAATTTTTTTGTCTTGTTGATTCTTTTATTTGATTGCCAGCGATTAACTTTTCGTCAACATCAGGAGTTTTAATAAACGCATTAAAACGCAAACTGTGGCATCGACGGAGCAACGTTGCGACTAAAATTACACGGTCTTGTTGAGTGTGTACAAACCCTCGAGATACGCGCTTGTGGTTCCGGTAACAGGATTGTCTACTAGGAACAGAAATTGTAACTCGGCAGAGAACGAAGTACCGTCAGGGATACGCGATAAAGTAATTCAGCGGTAAATGTACATGAATCGTGCAGAGTAAACTCGTTCGCACTTAACAGACGTTTCGTTTGTTGAGGCCCACCGTTTTCTTTTTCTTGTTGATTCTTTCATTTTATTGCCAGCGATTAACTTTTCGTCAACATCAGGAGTTTTAATAAACGCATTAAAACGCAAACTGTGGCATTAACGGAGCAACATTGCGACTAAAATTACACGGTCTTGTTGACTGTGTACAAACCCTCGACATACGCGCTTGCGGTTCCGGTAACAGGATTGTCTACTAGGAACAGAAATTGTAACTCGGCAGAGAACGAAGTACCGTCAGGGATACGCGATGAAGTAATTCAGCGGTGAATGTGCATGAATCGTGCAGAGTAAACTCGTTCGCACTTAACAGACGTTTCGTTTGTTGAGGCCCACCATTTTTTTTTCTTGTTGATTCTTTTATTTGATTGCCAGCGATTAACTTTTCGTCAACATCAGGAGTTTTAATAAACGCATTAAAACGCGAACTGTGGCATTAACGGAGCAACATTGCGGGTAAAATTACACGGTCTTGTTGAGTGTGTACAAACCCTCGACATACGCGCTTGCGGTTCCGGTAACAGGATTGTCTACTAGGAACAGAAATCGTAACTTGGTAGAGAACGAACTACCGTCAGGGATACGCGATGAAGTAATTCAGCGGTGAATGTGCATGAATCGTGCAGGGTAAACTCGTTCGCACTTAAGAAACGTTTCGTTTGTTGAGGCCCACAATTTTTTTCTCTTGTTGATTCTTTTATTTGATTGCCAGCGATTAACTTCTCGTCAACATCGGCAGTTTTAATAAACCAAATGCTTGTTTGACTCATAAAATGAGAATCTAAAATTAACGAGGAAAGAAATGGGGCATTTCGGGGACAAGACATGTTTGTTGACCCCCCGACAGAGTTGAGCCTCGACGCGCTGCCGACGTACGAAGAATGACATGGAGCTTTGGAAGATTCATGAATAGTCGACGCGTGCTGCTCGTTGCAGGGAGGAAGGGATGGGGAATGTAGGTGTAGTACAGGCGAGAACGGTGCTCTCGTTAGGACCGGGTCACGTGTGAAGCCGACACGGTGTCAAAAGTACGGGGGAGGCGATGTTAAGGGTAATGAGAAAAATAAAAGAGACGAGAAGAGCAAACAAACAGAGAGACGGACGACACTCTTGTATTGTCTTCTGCGTATCACGCAACTGTGTCGCGAATTCGCAATTCGCATAAGCGAAGGGTAGAATTTGTGCCAACAGGAAATAAAAATTAACATTCAGCCAACTCTCGAGTAAAATGTTAATTGACAATTGCAATTGACAAACCGTGGCTAAATGGAAAAATAGATTTGCCTGAACGAAAATAATAACGGCGAATAAATAATCGAAGAAAATTATAATAAGATCTCAATTAAAACGTTCAACTGTGAAGCGTCAAATAAATGTACTCATCATTTTTGTTTTCTTTTTCCAGGTAAGTCGACCAGGGTTCTTGAATCTAGTCCAGTCAGCCTGACCGTTCGAGTCCGGTACGTACAAACGTTCGGCAAATAATCTAATCAATAAGAAATTTTTTTTTTTTCATAACAATTATTTTGTTTTTTATATATTTGTTCCACCCGTTTAACACGATCACTTGACGGAAAGCTTTCGACGCTTTAAGATTCTTGATTCTCGCGAGTAGGGGTTAAAGTTACGATTTTTCCTCCCCCCCAATATTTGTTCTAATGTCAACTAGGTAAGTCGACCAGGGTTCTTGAATCTAGTCCAGTCAGCTTGACCGTTCGAGTCCGGTACGTACAAACGTTCGGCAAATAATCTAATCAATAAGAAAAGTTTTTTTTTTACAACAATTATTTTGTTTTTTAAACATTTGTTCCACCCGTTTAACACGATCACTTGACGGAAAGCTTTCGACGCTTTAAGGTTCTTGATTCTCGCGAGTAGGGGTTAAAGTTACGATTTTTTCCTCTTCCCCTATATTTGTTCTAATGTCGACTAGGTAAGTCGACTAGGGTTCTTCAATCTATTCCAGTCAGCCTGACCGTTCGAGTCCGGTATGTACAAACCTTCGGCATACAATCTAATCAATTAGAAAAGTTTTTTTTTGTGACAATTATTTTGTTTTTTAAATATTTGTTCCACCCGTTTAACACGATCACTTAAAGGAAAGCTTTCGACGCTTTAAGATTCTTGATTCTCGCGAGTAGGGGTTAAAGTTACGATTTTTTCGTCTCCCCCTATATTTGTTCGTGCCATGTAGAGATTCATGGATTTCGTCTGGTCGCAGTATATTCGTGGGATTTATTTTATCCCCGGGTGAAATGAGAAAGCTCAAGGGAGCTTCGAAGCGCGGACGCATTGCTTCTATGGAGTAAAAAAAGGCTCGTAGAAGCGCGACCGGCGTCTTCTTGGGAGTAGTATAACAATGGATATCGTGAAGGGCTTCTTCTCCACTCGCTGCTACTGCCGGTGCTACTATGCCATGACAGGTAAGTGGGCACCGGCGCCTCGTAGTTTCCATTTATACGGTACTTCAAGTCTGAAAGCTCTCGTCTTCTCTCATCTCACTCACGTCTTGAGCCATCTTTTTCGTCCACTTTTTTCTCACTTTTTTTCCAACTTCCTTTTTGCGCCAAAAGTCTACACTTTGGAGCTCGTTCGACAGACGCGAGTGCGTTCTTCTATTCTCACTCCCGGCCATCGCACACCGTTCGGTGGGTTGCCTGTTTCTCCTTGATGTACGCTGTCGCGTACCGCATTAATGGAGGTTTTTTTGTTCGGCAGATAGATTGGAAATAAAAGAGCGAAATAACGAGACGTTGTTGGACCGAGTAACATTATTTTTCTATTTTTTTTTAACAGCAATTTAGCTTAGATTGCTTTGCAAGAGACAAATGGTTTTACGAAAATTATAAAAAGTATTTTGCATGTTAGTTTTTGTCATCTGCTCGGAAAACTACTTTGCTGATCATTTTATGGATCTTCTCTGTTTTATCATCGACAAAATCGATTTTTAAAAAATACATATTTTGAGTCCAATCCAGCGGTTCGAAATGGTGATCGTGGGCGTCTCGGGTTCCGTAAATATTTCAATTTCAGGGTTGGTAAAAGTTTTTCTCGATAAAAACAAGAGGTGGTTGAACCGTAATAAAGTTTCACTGCATATCCCACATTCTTTTTTTCGCTCTCGCCGGCCCGATCTCTCCCCGTTCCATTTCTCTTATTTTTCCGTCTTTCGGTTGTCTCCGCCTACGTCAGTCGCCACGTTTTATCCATTTATCGTAGACTATCGTCCCGGGAGAGGCCTTTTTCCCCTCGGCGCTCCGAGTCTCCCCGCCGACCGGGGGAGTAAAAGAGGGGTTAAAAAAAAAAAAAAAAAAAAAAAAAAATACGAAGAAAAGACTGTTCGAGAGAAAAAGCGTCTCGACTCGCTCGTTCTCTCGCGACATTAGAATTTGATTTGCATTCTTTCCAGCGCATTCGATAAGGCACGTTTCGCAAGCTCTGATTGGTCGTGCGCTCTCAGCAGCGGCGCCTCTTCGAGGGTTTTGAGCTGCTCAAAATCGATGATCGATAGGCATTGGTGCGACGCTCGTCGATGTGTCGGAGTAGACGCCGTTACCGTTAAATTAAACCCTTGCATATGTAATTATAATAAATTGCACCAATTTCAGACCATCATTAGACAAAGCCCGTTATCTCAATACTTTAATCTCCGGTTGTGAAAATTTACTTGCGGTTCAGAGTACCGACTGACAGCATTATTTCCGGATCGCGAAATCAGATCGGGGTCGTGAAATAATCCGTTGACGGAGAGACCGTTTGCGATTGGCTGAGGAATTTCTGACTATGGTACGGCAGAAGCAAATCAGCAGCAAATATGCAATATGGGAATCAATAGAAATTGGATGCTGAAATGAAATTTCGCAATCCGTATTTATAGAGCCATCCAGATAAAATGAGATATTTGATGAATAATAGAATAAATAATAAAAAATAATAAAAAATATTACTAGGCTTAACGGTAAGATTTTTTTGTCGCACTTTGTGTCGTCATTAGAGTTGTCATTGGACAAGTGATATTGTATAGTTGCTGCTTAAAAAAGCATCCGGAAAATTAGTTAATAACGCCTACGAACGAGGTTGAAACGGGAGCATCAAATAATTAAACAGGCACGAGGAGAGTTGACTCTCGGAGGGCAGAAAAAAAAGCGAAGGACGTGAAACAAGGTATTATCGTCGAAAATTCCATCTCCCTGTCTCGCCGCCAAGGATTCCCGTGTTTTTCACCGCTGTTAGCCGAACGAGGTGCAGGAAACGTTATAATACGCTTCGCAGGATACATTTAATTAGAGTAAATTGTAATGGAACCAAAAAAAAAAAAAAAAAAAAACGGCTAACAAAGAACGAGTCGGAGATGAGCCGGTTTGGTTAGTCGAGGAGGGACGGAAAATAACGACAAGAAAAAAAAACAAGAAAGGAAAAAAAGATCTAGGACAGCGGAGAGAGCTCTTTAACGAAAAAGAGTGTCCCTGGTACATTTTCATTCTTCTATCTCGTCGCACTTTTTTATTTCAATTTTTTTTTATTTTTTTTTATTATTTTGCCCTCTCACCCTCCAGATCTGACAATAAGGTCGAAGCACGTACCCGCCCCACTTCCACGGTCTCTGCTTCGGGCTCTCTACTTTTTTAGCTTTTACCGTTTCGACAGGGTGGCGAGCACGGGACTCGAGGACATCGAGTGCCTGCTTCGAATAATCGAAACACCCCACCTGAGCTACGACTCTTTCTTTGCCCCTGCCGCCTCCTCCCTCGAGTGACGTGACGTTCCTTCTTTATTTCGCACCCTAGCATCGCCCTGGAACAAGTATCTTCGTTTGACTTGACAAGGAATTCCTCGATTCACCCCCACCCCCTCTCGTCGTTCAGCTTCCATCCGGCTAGCAGACTCTTTGATTCTGGGAGGATTTCACGTACCGACCATTAGATCCAACGATTTTTTGTCACCATAAAATATGCAAAAAAAATAATGAAAATATCGAATAAAGAGTGAAATAAAAAACGAAAAGCATTCATAAAAAATGAATTATAGAGCAAAAATGGACGACCCACGAGCGATGAGTCTGTGGAAATAAATATTGAAGAGATCCGGACATAGATCACATCGCACATAGATTTTTCACGGGGAAGCGCGATAAGCGTTGGTGGGGACGATGGTGAATGATGACCGACGACGGACAACAATGACCCGAGGAAATCTGGATCGTGTAAATCGGTTCCGCGTGTACGTGTGTATCTGCGCGTTTGTGTTCGCGCACGGCGAGGCACGTGCACAAGTGGCAAATCGAACGGGTACTCTCGAGAACGGGGGAATCAATTGAATCGTCGTCTAGTCGTACTTGGATAATGCATCAAGACCTGCCAACATCCAGCTCCGCAGGCTTCCGAACCGCAGGCGATTCGAGCTGGCTGGCGTGAGCGAAGCCGGCAGGGCGGGCGGGTTTCGAAGCCCATAGCTCAAATCGAGTGGCTTCTAACGCCACGACCGTGTCCACCGGAGTTGGCCGAGCTCTCTGCTCTCTGCTTGTCTTCCTCCCTCTTCGTCCCCCGTACCTCTAAATTATAATAGTTATATATAAATATATATAATATGTATCTACACATATACATGTGCATATATGTACGTAACACGTGGATTATGCATATGGATGACAAGCCATACTGCATTATCTATTATCTGTCGTCTGGGGAACGCCCCTTATCTGTGTATACGGGGATGAACATCGGCAGATACTGTTGTGACACGTCATCATGCAAATTCGAGATTTGTCATCGTGTTCTCTAATCGTGGATGAACGAGATTGTATCTATAGATACTGTACACTCAGGCTTGGTGCCGCAGGTAGCGGAGGGTTGGGTAAAACCGATTAGTTCGGGCGAAGCTGTCCTCCGTTCGGGAGGAGACATTTGGAATGCGAAAAAGTGAAGAAAAAAGAAAATGCATTACCTCACGATAGTGTTGTACAAATTTGGCGATGTTTCACAGAGCGGATTAAAAGATAACAGCATCGAAGCGTTAAATCTCGTAATCGCCTAATTCGCCGCTAACCGTGAATGCAGCTGAGAATCCGATCAGTTTCGGCAAAGCTGTCCTCCGTTCGAGAGAAGATATTCTGAATGTGGAACAATAAAGAAAAAAAAAAATTCACAGCGGCTCATTAGCTTCCGGTAATGTTGTACAAACTTGTCGATGTTTCATAGAGCCGATTAAAAGATAACAGCGTGAAAGCGTTAAATCTCGTAATCGCCCAATTCGCCGCTACCTGCGAATGCAGCTGAGCCGTATCAAGCTGCTTAATTCGGCGCTTGGTTTCACAGTCAAATGACAAATACCGTACAGTTTCATTAAAAACCTTAAAGCCGATCTCCGATGTAAAAAAAAAAAAATATTTTAAATCAACATAAAAAGTACCGCCACAAAATTAAGTGCATTCATGCAGAAATCAAGTCGACATGATCCTTGATGTGTGCAGTCCCGACTTACTCCCGACCCAAATTCCGCACGGATAACACAGTGTAAAATAAAAAAAGACTCAAAATCCCCGAAGGATTTATTATTCCCACGTGAGCGTGGATCGACGTAGCGGTGTATCCAGTGGACCGAAAGAGGTCTTGGTGCAAGATCGAGGTGGATGCTGTGCGACTAATTCAGTTACAATGGGGAGGAGGGCGGAGGCTGTGGGGAGCCTGTCCGGCAGGTCGAAGCTGCTAGTACCAGCGGCTAGTGAGCCAGTCTCTGAGACGTTTAAGCCAGAGCGGTGGAACGGGTCAACGTGGATGCTGCATATATCCAGGGCGACGGTTGCTGATGTCGTCTCCTCGACGACACCTACACACATATACAGCACACGGTACACTGCTCCAACGCGCCCGACTTAACTTCCTCACCGATAACAAAGTACAAAAAAGGATACTTCAAAATCCCCGAAGGATTTATTATTCCCACGTGAGCGTCGATCGACGAAACCGTATATCCAATGGACCGAAAGAGATCTCGTGCAAGATCGCGCTGGATCCTGTGCGACTAATTCAGTTACAATAGGGAGCAAGGCGGAGGCTGTGGTGAGGCGATTCGGCAGGACGAAGCTTCCAGTACCAGCGGCTAGTGAGCCAGTCTCAGACGTTTAAGCCGGAGCGGAGAAATGGTTTAACGTGAATGCTGCATATATCCAGAGGTAATGTTGCTGATGTCGTCTCCTCAACGGCGCCCATGCACCAATCAACATAAAAAATATCGGCAAAAACTTAGCTGTATTCATGCAGAAATCAAGTCGCGATGATTCCGGGTGTGTGCAGTCCTCCCCGAATTAGTCCCGACTTAATTTCCTCACGGATAACACAATATGAAAACGCTGAAGGATTTATTATTCCCGCGTGAGCGTGGATCGACGGAGCCGTGTCTCCAATGGACCGAAAGAGATCGAGCTGGATGCTGTGCGACTAATTCAGTTACAATAGGGAGCAAGGCGAAGGCTGTGGGGAGGCGATTCGGCAGGACGAAGCTTTCGGTACAAGCGACTAGTGAGCCAGTTTCAGACGTTTAAGCTACAGCGTAAGAATGGTTTAACGTGGATGCTGCATATATCCAGAGATAAGGTTGCTGATGTCGTCTCCTCAACGGCGCCCATGCACCAATCAATATAAAAAACATCGGCAAAAACTTGCTGTATTCGTGCAGAAATCAAGTCGCGATGATCCCTCGCGTGTGCAGTTCTCCCCGAATTAGTCCCGACTTAATTTCCTCACGTATAACACAATATGAAGTGGAAAAAAAAAACGGTGCAAAAACGCTGAAGGATTTATTATTCCCGCGTAAGCGTGTATCGACGGAGCCGTGTATCCGATGGACCGAAAGAGCTCTGGTGGAAGATCGAGCTGGATCCTGTGCAAATAATTCAGTTACAATCGGGAGGAAGGCGGAGGCTGTGGGGAGCCGGTCTGGCAGGACGAAGCTTCCACTAGCAGCGACTGGTGAGCCAGTCTCTCAGACGTTTAAGCCACAGCGTAGGAACGGTTTAACGTGGATGCTGCATATATCCAGAGGGACGGTTGCTGATGTCGTCTCCTCGACGACACCTACACACGTATTCAAAACACGGCAGTGTCCCGACGCGCCCGCACACGGGCGGGCTCCGGCCTGATGTCCCGGTCCGGTAAGCCAGCCGAACTTACACACGACCAGTTCGCCCGACAGGATAGTCCGCTTGCTCGGGAGGCTTCTCTGCTGTTGTCGGTAGCGAGGCACGGTACGGAGGACGGGAGACCCACACAGGACCACAGCCTCCCGGCGATAGACGGCCAGCCCGGTGGTGAATGGCGATACGGTGCGCTTCGGCCGGTGTGCGTTTCCAGCGTGCGCGGACTCGGCGCCGCTCCTCGCCGGCTCCGGGACGCTTGCGTCGCCTTCGCAAGCCACCCCCGTTGCTCCGGGCAACCGATGGGGATGAATCTCGCGACGCCCGGCGTCGGTTCTCCAGTCGCGGGTGGGGCTGTCGCTCCCTCAGTGCGCTACCCGACGCCGAACTGACCACGTACAACACCGAACGACCTCGCATCGCACCGGCTACCGTCCGAGTTCCCGGCGACAATATCGAAGCAACCGAACGCGCCGCTTATCAAAGAGGGAACGAAAAAACGAAAAAAAGAAATCAACGACCTCTCAACCCTCCGACATCAGAAGGCCGTGTGGCGAACGCCACGCGACAACCGGCGACCGACGACTCCGTTGACTCTGCCGGTGCGCTGTCTACGATCTTTTGTTTCTTTGGTTTCGTTCAGTTTCGCGGAAAACTGGAAGGAAAAATTAACTTAAGAAACAGCTCGAGGTTTTGTTTTTATTTTTTATTTTTTTCATCGACTGCCCGATGGGACGGTATGAGTTGTGTGTTTTTTGAAGTTTTTAAATAAATCTGCGAGTTCGCCGGTTAGAGGGAAAACGACGCGCGCGGCGATTCTGGATGGGTTCGGATAAGGGAGATGGAGAGAAGTTAATAACGATAATTGTAGAGCGGAGATAGACGAACCGGTGAAAGTTGCACGAAGTTTTTAGCCGAAGAGGCTCGCCGACTGCCGAGTGCCGGTGGTGAGAAAGCCTTTGTCATCGTTGTCTTTGTCGTCGAGACGCGTCTGGAAAGGACCTGCCGGTCGACGAACTCTCATCTCGCGGGCAGACCTTCCGCCGCACAACAAATACACAACCCGCAAGACAGGGGAGGTTGGACGGCGTTCGGTCAATTTTTCTTTATTTCCTCTCTCGCACGCGCGTTGTCGCCCGTTCGTACGCGAGTTGTGTCTAAAAATACATTAAAATAAATTTAAAAAAAATATTTGAAAATGAACTCAAAGTGCCGAGAGGTTGATTAAATCGGAACATTAATTCATTCGCACGGTGCGCGCGAGAAAACTCGGTGTGCGTCTGCACGGCCAGACTGACGGCGTTATTACGAACGGGCAAGGAAAATTAATTGGAGTTGCGTTTTATTCATTAAAATACTGAATGGTATTATGTGGTGAACGGTGCTGCGAGTGTGCTTCGAGAAACTGAAGGGGTAAACAGAAAATAAAAATCTACGGCAACGTTATTATTTTATTTCATTTTTTTTCGTGGTGCGACGACGCTTGGAGGCTTAATGTAGACACCCTCGAATCTCCGTTGTGTACCGAAAAAAAAAACACTTCGTAAGTAGGTGAAAAAGAAAGTTTGAATTACGTCGAGAATAATTGTTGCAGGATGTTCGAAGGCGATAATTAGTCCCGTATCTGAATTTAGGCGGGATTCAAGTATTTTCTTTACAGTTTCTGTTATTCGATATAGACGAATACGACGATGATGCTTGGACGTTACGAGATTTAAATCCCTGCGATCTACGCCAACTCGGTCAACCCCGTTCTCGAAGGGGCTTTTTTTTTCTCTCGTCCAAAGTGTCTTTCGCTTTCCGCGCGGCCCCCTCACCCTCTAGTTCGTGCCAACTGTTAATTCAACTTCCGGGTAGTTATCAACTTATCACCCGTGAAACTCTCTCGCCTCCGAACCGCCGCCTCTCGCCCTATCCGCAGTTAGGGCGCCGGAAACTTCAATAATATCCACGTGGCACGTCAGCCAGGCCCGCACGCACCTTCGATTATCTCATCAACGAATCATTGTCACTTTAGCAAAACCACAATTTCCGGAATTCTGAAACATAAATAAAACAACAGTAATTAGTGTACAAAAAAACATTATTATGCGAATCAGCCAAAGGCTTAAGCGGCCAATAAACACGGTTGCGGCAGGTTGAATTTTTTTCCTCGCACATCGGAGTTATCGAATTGTTTTATTCAATTTTTTTATTTGCCGTTTTGTTCCAACTTTTCGTCCCGACGTCTAGACGTCGCCGAAGCGGTACAATCTAGTTTGCGAAGTCTCGGTACGAAGTCTGCTCGGGCGCGGAGCAAAGTAATTTATGCGAGCGTTCCGCCGACCCCTCGCTCGCGAAGAGGCCCCTCGCGCTGGAAGAAAATTTTCGAGACCGGAGACACGTCGCATCCAGGAGCGTACACGAAGTGTAACACGCCGGAGGACTGTTTCGAAAGTATGCGGGCGTGGCTTTTCCGGGTGTCACAGGACACAAAGAACTGCCGGTACATGCCGGTGCAAACACACACACGGGACGGTGTGTTTCGTTCGTGGACATTCGCCGAAGCGGTGAGCCCGTGCCCCTGTCTGGTAGAAAAGTTTCTTCGTGACCTGACGGCTCGAGAGAAGAGGGACATCGCTGCAACTCCGGCCACCGCACGGCCGTAAAACGGCCGGGGTGGAGGAAACGAAAGCATCAGAAATACGTGCGAAACTCGAGCCACTTATTTTCTCGCGACGTCGTGGGTTATAAGCGATTCCCATTCTCGTTGTGCCGCGCTCTCCACTCTCGTTCTCGTACTCTTCTCTTCTATTTTTCTCGTTTCATCGTTCCATTGCTGTACGACACCAACGTGATTGTTCTTTGAACTCTTCCACAGTTCTAATTTTATCATTCACACGCCGGACCTTTTTTTTTTGCTGGATTGTTTCTTTCGTCTGTGAAGCAAATTAAACATTTTTGGGTCATTTAATTTATTGTTATGTGGAAAGTATTCTGAAATTCAAAGATTTTGAAATTCCAATTATATACGATTTTGTTTTGTTTCTTTGCGCGTATTCCAATACAACCGGCCGCGATGCGAGGTCGATTTAAATTAGAGCCAATAATCGGCTCCGGAGTGGGTATAAAAATTATCTGTTTATCGGTTCTCGATTGACATTCTTTCTGTGAATTAAGCCCGCTTTTGCGTCAAGTACAGACGCCTATATGGCGGCATATTTAATTTCTTTGCTCCGTCGATTGGTGAACCGTGCGGAACGCATGAGCGTCGATTATCGAATAATTAGTACCTACCAAAGTAATTACTAATTAGGCGAGGAGATGCGAGCGAGTTATATTGGATATTCGATCGTAAATACTGTATAATTCGGGACGCATAGAGAACCACAGAAACTGATGAACGTTCCCATCTCGATAATTGAACCGCGCAACGGCTTGCAATGTTTACTAATAAATAATAAACATCGAAGCCATCGGGACGAGAAACTCTCTCCTCGCTCAAATGAGAAAATTTAAATCCATTAATATCGACAAAACCGGAATAATATTTAACTCCGGTAATATCAACGATTAGTCGGCCATCTGTTTATAAAAGCATTCAGCGCGATTTATGGATCATGGTCGGCCTTTTGTCCCAAGTATTGCCAAGCTTTGAGAGGTGAATGTCTCTTCAGTTAACGTATCGTTTTAACGCTCGTTTAACCATACATTTTGACGACCGATTGAAACGATAAAATTGCAATCAATATATTTTTTGTTTAATAATTCTCATTTTTTTAAATAATCTAATAAATAACAAACATCGAAGCTATCAGGATGAGAAATTCTCTGCTCGTTCGAGTCAGAAAATTTTAATCCAATTCATATCGACAAAAAGCGATATTATTTAATTCCGGTAATATCAGCGACAAGTCGGTTATCGATTTTCGTTTGTGAGATAATCCTTTATCTATAAATTTGTTAAAGTATGATAAGCGCGATTTATAGGTTTGCTCGGGCTTTTATTCCAATTACTGCCAAACTTTGAGAGGTGAATCGTTCTCTAATTAACATATCGTTTTATCGGTCATTCCACCGTACATTTTTCCAGACCACTTAAAACAATAAAAGTAAAATCAAATTTTTATTTTTATTTTTTTAAATTTCTGTCTTCGTTTGCCGCACGAAAGACAATAAGTGAGAACCAATTTCAGGACCGTCAATTCTTGCAAATCAGCCTGAACGGTATTGCTCCGACTCTCCCCAAAACGCTTCGGCGAGATGAGAATTGCGAAACGAAAATTTATCGCGGAGGCGGTGCAGGGCGCCGAAGTAAAATTCCGTGAAAATTGAAGGGTGACCGTGGAGAGTTGCGTGCGTGGGTAGATATAGCCCGAGTGGTGCTGACGCGGATGGCTGATGCTGGTCGCGTGTCCGATGGGGTGCGGATCGAAGACAATGCTCCGGCGGACAGGCGGCAGCTCTCCATGGTTTCTCTCGGTAAATATTGACCGTGGTTTTCTACCGTCGAGAGACTATTGAATTAACAATTCCATTAAGGTCTCTCGTGAAAATTCGCCGTACGATCTCAGGGCCTCGTGGGCTTCCTCCGTCAGCCGGACGATCCGACGATCAACGCCGGACCGTATTTCTGTGCCATTGGTTTCGTCATACACTATTATTTCTGCTATTAGCCAATACCCCATCCGTTCCGATCAACATTTTCTAACGAACCGTCCGGTTAAACTTTCCGCTCCGTTATTTATTTGCAACTGGAATCCGTCGACCAATCTTAAAAAAAAAAAATTTACCTCGAAAAGTATTTATGTTATTTTTCACTTTTCCTTCTCCGCTTCAATCATTGGTGAAAAATCGTAAATTGCATAACTAAATCCCTCTTTCACCGCGCATTGGTACGGAACATACAAGACTTATTCTCATCCGATTATTTTCGGGCAAAGTATATTTCTATATATACATTGCACAAGCGAATAAGAAAAAGATTTCCACGCAGTTCTGGAAACCAAGCAACGGTAAAAAAAAAAGAACAATAAGAATTAAGCCGATACACTGATAGATCGAGAATTTTTGTGGGGAGCCGCGCTGAGGCGCTCCTTTCAATTACCGAATTCCTTCGTTCCTCAGCGGTGATTAATATCGCTGACCCGCTGGAGTTTCGCGAAATCGAATTGGTTACGGCTTTTAGACACGTTCCCCCGGGCCGCGATCCGTGCGAGTCACGTATATCTGCTATATACCTACACACTGTGCGCACACATAACCGTTCGAACGGTTACGTGGGACGGTGGAAAAAAAAAAAAAAAAAAAAACTTGCCTACTGGAAAAACGAAATTACAAAAAAAAAAACGTCATCGCATGAACAGCACTCATCGACAGAATTCGTCGGGAGACGGATGAAGTTTGAGAAACGCCTCGCGTGTCGTATAACGTCGGGCGGCGTCGACGATCCATGCTTTACCGTGTGAAAGGGTTATCTCGGCACTCGGCACGTGCTCGAGCAGCGCGATCCAATAGCGGTACAGCCAGGGAGCCAAATCGTGCGAGTGTTAAACGCTCGAAGTTTCCTGGACGGCGCATGCGTGGAGGTGAACAGGTGCAACCTCGAAGCGCACCAATTTTCGTGCGTGAAACGACGCGCGACTCATTGCGAAACGTGTGTCGATGCGAGAGAGGAAAACGGATGCTACGAAAACGCCCCTGTGCGAATTCTGTGTTCGCGCGAGCGGCGGCAACACTCGCACGGATAGAATCGATGTCGGGTCGCAGACTCCGTCGTGCGACGGATATTAGTAATTTAGCGCGATCGAGTAGATACGCAGCGACGGGGCGTTCCGTGCCACGTCGACGCTGTCCGAGTCCGTTTCCGACACTCGGACCGAGACGCGAAAAATGCGGGTCGCTTTTTCTGAAATCGAATTACCGGTTGTTAATTCTTTGACCCTTCGCTGTCAGAGAAACGGATTTCGCCCGCACGCGTCACGGTCAGCGAAAGGGGTTAACCGGGCGATTCCTCTAATGAAGCCGAAGCTTCGTCCGGCGAAACCTTCAATTTGGCGGAAAAATTTAATTAACGGGTTTCGCTCGGACTAGGGTCGTTCAACCATACGCTCCGGATTGGCTCGAGATCTAAACTGTCGATTATTGCTATTAACTATAACTGTTTGTAATCAATGCACACTGTAAAAAATTTCTGTTTGAAAATACATAAACGTATATGAAGTTTTATGCGTGTACGGTATATGAAATTTCATTGACACGTATGTAAGAATATTACGTTACCGGTATGTTAAAAACACTATTATTTGTATAATATTTGCAATAATAACGTAATTTTCACATACGGACGTCTTAATTTTAATATACAGGTATGTCATTTGAGATTAAATTATGAAAATTCAAATACAATGTATGTGAATTCTAATTTCATATACCGAGGTTGCATATTTCATATAACTTCGTATAGTAAACCTCTTGAAAATTTCATAACATTTTTTACAGTGCATCTTTACACAATATCTCGATGGTAATTGTTATTATCTATTTAGAAACAAAGAAAATAAAAAATTATCAATATAGATATTTGACGTGGGACGCCCCATGCAAGTTGCAAACATTAGTTCCGTATCAGGATATAATCAGAATATAAACACAGGTGCATGTGTAAGCCGATGGTAGGTCCAATAAACGTGGGGATTATGGGTTAGCACACGGATTCGCCCCTTCGTTCCGATACACAGCCCGAAGGCCCATTACGACCGTTTTCCAGGTCGGAAATCGTGCGCGTCTGGCGAATCAACCCGTGGCCCGCCATCTCGACGCCGCAAAGCACATTCGTTATGTCCCATTCGGGGGCTCATAGACGATCCGAGGATCGTGGTTGAACCTACCAAAGGGTATCGTAGGTTCTATCGAAATAGCCTTGAAATTAATTTACCCCGTTAACCTACCGTGTTACTTCCGTACCAAAGGGTTCCCGATAATGTGCTCTTTCGATTTACTCCGATGAACCTTGCAACATCAACATCCTCTTTAATACGGAGCTTCGCATTATCCCCGTCAACACTTCATCGTAGAATGTCACGCCCGTTTCCAGCAACCAACCAACATAGATATTCATGTCTTAAAATAATAATAATAAATAAAAAAATATAAAGATCGCTTATTACCGTTAGAAAAAAATATTGGGTCAAATTATAATTTCTGGAGGTCCCGTAGACGATTCGAGAAAAAGTCTTGGGATTAATTCACCACGTAAACCTACCCTGTTACTTCCGTGCCAAAGAGTTCCGACATCGTGCTCTTTCGATTTACACCGATGAGCCTTGCATCATCAACATCCTCTTCAATACGGAGCTTCGCATTAACCCCGTCAATACTTCATCGTAGAATGTCACGTCCGTTACCGGCAACCAACCAACATAGATATTCATGTCGTAAAAAAATAATAATAATAAAGAAAAGAATAGAAAGGTCGCTTATTAACGTTACACTGAGAAAAAAAAATTGTTGGATTAACCAAAATCCGCGGTCACCTACGTTCAAAGCTGTTATTTGGTTGGTCCAACTAAATCATTCTTTTGTCGAACGATTATTCGCTTCAGTCGATTCGAAATATATCCATTGAAACAAAAAAATTTATTGTACCAACTAAATAACGGGTTCGAACGCAGGTGAACGCCCCTTGGTTGATCCAACAATTTTTTTTCTCAGTGTAGAAAAAAATATTGGGTAAAATTATTATTTCTGCAGGTTCCGTAGACGATTCGAGAAAAAATCTTGGAATTAATTCACCACGTAAACCTACCCTGTTACTTCCGTGCCAAAGAGTTCCGACATCGTGCTCTTTCGATTTACACCGATGAGCCTTGCAACATCAACATCCTCTTTAATACAGAGCTTTCGTATTATCCCCATCAATATTTTATCCTTGAATTTTACTCCCGTCACCAGCAATGAACGAGCATCCGTATTCGTGACTCAAAAAAAAAAAAAAAAAAACGCAACGATCCATTACCGTCAAAAAAATATTGGACACAATTATAATTTCTCATCGTCCATCGAAGCCTTCGTAGACAACTCTGTCGACAGGGTTTCGTCGCTCCAAACTCCGCTGCTGTCGTGCGTCCTTTGATTTTCGGTTCGGAGTAAAAAATGATATCCGAACCTCGTCAAAGTTAGTTCGGCGCGACTTGGTAATTTAGATATCGACAACAACGGCAAGGACGGAGCCGGAACCGTCGCGCGGGACCGCGCGGAATGGCAGCCGGTTATGCATTAGCATCGCGAAACACCGGATGGCGTGTCCCTCCATGCCGCTTCTGGTTTTGACAGGAAATTAAAAGTTTTCCGGGCAGCGGGCTCTCGACTTTGCACAGTTTGTAGGTACACACGGAGCAGGTAGTATACAGTCCACGTCGTCGGGATCGCGCGATCGCCCGGTGAAATAAAAGGCCTATTTAGATCGGGGCTCCGATAGTCGCCGGATATCGACGGCCCGATACGATCTCCCGCCCCGTGAGTTTACGAACGTGAATAGAAGACAAACTTTTCCAGCCTCGACGAACCTACCGTGGAGGGATCCGCGGCGAAGGGAATTCATTCGACGACGCTGCACTTGTTTTCGCGAAGAACTTTAAGTCCGGGCATCGACGGCTATCGAATAGTTGGATTGAAACGAGTTTCATTTTCTTTTAGTTTTTTATTTATTTATCGAAACGTCACTGGAGTCTATCTGCGAGCCTTAAATCGATTCCATTTACATAGATAGGAAAAGGTCTTCGGTGGAAATTTTTGAGCGATAAATCGGGACCTGATAAGGTTCGAAGAAAACCTTATCAGGACCGACTCTCGAAAAATGCTACCAGGGGTAAAAAGTTCTTTAGCCTCTATAG
This sequence comes from Amblyteles armatorius, assembly GCA_933228735.2. NCBI lineage: Eukaryota > Metazoa > Arthropoda > Insecta > Hymenoptera > Ichneumonidae > Amblyteles > Amblyteles armatorius. The sequence continues at coordinate 2,756,221 of OW121696.1, forward strand.
TGGATTTTTTCCTTCGACTGGACTCGGGGAGAAGCGACGATTGCTAATCGCAAAAAAAAGATACGGAATTTTTCTTTTTCTTTATAATGTATCTTGGACACGAAACTTGTCAGTTGGATTTTTTCAGATTTTTCTCAGTCAAACCTGTTGCGAGGAATTAGTTTCCATTCGCACGTATCGATGTCCAGATAACGTGCGAGTACAGAAATTTACGTCGGGAAGGAGGGGTTTAAATACCATTGGCTAACTTTTTCAAAGTTTTCTAGATCGTATCAGTCGTATTTATCACGGCGAGTGCTCTCACTTGCGTCGAATAGCCGCAGTATTTCTTTCCGTAAATGGCTCGATCGTGCGTCCGCGAGAGACGACAAACTTTCCACTGACGTTCCTCTGCTTCTTTTGTGCGCGGAGGAAAGTAAACCGTCGACAGTGTAATATAGTTTTTTTTTTGCCGCCATCGTTCCCTTTCTTTCCGAAGAATCGACGAAATATCGACGGTCGCAGCGTTGCGGCTTTCGCAAGTAAATAAAAAAAAATAAAAAATAAAATCAGTTCGCATGGAAAGTCTGGAAAGCGAACTCCCGATGTACGTCGTCTAATGGTTAGATCGTGCTCCGCCCGGTGAATCGACAAACTTTTCGATCCATCTGTCGCCCCGTGTCTTCGCTCTTCCATCCATCGGGCTCGCGTCGATAAGAAAGTGAAGCAGCATCCGTCTGCTCCGGAGGAATCGCGTTCGAGCAAAAAGTAAAGCCGATACGGTATCGACTCATTCCCCGCACGTACCGACTAAATATCGAACGGATGGATCGTGCTGCGAAGCTTGTGATGCAAACTTTTTAACTCTTCTCGTTTTATATACCTCGCGATTAAAGTCGCCCCCAGTCGCGAAGTTGGAATTGAAAAAAAGTCCCGATAATTTACGATACACTCACGGTATATATTTAAGGATAACAGAGTAGCGCGGATGAGTTCGAAAGTATCCGAAAAGACCCTTCGCAAAGGTCAGCCAATAAAACATTTTTAGGTTCTTTTTTCTTCCAAATCCGTCGCGGCGTGGTCCATCTTACCACTTTCACCCCAGACGATAAATTCACTCCAAGGTTGAACTGACTCGAGTTTAACTCGTTAAACTGACCCCCAGACCTGAACCAACGTCGCGAGATCGTGCGGTTTCGTCAATTGCGCGAAAAGCGCACTCCATCAATCGCGTTAAGAGCACGCTTCTTTTTTCAGTGCCCTCGAGGTATCGCGATAGGTGCGGCAAAGGGCGAGGAGGAATGCGGGTGAGTCGAAAGCCAGCGGGGTTAAAAGAGAGGAGAGCAAAGAAAAAGAGAAGTTTGCCCGGGAGTGATATAGCTGCTAAAAGGAATGAAGAGGATATGTACTTCCCCCTTCGCCGCGGTCTCTTTCGCATACGTATCTCGGTACTATCTCACTTTATCGTCCGTATGCAAGGAGCTTTCCGTATGCACCGCGGATGCCCTCTTGGCCGCCGCGCGATTCCTCCTACCTCTTCTCTTCTTTCCATTCTTCTTCCTCGCCCCTTCGCCGTTCCACCGCAAGGCCCTCGAAGACGTTCGAATAAAACCGGCTAACGCGGACCCTGTGCCCCGAAGGTGTTTCAAAGTAACGTCGGTTCAGGTGCCGTTCGATTCCGTGGATGGAATCGCAGCTCACGAACCGACCGACTCGTTACCCCTTCGAAAACTTGCGTCACGATCCTACCCGGGATATTTACACTGCGAAAAAAGTATGGTATTTCCTACTATAACGAATACTTCTCATAGTATAAACTCAATTGATTAAACTATAATTATAGTCACAACTACAATTTTTGGTCATTGTCGCAACTGTAAAATATAGACGTCCCCCCTGGGAAGTATTTACTATGTAAGTTTTTCTCAGTGTACTTTTTGGAGAAGCAATTTCTTTTGTGTAAAATCTTTCCATGTGTGATATGAATATAATTTGGGCATATTTATCGATTTTGTAGGTCAAGAAATTTATTTCACCTCAAGATAATCTTTTTACGGATCGATTTTTTACGATCTCCCCAGATGGACGGACAAGCGGACTGGGAGTAAAAATGAGTCAAGATAAAAAGCCTCGTCGCCCGAAGTGCTTCGCTTCGCTATTAATACAATGTTAATGCCTCAATTTCCATCCAACTGCATTGGAACCCGCCTCGAGAATTTTTGCAAAATTATTCAAAAAGGAAGAAGTTTAATTATAAGAAACAAAAAAAGCTTTCTCCTTATAACGCGGCACTTTGCCCGCGGCCGCTCCGCCTCCGTTTCTTTCGCTAAACAGGAAACCTCTCGAAGAAATCCATAAGTATTGAGTATCTTCGGATCGTTCCTTCTCTCTGCCTCCGACTCCGTCTTTATTACACTCCTTTTGCCTCTTTATCTCATTGCTCGACGGGCCTGCTCCTCTCCGCTTTCCTCGAGAAATTCAATTAGAACGAAGATTAGCCGAGGCGCAAAACTTTCTTCCGGATCTTACCCCGAACGATTTTACCGACCAATCGCGCATTCGCCTTAGCTGTTAAACTCTTTTCTGACTTCGCCACCGCCATCGACCGTTTTCCCTCGTTTGCCATCAAATCATCGCAAAGTGTCTCTTCCGTTCTCTCAGCCTCTTGATAAACTCCGGCGAGATCCCTCCTCCCTCTCATTGCCGGTATATCTGGAGCGGCGGAGTAAGGAGACCGTCGATAATAATCTACGGCGATTAACGAGGCTACGAAGCCACGGGACTGAATTATATCCCCATCGCGGAGCGATAAAAAGAGAGGATGATGACGGAAAAGGATTCGCATTAAATCCTATGCAGCACTGTATATCCACTGAAACTTATTCGACTCTCGGCTGTTGAATAAACCCGAGAGTTTCCTCGTAGGCAAGTTGCCGAGTGCATATATCCATACTTCAGTGCCGAGTTCCGCCACTTCTCTTCTTGTTTTTTTTCGTTATATTTTTTTTCTTTTTTTTAGTATAAAAACTTATTTCCAGAGTTTTTGTTGCGAATATTTAAGATTATAGGAAGTGAACCATCAATCGTTCGATCGACGCTCGTTTCGTGTCTATCTGCTGCATTCTCAACTGCACAGAGAAAAAAAAATCAATTGAGTCAACAAAATATGCGCTTACGGGTGGCGAAACAAATGTTTGGATGATCGAACTAACAGGCCGTCGATTCAAAATTTTCTTTACTTAATACAATTACTTCGTTCGATCAATCAAAAATTTGTTTCTCCACCCGTAAGCGTTCATTTTGTTGACTCAATCGATTTTGTTTCTCGGTGTGTAAATGGCCACTTGGGCTGCAGAGACCTGCTTTATCGTCAGAACCGAAGTTCCATTTATTATTTTTTTAAATACTTTTTTAGTCACCCAAGAGGTGTTTTTTTATTACCCGTGTGGACTCTGTTGGATGACAGACGGGGTGCATCCTTTATGTACGGTGTAACGAAAAAGGAGGGTCGTTTCCATGCTGCCTCTCGTCGGCGAGGTAAAAGTGGCGAGACTCGGAGTCTGATATGTGACCGAGGCATGCCCGGAGACTTTCCGCAGGGTTTCTCTGTAGTACGGTCGCAAGCGGGTTATACCTCACAGGAAACTCGCCGACGGAAAAGCTTCCATTCGTCTCGGGGGTGTGCTACGACCGAAGTGGACACACTTTATTCGAAATATTGTCCATTATTCTCTGCCATCCGAGACCGCACGTACACAACTGTACACATACGGATATCGTCTCGTATACTCTTATTTATTGCGTTTTATACGATAAACTACTGAGCCAGCTTAACGCTTTCAAACTGTTCGCACACAATCATAACTTCACAAATTATTATTTTTTTTTTTACCAAAAATATGTTGCAGCGGAAATATGTTGCAGCGGAGGTAAAAATTAAGATAAAATTAGTATTAACGTTGAGACTCAATTCGGAATTGGGGCAAATGAAAATTTGGAAAAAGTGTGACCTCGTAGTTGTATCGAGATCTCCTTTGAAGCAGCGATGACGTCCATTGTCAGGTTCGTGCCAATTTGGGACGAAACTCGTCGAGGCTTTCAACGATAATCAAATTCGAGATGGGAATTGATTCTCTCGTCACAGTCTCGCGACACTGGCTTTTATACACGCTCTCGTACGAAATTTGATTTTTTTTTCATCTGCCTTTTGCCACAGTGCTCTCGTCTGGAAATCCTTGAAACCCTCCTCGCTCTTTTTGCATTCATTCGACATGCAATTTCACTTCATGGAAGCCATCAACTGTGTACATTCAAAGACGCGATCAATATATCAATATATCCGTTACTGCGATGAATTCGAAGAATTTGTTTTTCCGCAGCAATCGCCTTTTTTTACATAATATTTGAGGATTGCATTTTTTTTGCTCCCATTCCGACAAAGTTCCGCTGTTTGAAAATAATTTTAAAAAACTTTATTTTTACAAATACCCATCGTGATGGATACAAAACCGAAACTTACCGCCTTAAATAATTCGACGATCATCAAAGAATTTTTCTTCCGCATTTCGCTTCTTCCATAAGCAAAAAAAATTTCAATTCTCGTGCTTCAATTTTTTCACGCCCCGTTATCTTCTCCTCTATTCATCGCACCTTTGCTTCGCGCGATTCCCACTGTCTACAGTCATATACGTTTGATATACATATACACATATTTCCGACAAAGTTCCGCTGTTTGACAATAATTTTAAAAAACTTAATTTTTACAAATACCCATCGTGATGGATACAAAACCGAAACTTACCGCCTTAAATAATTCGACGATCATCAAAGAATCTTTCTTTCGCATTTTACTTCTTCCACAAGCAAAAAATTACAATTCTCGTGCTTCAATTTTTTCACGCCCCGTTATTTTCTCCTCTATTCATCGCACCTTTGCTTCGCGCGATTCCCACTGTCTACAGTCATATACGTTTGATATACATACAAACATATATACCTCAGTAGATATAACGGAGCTTTCGGATAGGATGATTGGGTTCGTGCGCCGAATTCCATCTGTGTAAACCGGGTGACACATATATTGCCCGACGTTTGTCGTTTCCGACGTGCGCCTCGATGCCCGTATGTACAAAGCCAGACATCGATGTTACGCGTATGCCAGATGAAAATCGATTTTTCTCTCAGTTTTCTTTCCCGCCGGATGCCGAAGCCTGCCCTCCCCCCCGGGCAACGTTGGAAAAGTATTGTTGCCACTGGCCCGATAGTTGTTGAAGAACGTTTCACTGCGCGCCCAGGAATACACGGGAAACTAGCGCCAGCCGATGGACGGGGATGCCCGGTTGGTCGGATGGACCGGAATGCGAAAGGGGTGAGCCGGAGAGACGCAGCGGCAGAGCAACAGCGGCAGAGGCACCGCTGGTGGCTTGCAAGCGTGCATGCATAATACCAGATATCCTACAGAGAGAACCCCGTGTACGTGTACACAAAACGATGAAAAATTCCGTAGCATATTTTTCAACCCTCTTGTGAAAATAGATATGGTAGTCGGTACATACATACATATATGTATGTATTTCTTGAGAAGAATGCCGCTGGAGAAAAGGTCGAAAGGGAGGAGGGCGGAGATAAAGAAGACGGGTGGGAAGGAGGGGGGAATTGCGAGAATACCGTAGTGCAAATTTGACGTGATGGCGGAAATTTGTTGTAATTGTATCGTTCGTCAATGTCGATCGAACGGTTCCAATTCCTGGCTCGTTAGCTGTAGGATAAAAGTGGTGAACTTTGGGACACTGCAATGTTCTATTGCCAATTATAATGCCATGTGCTGGACCGAGTACTGCGATTAAAATTCATTACCCGATAGGAAGATTACTCGTATGTGTCGAAGGGTCGGCCCGACATCGAAACAACTCGTCAAGCCGTCCCGATAGTGAACCGCATTCGAATCGCTAATGATTTTAATCGATTATCTACTCGAACGCCGATCTGTTAATTGGCTCGAAATCAGCTTTGTTCGGTAATTTTTCGATGAGTTTAAGCTTCTAACGCTCTCTCTGCGAAGCCGTTTGGAGCGAATGGAGAGGAGATTATTTCGTATTGGTCGTTGATAATTAAATTTCGAATACGAGAGCTTATTCGATTCTCTCTAAAAAAAAAAAAATAGGGAAAAAAGAGACTGGTCGGTTCTCGATAAATTTTCAATATGAATATCGAAATGTAGCAAGAGCGGCAGCCGTACTGGCGCTTCTACCGTCATAGGCTTCGTCAGAATTCCAATTTTTTTTTTATTAAATTTTTTTTATTAATATATACTCGAGTTTATATCGTCAGTTCCACTATGCGAAGGTTATATATAGCGAGGGTGGAAAATATACTGCCGGAAATTACGAAGGGCGCTAGACAGCTCTCGTCACATTTTCCCTTTTTCTTTTTTCATTCCTCCGCTGATATTTCCCCAACCGCACTCCCTTCGACACCCTCTTCAAAATCCGGGACCGCGAAGCTTGTGAACGCGGCTGGACGGCGGCAGCGCTGCCACTACGCGGTAGCAGCGGGAGGGTAGGAAAAAAACACACACACACACACAGACGCCAGTGCCGAGAATGGAGGCGAACGGGGAGGGGGCAGTTTATTTTTTTATCCCCCGAAGCGTGAAAAGGGCTTGAGATCGGAGAGTGACGAGCGCAGGGGGCGAGTACGGCGAGTCGTTTCTCACCGGATGAATCGGACATATTTTTTCATGTCGGAGAATTTCTTTCCGGCGAGGACAAATATCGTTATGCGTCCCGGAGTTCGCGAGTTACGGAAATGGATCGAAAGCCCTTCGTTCACTCGAAATGATACCTTCGCCGGCCCTGTCGCCGTTCAATCGTAATTGAGGCAGGAGGACCGAAAGCTCGAAAGTCCTCACCGAGAAATCCTAGGAGCTTGTTAGTTGCCACTTGAACTTTTTGCGGGTGGGGCGAGACACGAAGTGGACGATTTGCGGTAGCGTTTGGCGGATACCGCGTTGAAACTTTAAGCAGGAGAATCTCCCTATCGACCGGCTCTTGTTCATGGGAAAACCGGGATTCTCGATCCATGGAAAGTTAATGAACACTTGTGGATGGTTGTTATTTATCGCTTTCTCGGACCATCCATCAATTAGCGTCAGCGGAATCTTACGCACGGCACGTAAACTTGCGGAGCGGTTTTGCGCACCGACTGGCCGAGAAATTTCACGGGAAGCGACGATGAAGAAAAGACGCGGAAGTGAAAAAACTTGCTCGATTCACACTCGCCTCTCACAGCCGTCTCGTACTTTTTTTGATGATTTTTTTTTACACCTTTTTCCGGTATTTCTCGCGATCAGTTAAGTATATACATGTGTATATAACGTATATACATGAGAACTTGTCCGGTGAAACTTTACTCGGGTTCGTGCGCGATCTCGTGTGCCGCACGTCGAGCGTTCCTAGTCAAGAAGGACTCACAGAACTTTGCCGAAGCTATCGATTCTTTACCAGCCCTCCGTGCGATTCCATATTGGAAAACTCTCCGTGATTTTAAGCGGGAAGTTTGGGAAAAAGATGAAAAAAATGGACCAGCGAAATTTTCATTTAAAAAGTGAAGTTATTTGATAGGGAAATTCTTCAATTTTTTGGTTTCTTAGAATGTCGTGCTGAATTGATTATTTAATGATGTATGGCAAGTGCGCGATAGGGAAGATTCCGCGATTACCGACCAGGCTAATTTTCCACAATTGATCAGTCAATATTGATTTTATCTTAGCCTTTCTAGTGGACATTTTAGAGGGTTAAAATTAGGAGCTGATGATGTTCCGAAAAGGTCTTGGGACTTTATCGGAGCGAAATCGGTTGATCCGCAGTACTTCCACCCTCACGTATGGACGACATTCGCCGTTTCGCTTCACTCCGGATTTGATTCCCGCAAATCCATCCGGCGCTCGGAACTCTCGGCGGGATAGACGATTCCTCCAAAGTTTCGGGAACTTACGGTACGCGTGGCATTAGCGGGTACACACGGGATGTACGCGAATGGAAGAGAAAGCCCGTATATAGAGTAACTCGGAGCGAATGAGAGTTCCTCGAGTACGGGGGTGGTGGGGAATGTTAAAAGCGAACGAGAAACCCGTACTCGTTGCTGGTTTCGTTGAGTCTTCGGTTGCGCGAAGGCTGAAGTTCCCCTCGGCATAGAAATTCCTTCGACTGAGAGGAAACTTAAACTTGGATTTAAATACTGTAAGGTGTGCAACACACACTGCCTTATAGGAGAAGTCAACGCAAAATGAAACACGCTTTACACTGCAGTCGCGGGACGAAGTGGGTTACCCCAACATTTTAAAAAGGTACCCCATTTTGCCCCAAAATGCAATTTTTTCACGGACACCCGAAATAATTAGTACACTGAGAGAAGGATCTATTAAAAATGACTACATCGCTTGAGAGATATTACCATAGCACATAGTAGTAGGGCGCTAGGGCGCCACCTATGGTAGGAAGTACCGGATTTTCAAGAATTTTTCTCAGATATTATGGTAAATTTTTTTGGACAATCTGGGACTTTCTGTCATAGATAGCGCCCTGGCGCCCTACTATGTGCAATGGTAATTTTTCTTAGATGATCGGTAATTTTTACTAGGTCCTTCTCTCAGTGTACGAATTTCTCACTTGTGTCAGCAGTCTGTCTATAGCGCCTAACTCATCCGAACGGCCTTTATTCCTTACCTCCCTCTAACTTGCATTCCATAAGTTTCGGTCCCAACGGCCCCAGGTATAACCGAAAAATTGCCACCACAAAAAAGCGGGTTTCTCAACTAACAAACGAGGCTCTTGTGCATAAAATTGGCCACAAACATCCACGCCGGAATTAGTCGAAAGGGAGGGCCGAAGGGTGCGTGCTAACGACTTTGTTTTATTTCGCCAACCTGCTAATTAAGGTCACAGCCACACGAACGTTTTTTTTCCCGCTGTAGCTTTTGCTCGAAAAAGTTCTGCTCGCACGGCGCGGTCGGAGAATCTTTGCATCACAGCGGCAGGAGCGAGAGGTAGCACGAAGACTTCGGAGCGATGGCCATTAGCGCCAGAAGAAGCTACGGAGAAGAAGCTTCGACCCGCTTCGAAATCCCATCGGAAAGTTCGACGGTCTTCTTTCGTTTCCCCCTAACTAGCTCGATTCTTTTTCCTATCCCATCGGCGAGTGTGCAGTCTCGTCGCCGGAGCTTGCTTTGCCGAACGCCGCGCATCCTTTCGTTCCTCTCACGAAGAGAAGGAAAAGGCGCTGGCGGAGCCCCGGCGAGCCAAAAGTTTGCCAAACCAGCCCCTCCCCTCTCGACCCCGCGCAGGTCAGCCGTACCACGTGGATTACAGACGGAGGTAACGTCGTTACCGAACTTTCTTCCATCCAGCACGCTCTCCGACCCACCCGAGATCCTGTTACAGAACAAACAGGAGAGCTAATCTAGGAACAACCATTTACGGCCAACTTCTTCCAACCGCTTACACGCGATGTTTTAGTTTCTCGGTATAATACTAAAATCATGGATAACTCAGTGTCTGCGATTTTTACAAAGTGAAAAAAAAAATGACGAAAAAGTTGCATCGTCGTAACATTCATTCGATTCGTTTACAAACGCTCGACACTCCGTGTCCGATATGGTTCGATCCAAAGAAGTCCGTGTGGCAGAGCTTTTTTCACTTTCCCCACCGCCCTCGCACCAGTCGTTGTATTTCCCGGCGTTTTTTGAAATCCAATATAGACGCCACCGTCGCTCCGATACAGACCTCGAATCCTTCAGTCCCGACGTGAAACTCAACGCCGCTCCGAAACCCTTTTTCATCCCTTCGGCTCGCGGGTTCCGTCGACAGCTCGCAAATTAAATTCCTGTCCGGCGACACGTTTTCGGGACTTTGTTAGGGTATGCGGACTTTATTGCGGAGCCGTGATGTGCACGAGCGGCGAACGGACAACGCGCTCCAACTGCAGCCGTTCATTTCACACGGAGTTCGATGTCAAATGAAAATATCGAATTTTCATGGGATCATAATTGCGGAAAATTCCTAAACGAAATAATGGTCATCGGGTTCCGGAGTGGATTTTTTTTTTTTCGAACGAGTTGTTATTCGCATCAAGCCCGGGCGTGTCGCCGACAACGGCGACCGCGATAATTAATAACCGTCCTATTGGGCCGTTGGGCGGGAGGCGTCCGTCAATCGGGTTTTAATGAAGCCGACATGCTTCGAGATGAATTGCCATTGGGATCGATCGCCGTCCCGTACAGCGGCACGCAGAGATAGCCGCTCGAAATGGCAATCACCGGTCGAACAAGAGTGAGACGGATTCGAGTGGGACTTTGAATGGAACGATGCGCGGACACTGTACGGTACACGGCGAGCCCGTAATCCCGAAGAGGAACGAGAGACGGGCTTTACGCACGGTAAATGTGTCGAACGAAATCTGTTTTGCGGCTGGTGAAAGGGAAATGAGACCGGTAATCCGTCGAATCGAGGGTTTCGATGCTGCACGCTAAAATTGGTGAATACCACTCAAAGGTTCGGTCCTGTATCTCCTGTGCCCGGAAGTAATCCCACTTTCGTGTTTAGATTTTTTTCATTTGCATTTGTGTCAACACGCCCTGGTCCTACCTCGTAGGCTCGTGTTTAGCACTTTTGTCCTACCCGTAGATGGTTAAAGAAATTACAGCGATAGCCGCTTCAAATGGCAATCACACATATGAGGCATTCTTTATCGACTGGGCCACTTTTTTCGGTCGACCTCTCAGATGTTTTTTTTAATTTGCCAGTTTGTAGTACTACTTGAGAGGTGCTTCTGTGATTTTTTGTTTATTTTTTAAAGAGCACCCTTCAGGATTTACGGTTTCTTTTTCTAAATCCGTATGTATCAAAAAATATTTGTCACTCCAAAAATTCGTACGAACATTAAGTTTTTTATTTTTCATCAACTTTCGAATGACGTTAGAGTCATAATCTTTCCGATCCTGGAAAGTCCATGTTTCGTGGAATAAAAATTAAAATAATAATTTTCTACTAAAAACACACCTTGGATTCTGGTCCCAATTTTACAGGATATTTGGCCATGTATGAAGATTCTGAGAAAAAAATTCCAAAATGGTACCTGCGATTCTTACGTACAACACTTTGATGTTGAAGTTTTTTTATTCGCATTTGCGTCATCGAGCCCTGGTCCATCTTACCGCGACGGCACATATTCACCTCTTCGGCCCTACACAAAGAGCGCGATGTTCCGCGGCTTCGTTGGAATGCAAGTTTCTCCATCTCGCGTTTAAGATCATTGTCTTCGCCTATCGAGGTGTTCACTTTATTTTCTTTCGTTGCTACGAATTCCGTATCCAGAAGCTCATCGCCACGAAGTCAACGACGCGTGAAACTGAACGGCGTACCGGTGGAAACGTTCCGAGGGTGAGTTTGTACGTACTCCTGGAGGCGGAACGAGATTCCCGGCAAGTGGCACGCAGTATCCACTGATTCTCATTCTCCCGCGAATGGTCAATGGACATAACAGATATAACCAAACCCCAGGCTCCGCTCGGTCGGTTCCCGTCGATTCCCAGCTCCCGAGGGACGCCCCACGATCCCCTCGACTCGTGCCACTGCTAACGCTCTTCCGCCTCGACCGACCGTGCCCTTCTTCCCCGTCCTTATCGCGCTCGGGACAAGGGATGATTCCTCCACGGAGACATGCCGGAAACTAGCTATCTCGGCGCATGTCTTCGATTCCGACCAGCGAGTTTCACCTACCTTGTTTTCTTCGCCAGTGGACACGGATTCTCTTATGGACAACCGAAACTTATTTTCCCTTCGTCCTTTGGGATTGCGCTCGCGCATCGCCGGGCGGGAAGAACACTCCTCGGCTTTGACCGAGCTGATGGTAGGCTGGCATCGGCCCCGAACGGTTATCTCCCGATGATTATCCCCCGAAAATTCAAACCCCGAAACGTATATACCCCGAAAAGTTAAGCCTTGAAATTTCATTTCATTAAAATATTGCGGCCCCTTGATCACGAATGTGATGTTCATTTTGCTCCATCCAACTCAATATTTTAGATTTTAATCCCAAAAATGCGATTTCACATTAGAGCAAACTGTTTTCAGTGCATAAAATCAAAGACACAAATGTCCCACTACGCTTACGCACAAAATACGTCGCAGTTCATTTTATAACCGGAAAAAACTTTTCTTACCGAAATTCGGATTAGAGTGTCTAATTTTTAGTTTTTAGTTTTCGATCCCATCGCAGCGAAATTTGGCTCTTTAATGATTAGCGTTGAGAAGGAAACTTCCCTGAAAGCAAAAAAAATAAATAGCCAAATTACCTTTTCTTCTACCTACCTTCCTCGCGAGTAAGAAGTCAAGCGCCCCGGTCGGTTCTTCGCGGCAGAAAGTAGCGTTCCGGTCGCGGTTGCTTATTTCCCGTATTTCGCGAATCCCACACTCGAATCCGCGCGGCAATCTGGTCCCGACGCCGGACGCGGAGTAATCGAGGTCTCTCGCGATTGCCGGAGGCGCATCGGAGGGAAGATGAAAACCAGTTTTTAGTCCCCCGAGCGGAGCGCGACCGACACGGGACGACCGAAGTGTACCGACAACTGCGATGAGGCCGTGATCGCGGACCGCGAGTGTGTATATACATGTACACATACATGTCCACATAGTCACGGATCATTGCTACACTACGCTACGTACTGTCGGTACCAATACTATCATTACAGTTACCACTACCAGCGCTGCGACTGCAGTACGGTAGGACGGCGACGATCATTAGCGCGAAGGGACCGCAGCAGAGCTAAGGCGAGCAGTTGACGCCGTGGCCGTTCGACGTCGTTAGGCCTCGATCGTTCCCTCGTTATCTTTCCCCCAAGTAATCCCGCTGGCGGTTGTGTCGATGCTGAAAGCGCTGCCGGGGCGCTCGATGCGACGACGCCTCGGAAGCTGCGGCGGCAGCTGCGCGCTGTGAAAGTTATAATAATAAAAAATCAACGTTAAGAAAAAATGAAAAACGAACGAAGGCGCTGGAGCAAGGCGCGCACGGAATCTCGAGTTTCAGGTCCAACGGCGGAGAAGAAGCGACGGCATTAGCTCCGCCGGTAGTACAGTGATAAGCTTCGCGAGTAAACGTAACAGCGGCGACCGTCAGCTGTTCGGATACCATCCGCGGGATGTGTGTGTAGTTCGCGAAACTATTGCAGTAAAGAGGATAAAAAGTGGGGCATTGGGAAAAGTTTATTTTAGATCCACCGTGCGGTACACGATCCCATGGGAAGGCCGGAACGCACGTTGGAATTCCGAATATTTTTCTTGCCGCTGTAGACCAACCCCGTTTACAGCTGAACTAAAACCCGGTACGCGGTATGCACCCGTAGCGCGTTAACACTTAACAGTAAAAACAGCTCGCGGCGTATCGCGCAAACGGGACGAGCAAAGTTTAATTAATTTTATATTTTAGAAACGCGAAAGGCTGTACTTGGTTGCGTTGGAAGACAAATGAATAGAAAGTAGTGAAACTATCTCTAATCACTGATACACGGTGTCGTCGTGAGCAGCGTGATTGATAAGGACGGGAAGAGTCGCTTACAAGGATCGCCGCAACAGCCATTAGCGTAATAAAAAAAAAGTTATATTATTGAGTTATATTATATTAAGAGCCCTCTCAGAACGGGTTCTCCTCTTCGAGTGCTTCATGAGGGATACTACGATACGAAGTGATACGATGCGATATTAATTGTTAATTATTCTCAAAGACTATTCTCTTGTTTAGTAAACTACACCAAAAACATATTCATATGCATTGAAAAACTAAAGTGTGAACTGTGCAAGACAAAAAGAAATTTTAATTTTGATCTCATACTGTTATGATATTATATTATCTGAATTATTCCATGTGAAAGGGCTCGTCCCGCAAATAAATAAATAAATAAAATAAATAAATTATGCGCGAAGATTTTAAAGGGAGTTAAAAAGTTGGCGAGGGCGCTCGCCAAATGACCGAGGAAATTGTCCGTGGTTGAAAATGAACTAAGAAAAACGACCGGATCATCCTGGGAATACTGCGAAGGAATCTACTTTACCGATATCTACATATGCGCAGAAGCTTTCATGCGTCTTTCTCTCGAGCCGCGGCCGCTTCGCCCGAGTACGCAAATCACCGGATGCAATGCCCCGGCTCGAGTCGCAATTTTCGTTACGTTTAATCCTCCGGGCATTGGGACGGGGTAACGAGTCGCGATACAGTGACTGGAAGGATTAGTTTTGAGATCGGCAGTGCGAGAGAAAGAGAGGGGCGAGGAGACGAGCGGCGGAGGAGGATTGAACGACCGGCGGGCCGATCCGGTACGCGGATGTATCCTCATCGACTCCGCTCTTCTTCATTGATAAATCGTTCTTGATTTCGCATCCCATTACGGCTAAAGAGGTTTCTCCTGTCGCGAGTATATACATAGCTCCGCCAGCCTCCTACTTTTACGGAGGCAGTCGATGAACTTTTCAGATACTTCTATTCAATCAATCGCTTCAAGGATTTATCCACGTATAAATTTCTAACTGAAAGCGAGATCCGGTGAGAATTTTCTTCGACGTAGACATTAAGTCTTCTTAATGGATTATTTTTTTAAATAAATTTATAACTTATTTAGATTATTTTATTTTTTGTTTTTTTTCATGGAACTTAAAAACTTAACTCTAAAATTACGGTCTTCCATCTCTCGGTGATGAATCCCTCCGCCAGCCTCCTACTTTTACGGAGGCAGTCGATGAACTTTTCAGATACTTCTATTCAATCAATCGCTTCAAAGATTTGTCCACGTATAAATTTCTAACTGAAACTGAGATCCGGTGAGAATTTTCTTCAACGTAGACATTAATTCTTCTTGATGGATTATTTTTTTAAATAAATTTATAACTTATTCAGGTTATTTTGTTTTTTGTTACATGAAACTCAAAAACTTAACCCTAAAATTACGGTCTTCTATCTCTCGGTGACGAGTCCCTACAGCGGTCGGCGACCTAACGAAAATCTAGCAAATACATGGATTCTTCTGTATAGATTAATTTAAAAAAAAATTGATAACCTCTCTTTTATAACTCCTTCATTTCTATTAATTTTTTACATAGAATTTAATAAACCCAAACCCAAGTTTACTATCTTCTCTCTCTCGGTCGTGAATCCCGACAGTGGTGGGCTAACGAAAATTCGCGTATGAGCCGAACGGCGATCCGCAAATAAACTTCTAAGGATCATTAGTGGGTCGTGCTGATGCCGCGGAGGAGCGAGGAGAGAAGCTTTAGAAGTCGGGGAGCCCGCATGAGAGAACGGGAACGTGGCGAAGGTGTACCCATGATCTACTTAGGGTCGCAGTAGCGAGTACCAGGGCAGACACGTAGTTATGCGGTGTACGCGACGAGTATGCAAGCGGGGAGAAAGAGAGAGCTCTACCTTACCGGCAGCGCCTAGTTAACCGAGCCTGATCGTTAAAACTTTAATTGGCTTCCGGTAAATTAGCAATCGTTAGACGTTAATGGCCTAGTTCGTAGTACAAATTACAAGGATAACTCTATCGTATTATCGCGCGATGTGCAGGGGCTTCGAGCCGGAGAAAAAAACTTTCCTGATTCTCGCTTCGAAACTTGAGATTTTCTTCTCTTCTTTTTCTTTCTTTTACCGCGTCTCACCGGCAATTTATTTTCTCGCATTTCGCTCGGCGCTATTTCAGCGACTTTAGCAAAAAATCTTTCACCTGCGAATAAATTGATTTTCCGATTCGGTTCCAATCCCGCAATTCGAAATCCTCCGGGGCGTATCCCCCGAGCCGAGGATAATAAAATCGGCGCAAAACACAGAGGGGGAAAAAAAGCTTCGAGAGAGAACGGAGTTACGGACGAGGGAGAAGGGATACATAAAATTCACGATTATTGCCGTAAACGTTCATACATCATTTATATCTCGTTGTCTACTTGGCGTTCGAGGACGCGTAGCTCTGCAATACCGGGATCTCTGTTTTCATATGGAAAATCGGGCCGTCTGGGACGGTTACGGAATCGGCGAGGCGAAGCATCTCCTAAAACCAACAGTGATCCCTCTACAGGCTGCACCAAAAATACAAAATTCAACAGGAGGTCCTCAAAAAAAAAAAATTAAATCCAAATCTTTAAAGCATCAAGAATGGAAACCATCAAGCGAACCACGAATTTTTGTTTTAAATTCTGCGAGAATTATAGGAAAAAAAAACAGTTTTATAAAACCTACCTTTTCAAAGTTCAAAGTCCGTTCGTTGTGTGACACTCTGTACATCCCATAAAAATTTCATTCCCCGCAGTTCGCGACAATTTTTTGCCGGCCGACCGGTCGACGATTGCACCAGGGAACAATAATTCCTACGTTTTCCGTTTCTCTTATCCCCGTCGGTTCCGCCGCCGGCACGGACGAACATATTTGGAAACGGAGCGGAAATCCTAACGGAGATACCGGACAGTGCGCTATACCGCCGAAGCTTTTCTCTTCCCTTGGCCCGGTGCTCACGCGGGCTCACGCGGGCTCATGCAGGGATCACGCCCTTCGCGTCTGCATCATACCGGCGCAGTTCGCTGGACCGTAGACCCGTGTATAAAAGTCTGCGGGCGTTGTACGAACCGGCGCAGCGCTCCGGCCCTGCCCGTTCTGCTCGCCCGCCGCGGCTCAATCCAATCCTCGTCTTTATCGTTGGATTACGCGAAATGCAGATGGCCCGCCGCAGCCACCCGGTGAATTCAGCCTCGACTCGGATTTTCCGATTATTTATCACCTAACCGGGCTCCGTTCCGCACGAACGCGCAATCCCATTCTCACCGATGGTCCACCGTTCGACCTGTCGCCCAGTCGCCTTTCTATTCGCTCCTCCCTACACTGGGTCCATACATTCTATCGTTACATTCTTCCATTTTCATCGCATCTGCATGGCCTTATCCGATCGGACGGCTGTGTGAAGAGTTGTAGGTTTACTTTCCAGAATTCATTCGCGCACGCGATGCGGCGGAGCGATCTTTGCTAAATCGACTATCCAGTCGATGTCCCTTTCGTGGAAAATATCACTTTTTGCACTTTCTCGACACTTGCAGAGTATTTACGGAGAGAAAGTATCGCTATAAAAAAAAAAAAAAATCGCTCTTATATTAATATTAATGTTATGATAATAATTGTGATTACTAGCGACACAGTGAGTATTCAGAATATATATTCCATTCTGTGGGCTGAATTTTGAAAAAAATTTATCCGTCTTGCAGAACTTTTTTTTTCTTCTTTTTGTGTGAAAATTCATTAAATATCCTGTGCAGTCGTTCGGCGACTGAGCTCACCCGGGTATCTTCTCGCGCCAATGCATTTTCCTTTTATCCGCAAAGTGGAAAAATCGCCGTCGTCGTTGGTCGCACACACACGCGCACACAGCGACGTCGCGGGGGATGCAAAAGTCGATCGACGCGGTCGTTGTCGGAGCCCAATCGCCATTCACCCGATTCCAGCATCGTGCAGCACAGCGAGCCGCACTGTATCTGGTGCGGGGCACACGCGTGTACCTCGGTGAAACGAAGGCCCCGGTGCTTGTAATATACTGTACGTACAGCGACTGATTTATCGGGCGCTGGTCTCTCGTACGTTTATACGTATAAATTTTCGTTGGCTATCTATCTCGCATTTCGTTCCATCCACTGGCTGACTTTCTCACTTACACTTGCTCTCGCTTTATTGATTCAATTTATTATACCGGGGGACACGCGGTTCATCGCGGCCCACCCCCCTCTCCGACACAGCCTCCCAGACGTACACAGACGTACACTCACTTTTCCGTTCGATTTTCGGATTCACCGATTATTTACATCAGCCACAATTTATTCGGCGTCGACGTCGAGACACAATCGATGACGTATATTCGCGTCGCCTGCAACTAAAATGCAACTAAAATGGGGCCCGCGGAAAATGTTTAATAAAAAAAATATACATGTATAAAATAAAGATTATGCATTCGCGATGACAATTTTAATAATAACAATGTCATCGATGCGCCGGACTTGGGGTCGACCGAAACGAAAATGCGTTCGAAGATCTAACGATGAATTTAATTCCTCGTTATTATTCCGTCGAATTATCATTCGACACCGGTACCAAAAATCCATCTGCATAATAACACGGGTGGAATCAGATGTGCCGTTCGAATTATTTGGCAAATTGAAATCATGCACTCGACATCGAATAATAACGTTCTCACGATAAAACGAAACTAACGGAGGCTCACGATTTCGATGACAAATGGGGGTTCTCACGATCGCGTTTGTGAATTCGGGTACACATAATTTTTTTTTCGCCTTGCTCAAAAGTGCAAAAGTGTGCAGTCACCAGTGCCGGTGACTGTCGAAGCCGCGCATGCGCGGAAAAGCTGATTCCGCGAACCGCAGCTTTTCACCGTTTTGGTGTGGCTGAAGCTTACCTTTGGTTTTACTATTTTCATTCATTCGGGTATAAAATAAACCTAAAAATACATGGACTCACGAATTCGAGATGGTTTTATTCAGTCGAACAAAAACTAGCGTCGGTTCGGTCGATACGCTTTGCAGCGAATCGTTAATGACGAGTAGTTCCCATCAATGATTACCTCCAAATTGTTACCTCCAACAAATATCTCTCGAGCGAATATCCCTCGGGATATTTCGGGGATATGATGCAACCCGCGATTTTGTCCAATTACACGAGTATTGTGCCATCCGATATTTCGATCCGATCGAACTTCAACGAGTGAGTCGGGTCGGTGGATGAAAAATCATAAGCTCTCCGCATGGGAACGTTTTTTGTTTGCAAAAAAAAAAATCCCGAACAGAACATTTTTTTGGATTTCTTTTACGCCACAGCGTGAACCACTCGCGTTTTTCTACGTACTTTATTTCAAGCCGTCGTACGGGCGAGCGGACAGCTGTGTTACGATTTTATCGGCATCGTGTAACGAGATAAAATCGTGGAAACTCTAGGGAATTTTGTCAACATCCGCGCACGAGTCCCGCAGGTTTTTCTCGTTTTCCGGAAACAAGCTGAAGTTACAATATGTGCCTCGGTTACCGTGCAACCCAGCAGTTTCGAACGTCCCTCGCGTCACGCTCAGAGTACGTACGGTATAGGAACAAAAAATAAAAGATAAAAAATAAAAAAAATCGGTTCTCGACGGCGATTTCTCGAGCGTGGGCGATACGTGCTATAAGCTCATAGGTAACGTAGATTCCAGTTAGTGCGGTATCCGTTTTAAGCGCGGATAGGGACGACGAAGGGCGAAACTGGTACCAGAAAGGATCGTGCTTTACGAGTACTTTCGAGGCTTGGCTCGGCGCGGAAAAGCGCCTCGGCCTCCGAGACCACTTTGTCTCTCCTCTGAAACTCGTAACGCGAAAACCATACCGTTCTATTTTGTCCCTGGGAGCTTGTATCACGAGGCAAATCGTAAAACCGTTGCACACTTGCATCCCAGCCTCGTCGTACACGATACTCCAGTGTCCGCACCTTTGCTCGTGATTTCTCAATCCATTCTGGCGTCGATCCTCGAACGACAGTCATTATTTTACTAAAGAATTTTGAAACATTTCGTCGAAATTCTTTTAAAAATATATTATTTATAGACTCAGGGGTGAGCGTGGCCGAGTGGATCGGAGCGCGACTCACACGCAGATTCCCGGCAAGCACCAAGAATTCTCTGTGGCGTTTTTTCTGCGAAACGTGGTTCGGAACCCACTATAATAAGTAGGTCCAGAGGAAACCAGTGCCTCGGTACACCTAGAAAAAAAATTTATTTGGCGGCCACTGTATATTTGGTTTCAGTAAAATATTTATTTTATTTAAATAAATATTTATTTCATTTGAGTAACCATTCACTTCATTAAAATAAACATTTATTTAAATCAAATAAATATTTTACTTCAACCAAATAAACGGTTGCCGTCAAATAAACTTTTTTTCTGGGTGTATGGGAAACCGAAAAGCTGGGAAGTGTCACGGGTTCGATTCCCGAGACTGAAGTCCCGTGGGTGAAAGTAAAACGGACGAGGCCATAGCTCCGGAAATAGGACGTACGACCTACGACTAAATCCGTATGTCCGAGACTACTGATACCTGACGAGGCGCGACGAAGCTTCGGACCCAAGAATCAAACCGGTGACAACGGATAAGGAAGGAGGAAGAGAGAAGTAAAAGGAGCCATTAACCCTTAGGGGATCGGTCTAACCACACAATACCCAATACCCAATATTATTTATAGACTCGCCTACGATGAAATCCCAATAAATCTTTGGAGTCTTATAACACTTTTAAAAAATAACCATATCGCTCCGAATTACCCCCCACTCGTGCAGCACCAACGCAAATACAAATGTCGACGTACGGCCGCCAGACCGGAACTCCGGAGTGAAATGCCCGTACATATGTACGCGTACATACCCATCACACAGTGTCCCAGTTCTATAGCCATTGTCGCGACGATACATGCAATTAAAGCGATTTAAAAGTGATTCGATCGGGTTGTACTGGTCTCCGGACCGGAGGGGAGCGGGTTGATGGTGCGGGAAATAGCGCGTAGCGATCCGGTTATACAGGACTACGTTGAAAGAGGGCCGAGACCATCCCGACGGGTTGAAAATCGTCCCCACACGCGCGCGCGCACACACACGGCACAAATTGAAACGAGCGTCCACGGATGCACAGTTTAACTGCCAGGTGTAAATTGAAGAGCGCTCCCTGGTCCTCGAACGCTCGTCCGGAACACGGGTGGAAGAGCTTTCATTGAGAACCGGAGGGGCGGTGTTGACTGAAGAGCACGGTAAAGTCGAGGCTGCATGACCGATCCTACGTACCAAATGATTTCACCATGACAAATCGCGAGAGTGGACCCAAATTGAGCGATCCGTCGAAACGAATCAGTTTTTCCGACGATTTTCGGCCCTTCGTCGGAGAGCAAACGATTTGAGCTTGTACGATAAAAAAGAGGCAAAAAAAAATGGCCACGATACTGATCGAAATGCTCGCGAGAGGACGGTCGATCGACTCGTTCAAATAAACTTCAAATTTCCAGGAACACTGGTATCCGCATTGTTTCGCGTTTGCGTCCGGAATCAGTGACACGGATACTCGTCCGCGAAGCTTTGCGTATAAATTTCAATCGACGTCAGGGGTATTACCGTTTTCGAGGGACCCGCTCGACCGACTGGAACGGTTTTGTTACGACTGACTATCTGGCGATGGGAATAAATCGCATAAAAGTGAGTATGCGAAGGAAAAGAATTTTTTTAATGAAATTTTTATGTGATAAATACGCGAATACAAAATCGACACGCCGCGAATGGATGAAATGAATATGGAACTATTGGGATTCCTCCTATATTGAGTCGATTGAATAGATTTATTTATTTATTTATTTATTTATTTATTTAACGAATGACAATATCGTAGTTTCGTTTTAATATTTATTTGTTTGGTTTGATCGTATGAACACCGAAACAATTTCGTTATTGAAACGTTCGGAAATGAGTAATGAGTTTTGCATATCGTAACCCGTTATATGAGAGTAGTATGTTATATTTTAGTAACACGGCTACCGGCTGGTTTGGGGGGGGGGGGGGGGGGGGGTTGATGAAAGCCGTGTGTAAAATAAAAATGCGATGACAAAAATGGCTATGCATTGTTCGCGAGGCTATGTGGGTCATCCGCACATCCTATAACGCATCCGACATAAATTTCGACGTTTAATTACCGTGCTCCGGATAGGTACTGCAACTGTTCTCATAGTTTACGAGTCAGCTAGTAGGACACGTAGACAACCAAAAAAACATAACAAAACAAACAAAACCAAACAAACGTGTTCATAAAGAATTTTTTTACTTTGCACATCAAACATAATCCCTATGTCGATCACTCCATATATATATTTTTTAATATTCCCGTGATCAAGGTGCATAAAGACGTGCGTTATTGTTCCGTTCATCACTAATTCCATCCGCTATATTGCGCACACAAAAATGCACCGAGCGATCAATAACAAAAAATTGGGTGCATTCAACAAACTTTTCTGTTCCACAAACAGAGACTATTTTTTTTTTCTCGTTAATTTAACAATACTTTTTATTTTGTTTTTCTACCAACGAAGCGTACTTTAAACCCCGGAGCAAAATTTTATTTTCAATTATTATTTTTCATTTAATTATTAAATACACGTTTGACGTTAAACTTTTTTTTATGGTCGCGGAAAAAGATGGCAAAAATGATCCGTTTTGCATCCCCCACCCCTTTCTCCCGTATGTCAAAGTCCGAGGTAGCTGAAGCGGCGTGTCGACGTCGTGTGTTCGTGTATGCACGACGTGGCACAGCCTCATCTCTTTATATCCTTCCATATTCTTGCGCGACGCCTTCTCGTCTCAGCACCGAAAATGCAGAAGCTCGTTCAACCGGTACCGCCGCAGCGAGCTTCTCTCCTCGACGCGATATATTCATGGACGCGCATTAAATGGAAATCATGGTTTTACGCCCCCGCTCGAGTGGTACCCGACGACGGGGGTGTAGCGTGTTCTCCGTCGGGTGCCCGTGGCTTCTTTTGAGCCGGGAGCAGAGGTGAGAGAGCGCGGAAACGCGCGGTAGCGAAACTCCCGAACGATCCGACCGCACGCTCGCGCTTCACTTGTAAACCGCGAACGTTTTATAAATATTTAACAGGCGTTGGTTTATCGCACGTAACCCGACCCGGGTAATATTCGAGTGCGGGTAAGGAGCACGAGGGAATGTGATACACGTTGTATAATAATCCGATACGGGTACGAGCGAAATTCAGGCGTTTCCGGACAAACACCTTCTGGACTCCTCCATACAGGCGCGGTCGAGGAGCAGCCAAAGGATCCGGAATCGATGAATCCGGGTTGGAACCGATGAATCCTGTACTGGGTCTATAGGACGAAGGCGACACTGAGCGAAACATTTTTCTACATTTTGACTAGAAATCTTTATTTAATTTCTTTTTTACTAACTTTATATCGTATGATGACCGGAAATGAAAAATCAACAATTTTTCAAAGAGTTTTATGATTTTGTGTATCGGAAAAAGGAATTAAAGTAAACGATACTTAATGAAATATAAAAAAAAAAAAGAAATGTAAACAAAAGTACGAAGAGTCGTTCGCGAAAAAAAGGTATCTATATTAGCGGCGTCACAGTAACTTGTTTAATCGCCGAGGCAAACATTTTCGTTAAATAACGTATTATCGAATGAAGTCCGGAGATGGACGAGCATTCAATTTTTTTTTAACGCTGTACGACTTCGGGTATCGAAACGTGCGATACGATAAAATAACATTATCGTATGTGAATTATTCGTGTCCCATATTCGCTGATTTGGCCAGTCTTCCGTTAACTTTTGATTCGCACATATATCAGCATTAATTTACGTCAAAAAAGGGAGCAAACGTAATGGACGTCCGAAAGATCGGACAGTCGGTGAAAGCACGTTCGCTGTACACTGTCCCGGGTTACCGTGCCGTAATAGCCGCAAGGGCGTGGACGCGTTGCAAAAATTTCGAAACGACGGGATAGCCGAGCGGCGTACCGGTTGGCCGGGTCGTAAAATTCGGGACGAGACGGGACATTTTGGAAAGTCTCTGTAGCGCGCGTAGGTAAAAAAAAAAAAACGTCCATACATTTATACGGTCGGGATATTCGAGGGCTCAAACTCGCGCCGGGGAGCGCCCAGTGAGGAAGGATAGATCGATTCCGCCAACGCTCCAGTCAGCTCCCCAGTTCTATCGGTTCACGCTGCAAACTGCATTTCATTCGCGTTACTCTTCATTAACGTCAAGCGTTCTTTTTTTTTTTTTTTGTCATTCACAAAGAGTGTACGTGCCACATGAATGCAATAGCGGGAAGATAGACCGGTACGCCCGAACCAACGCAGCAGATGGAGCCTCGTACCGGAAGAGCTTGCAATTTCCGCTACGAGAAACGCGCAAAATTCGTTAGCCGTATTTTTGTTTACCGGCAATTCGGAAACCGTTCGAGCGGCCGGGCTGTCGGCCGGTGAAAGGTTCAAAATGAAGATTCCACCGTGGAGCCCGACTAATACGTTCGTTTCGAAGGATTTATTGAAGCATTCTGTCGGAACACCGGACAAAAACATCGACTCGATATTGGCGCTCGCAGCGCTGACGTAGCTCGAATTTAGAGCCCATCGTCCACAGGCGAAAAATGTTCGTGCGTCCAACAAACGTCTCTCGTCCGCAAAGACCCACCATTTCCTGCAATTTTCTTTGTCAACGGACCGTACCTCTAACTAAAAAAAAATTGACATTGCTACAAGAAAACAGTCATAGCATTACAAAGAAAAAATGTACCGAGCAACACTGCGCGTAGTCGATGAAAGATAGAAAGTTTCTTCATCGCGCAAAGCAAAGTTCGCCAATCCTGCAACAATTTCTCGCGACAAACAAACTTGCACCGATTCTCGGTGTCACCTGTGCCTAATCATATTTTGAATCTGACAGATGTGACGCGCGCGCGTCAGCCGCGACGACGAGAACGATGAAACAGCTTCGTCACCTTCGTTCGATCGAAAAAGGAAGAAACTAAGATTCCTCAAGAAACTGCACCGTCACCGTCCGCGCGATCGTCGGCAAGGTCGCGGGTTCAAGTGCGCCGAGTGTGCTGTGCGTTCATTGACCAAAGTTGAGTGGCCCTTGGCGTCGCACGAACGGTGAAAATAATATTTTTCACCGGGTGAAATTTTTATTTTTTATTTTTTATTTTGAAAATCAAAGGTACTCGAAATCAAGTACGTGAAATCGGAGCGGGGCGCCGAAGAAAGGGTGTCGGGCGTCAGGGGTGGGATGACGGGTCGACCGGGCGACGACCTTCAGGATCTCTTCTGATCTAATAATAATAATTTTTTTAAAAATAATAACAAAACGACAAAATAGTACGAACCGAGGCGAGGTGCTCGGAGAGGGGAGGGTTGGGGGTAGGCGCGAGGTGTCGCGACCCCCGAGCGAGCAGCGGGTTCGGAGGTCGCGGTGAGCGAGCCTCAAAGCCTCACGATAGGTTGCCTGCAAAGTGCCGGTTCCAGGGGGTTGGCGGAGGGGTCCGGGGGCTCGGGCAGCACTAGCATGTGCTGCGTCCTCCAGGGTGCGGACAGAGTGTGTCCCTCCACGACGGGAGGGAAGCACAGCAGCAGCGGGGCCGGGAACGGGTCGAGGGGCGCCTCGACGCCGGTTACCGCCGCCCAGGATCTACCCCTTGAGTCACTCTGGGCTGCCGGTCTCGACGACGGCATGGGCTTTCCTCAGAGATGCTCCTACGCCAATCATCGCACTCTGCCGAACAATGCCAGCGGTAATCAGACACACAATGCCAATCCCGAGGAACTCTGGCGGGATAGGAATCTCAGCTTCAGGTAGAGTTTACACCGTCAGGGCAATAACGAGACGAGACGTATAGGGTGGGATGCACTTTAGATTTTAAAAAAAAATGATTCATTAAACATTTTTTAAATATAATTTTTAAAAAATTAAGAACATGTACGCGCATATATTAGCCGCAGATAACACGGGATTCTGATTAAAACACGAAAACAGCCATGCACGGTGCAGGCCGGTTAGAATAGCTGAGATAGATTGAACCGGATTTTTAAAAAATGTTGCATTCCCAATTGGCCCGGTTTTTTAATTTTAAGATTGAGCTCGAGCCGCCGTATCGTAATCGTTCATTAATTTTGAGAGAACGTAGTTTTATTTTCATAACTTCGAAGTCTTTTCCTAGTGAATTGATATTCAGAACTCGCGCGCATGCGCGTCCTCACTCAATGCTCGTTGTTCGAAACAGAACGCCGACGACGTCGACCGGTATCGGTTCGTCGATAACCGACGAGATATGGACGTCGGCGAACGATCGAAAATTCTTTCGAACCTCGACGACATCGACGGGTATCGGTTCGTCGATAAATCTTCAGGACAACAATCGTTCGCTGGAGTCCCGGGACGAAGATTTGTATCCTACCGATGCGGAGGAGTCGAAGGACGGCTACAGAAAGTATTATCCGACGACACCGACGACTTCAGGCCTCGGCTCTTCGTCGGAGCGTCAATCGGTCGAGACCCAGAGATCGGGCGATCTTCCCGATCATCTTTGGGCCGCCGCCATGGAGGACGGATTCTCCAGATTCAACGCCATGAAGTCGCTGCAAACCATAACGCGCCAGCCCCGGCCCAATCACGATTGGGTGAAAACCGAGAGGATATCGAGGTTCACGAAACACCGCACCATCAGCCAATCACCGCAGAGGGAACAGGAGATTTGGACCTCGAGATTGAACGAGATAAACGTTTCGGGTTACGCGACCCAGAGGATACCGCATCGATGTCATCACCAGACCAGAAGAAGCTTCTCGACTTCGATAGTCGCCGATCTCGCTGGCACACCGAACACCGGCTCGCAGCAGAGTCTCGGCAGCGGTGAATTTCTGGTGAGTCATAGTTGAAACCAAAATAAAAATAATCGATGTTCGTAGAAGAAAAGATAACGAATTTTTTTTTTTCGAAATCGGTATAACAACGAATGTACGAAGCGCAACGGACACAACATTTGATCGGATGCACTGCAATATGTTTCTCGTTCGCAGAGGCCTGCAATTTTTTTCTTTTTACTTTCACAATTTCTTTTCCCACTAAAAAAATAAAAAAATGACATCATTACAAAAGGCAGTGGACCTTTGCGGACAGGAAATGTGTATCGAATGTGTCTTTTTTCTCCGTACCATTACGTTCTACATGGCCGCGGTAGCGGCCCGAATTTTGCCGAAAATTTTGGCGATAAAGTGTCCATGAAAAAAGAACCAATTTGAACCGTGAACGCTGCCGCGTTGGGCACTGTGGGATTTGGCTTGCTGTGAAAAAAAAAGTTAAAACGATTCTGAAAATTGTCGAACATGTTCTTGACTACGCGTACCTCGGTTCGGTTCAGCGCGTGTACACTGCGTACACACCTGCTCGTTTCCGATCGGTGGGATCACGTGCTAAATTTTCCATCGTCGAAAACGCGAGCAATTTCATCGGGGAATGTCGAGTTCGGGGGAACAGCGGTACCTTTCACGCGTAGCAAATTCGGGTGGCTTTCCTCTCGCGCTCTCCCAACTATAGACTATTACATCGCACGTAGAGCGCAGCATGCAGATATTCGGTCCACGAAGCCCTTACTCACCCGGGCCAAACGAGAGGATTTCCCCTGGCGATTATGTAGTTTCGCGTACACGGCAGCCCGGCTCCGGTTTCTGGCAAGCGCGGACTTTCAGTTCCCTTCTTCGTATTCTCCTTGTTCGCATCTTCGTCCTCTACGCGAACCGAGAGTGATAAAGGCATAGTTTCCCCCCGCAGTTTCTATCCAGACGCTGGTAAATTCATCGTTGACGTTGCCATGATATTCCCGGGAACAGTCTTCATATAATAATAGAGCGATTTGCATAGTTGGAATTGACTTGGTAATTCAGTAATAATAATTATATATGAACTCCGAGTCACGGGAGAACCGAACTTCGGGGCGAAACAAAAATTTTCGCTGCGTGCGAGCCGGCCGGGAGAAATTAGTTTGGTTTTAAAAAAAAGCACGAAAATTAATTAAATCGTATCAAAAATTTATAATAACGACGTCCGGGGCGAAACGGATCCGTGTCCTACACTCGTCATGAGAGTTTCTTTTGTTCACTGAAAATAACAAAAATTGTGTGTTTTGCCCCACTCTATTCTAGTTCCAGCCTTTTGTGTTGCGAAAACGAAGGACAATTAACTGACTCGATAACCACTCCGACGTTAAACTGTAAACTAAGTTTCGTACGCTCTGTTCTCTGTACACTTTATACCGGTCCGCGGTCCTGGGATTTCGCGAAATTCAATACGTCTTTGCGGTCCGCAAACTCTCAATTGGAACAACGGTGCGACGAGTCGGTCCGCGTTTCAAATTCGAGGAACGCTGATATTATGGGGCAGAATTTCACTTTGATTTGTATCGAATACACAGAATTGGAACTGCCTGTAGGAACTAAAACTGGAATGTTGGGCATTGAGAAAAAAGACTCGGAGGGAGGGAGTTTGTTGCAGACTTTCGTGACAGATGCAGTTTCCGAGATGCATTGATGATTATAGCAAGTAAACGAGGCGATTGGCCGAATGGTCGGCTCTTCTGCAATTACAACCCTTCCTCTCACATTATCCGCATGACATGAATGAGCTGGTAAAATGTCATGCGATACAATGTGGAAAACAATGGACTTTCCTCCCATTTTAATGAAAATTTTATGAATCGGAATACCGAAGCATTCACGACTTGGCTGCATTTCAATTGTTTCCTAGGTAAAATATGAAAATGAATATCAAGCTTCGGGCCTCAAAATTGCTACCGAGGTCGTAACACCGCTTCCGCTTCCGCGGCCTCGTTAGGGGGTGGTCCATATTCACCCCTCTTACCCCCTCTACCTTACCGCCCCCATGTCGAAGAACTCACTGAGAAAAAGAATGGTATTTCCTACTATAACGAATAGTTCCCAGAGCGAACGTCTATACAGATAGTTTGTGATAGTATATACTCAATCGATTGAATTATAATTATAGTTACAACTATAATTTTTGGTCATTGTCGTAACTATAAAATGTAGACGTCGACCCTGGGAACTGTTTACTATGTGAGATTTTCTCAGTGCTTGGATAGCAATGATTCTTCCATCGCCATCGTCCCATTTCCGCACGGATCGCGCACCTGCGCACATCACATCGTGCAATAAGCCCGTCCACTTCCGCGGGCTCGTTAGCAGGGTCGAAATTTCGTGATCGGCCTTCGGGCATCAATTATCCTAATTACTATATCACGCTCGACGGAGCGGAGGAGAGCCGCCGGAATGACCGTGAGGATTTTCGGAAGCGCGAGATATGACGCGTTAGCATTTGTACGGAACTACTGAGCTCTGGTCGAAACGCGGTGGAAAGATTAGGCAATATCGAACTATCAATCCCCATCGGGCCGGCCAGGTTCGAATCGGCGGCTCGTCCGATCGAGCGCCGATCAGCGTTTTCATCCCGACTGTCAGCTGTCGAACGAAGCTAGATTCGTCATGGATCGTCGATAACGCGTGCCGTCGATGCCTCTCGTGCCGTGGTCGGGGCACACGGAATTTTCAAAGGCACCCGCTGCCGGCCGACCAACACAAACTCCGAACACTCCTCTCGCGTCCGTCCTCGCCGCAAAACCGGAAATCAATGCTGACTGCGGAACGCTCGCGTGTGGTCACCCACCCGCTGCGATCGGGTCTATAACTGACGGACTAAATGCATGAATCCCGTTGACGACCCAACGGGACGTCCATGGAACACGCGAAGCGCGGTACAATTTTCAAATAATTACCGGTACGCTATGTTTGCACACGCTATTTAGGTGAGTTCCGCGTAGGACACACACTATGCGCAACATCATCTGAAACTTTAAACAAAATTTTGTTCGATCAGTGTCGCGTTACGATTGAATTTCAATCGCTGTGTCGTATTGAATTCACGAACTACGTCGAATGAGAACGGGGCAAAACGAATGATTTTTAGCCATTTTTTTTTTTTAAGATTCGAAGATAAAATCGTTGGATGCTCAATCGGATTTGGGTAATTCGGACGGAACGCGTAAACGTGCGACGAATAATATTCGTTCGAATTCTTGCGAGCAAAAAAAAAGTCCGATATCGAAGCGGCGTCCGGAGGAAGCTTTGATGGCACGCGACCCAGCGGGGAGTCTCTCTATCTCCGAGCTTTCGTGGTCCCCCGGGAATCAACGACATCGGTGCGTCGAATTCCCGAGCTCCCGCAAGGTTTCGTGTTTCCATGCCGACCAAACACCAGATTGCGCCGAGAGAGCTGCTGCACGGAAGTCACGAGATTGTCTTTGTTCTTGCGGTCGCATCGCACAGCGTCGTCCAAAGGATCGTACGGTTTCCCGGGGAGCCAAAGTTCCTCGATTAGTTGGATCCGTGTCTGGCCCCGCACTCGGCTCTGCCCCCTCTGATTTTCGCAATTGAAGAAATCCGTGGCGAGGCTCTCGAGGGTGATTACCACACGGGACGAGCAAACATCTTCCGCTGAGACGAAGTCGTAGCTTGGTGGACGTGCGTAACTCGGTCGGGCAGGGAAGAACGGAAACGTGTCGGCCAGTTTTTAATACCGGTTGGTTTTTTTGGTAGAGGTTAAAATGTTGGTAAATATAATTTTTGTGGGTAAATCAAAACCGAGAGGTGGAGGGATTTACGAATTGAAGTTGTGTTGCTTAAGGGAATACGTCACAGATCGCCGTTTCTTAATGGTGGGGGGTGATGGGTGGCATTTTGCTAGGCAATGGTGAAGGCCCAGTTATCTATTCATATACAGGTTCGAAGCTCCTTCAACTAATATCTTCAAAAATATATGGGCACACGTCGATTATAATTTTTTAACGTATCCGTAATAATTTTGTAATGTTATTTCCGAAAAAAATTCTAATACACTAGTCTGAAAACGTATATTTTTTTTTAAATAATATTTTTTTTCGCGCGGCGCCGTATGCAGCTCATGCTGATTGACACAATTTTAAGTTCATGCATCTCGGAATCCATGTGGGCAAAAAATTATTGGAAATTCTTTTTAAAAAACTTTATTCATTGCTGTATAACACTTGTGATTTTTATTTCCAAAAGTAGAAAAGTATTCCCTTAATATGTTCTTTTTCCGTTTTCCGGGACCTTTTCGATCGAGACTCAAATAAACTATGGATGGACCGGGCAATATGCGTCACCTTTGCCCCGAAATGTAATTTCAGGGTAAACACCCACAGGGACATCTAAAAAAAATGTATCCGGACCAAAGTTCGAGGCAATGACACGGAATCGGAGCGAATAATATCAAGAATCGCGAGGACGCCAGCCGGAAACTCAATTGGAACGGGAGTCACGTACATAATCGACGTTCAAAGCCCACTTCGTTCGGTGCCACGAGAGAGTGCACGAGGGCGAGGGCCGTGATATTTTCCGATCGCACGAGAACACCGAACTGATCGAGCGCGATCATCCGCTCTCCCGTGTGTACCCGAGAGCGGGCGAGAAAAATAAAATGAGACCAACCAGGGGAGGGGATTGCACAGTGAAAGTCACTCACTCGTCGAATTTCCCGTGAGGACATTACCTACCCCGTTTCATTGACGCCCGTGGGGACGACGTCGATCTCGCCGCGCCAGTATTCTCGAATATCCTTTTCTCGGTCTCCACCCCCTCCCCTTCGTCCTCCTCCAGTCTCTATATGCTCCACGTCCGTTCGACCAAATCTCTGGATTTCCTATCCGACCAATTCGACACGACACTATAGTATAACAAAATTGGAAAAAAAAAAAAAAATCAAAGAAAAACGTTGAAATTGTTCGGGTTCTCTCGTCGTGCCGGAAATGAACGGGACGGACTGATAGTTCGCAGTTTTCCTGATTCTCTCCGAAAGCTGACCGCGGAAAGAATTTTCTAAAAGCCCCAGGCGTTTGATTGGCTGCAAGCGAATTCCGGTCGCACGATGGATGGTTTTGTTAATTTTTTTTTTTGACAAATTTGAGTCTTTCAGCGGACCCCCATTCCGTTAGCCGGGGGCGCGGTTAACCCACGTAGTATCTACACTCTCGTGAATACAGCGAGTTTCGAGCTTTGCACACGCGTATGCAAACAAAAATTTTCATTATTTTTAATTTATTTTTTATTTCATTCGTCGTCGCTTTTCCCGAGGGTAATAAAAAATAACATCTCTCGCGACCACGTTTAATATAAATTGCGGTGGTCGGTTTCGCTGTGAGCTCTTCAATCACCCGCGGTCAGAGCACTCCGAGCTCCGGCTCGGACCATAGCCCCTGAGAGCGCAAAAGCCAGCAAAACGAGTTCCCCAGTGGCAGAGGCGGAGGCCAAACAGAAGCCCGGGATCCGGCGAGCGTCCGGCAGAACAATTATTTCGCACTTCGTTACCGCCGCTTCCAAAGCCGCGGCAAAGAAAACGACCCGAAACGCGACCGAAGAAAAGGCTGGGGAAGTTAAAAATTATATTTAGAACAAAATGCGGAAAAGAAAAGCACGAAACGAACAATGAAATATAGAACAGCAAAAAAAAGGAGAGAACAGTTGGGGGAAAAAAACAAACGAAAAGAAGGAAACGGAGAGGAGAATGCGCAACGCGGTACGGAGCTGGAAAGAGAAGTGCACAACACTTATACAGCTGGCAGCGACCGCCTTGGCCATTCGCCTCCTCTCATTACGCGAAAAGCTGGAAGTACCGGAAAAGCTCCCGCGGCGGGCATTCGGCTGTGTGCGGTGATAAATGGATTTTAATCAAACGCGTTCCACCTGCCACGGATGCCGGGAAATGGGAATCGCTGACCGTGCTCCTCGGCCATTGCGCTTTGCGAACCCAAACATGCATCGACGATCCACCAATTAGGATGAGGTGAACCTTTCAGCTGGACTTTAACCTGGCCGCACGCCGCGGCTAACTCCGACTGATCTTTTGAAATTACGAGCTCGAGAACCGACTTTGGAGGATGCGGTACTTTTCACCGTTCGAGCACGTCATTCGTGTGTCATGAATTATAAATAACGGTGGAACATTTAATTTTGCTGTTTTCAACGGTAAAACAACAGCCGCGGTCATCGCGACTGATGCGCCGATGATGTTTGATCGACGTTCATCGTTGTATCGAAATGGCTATCAGCGAACGAGTGAATATTGACGAGTACGAGCGTCAATAAAGTTCGCGCAATCCGAATCGAGTGGATGCGTACAGCGTACAAAGTAAACCGAGCATTTTACCGACGAACCATCAACGAAATAATGTCCCGTGACGAATCATCCTCGGCAGTACGTAACACCGTACGATGGTTGTTTTTTTCGAGGTTTTCGGCAAAGATATTTACCCGATGATGTTCAACCAACTTTAACAGATTTTAACTATACAGAAAGCTCTATCAATTCTGCCAAAATATTATTTATTTATTTTATTGCTCTTTTATTATTTCGATAACTTTTGGGTTTCCTTTTATTTTTATTTTGCATCCTTTCGTTTGTTTCAGGTAAGGGGGAAACTTTCTCATTCGTTCGACTGTCGTAAGATAATTTCGTCATCGGATCTTCGACGAGGCAGCTCATCGGTCGCACGTAGATATATCGTACCAATTTATTTATTAATTCATATAATTATATCTAGAGAATTTGTTTCATCTTTGAAGCGAAAAGGAGAGTTAATTTCAGTTCTTTCACCCTGTATCGTTGACTCTCACCGTCCCCTTCGAGGTATTTATTTCCCTAACGAAACGTCGAAGATCCCGCGACACGTGACCGTGCAAACCACCGGAACAAATCCTAGCGAAGCCGGGAAAAAAATGAAAAAGAGTGAATGAGAGGCGGTGGCATTTTCAAGATTTCCGGGGAAAAAGACGCGTGACACGTGTCGGCCACCCGGAGCACAAAATCCCTTATAGTATACGCCAACAAGATCGGTGACTCCGGGAGCCCGCGACATCGGGGAAAAAGCCCCCCTTGCACGATTCGAATATCGGGAAAACGATCTACCCGTCCCGACCCTTCCAGCACTCACTGAAAAGCAAATAAACGGGACAAAAAAGAGAACGCACCCACACAGACACTCACGCACACCGAGGAAGCCCGGAATGTGTGCGACACACGTACCGAAGAGCCGAAGGGAAAACAAACTTTTCTCGCATCGCGAGCCATAGGATTCGGCAAAGCGAAAATAACCAGCGTTCACCTCGCTACCGCTACAACGTTCCCGGATAAAATTGCAGTGGTAGGAAAGAGCTTCGCGCTCGTTACACGAACAACAAAGACTCCAACGGAAATGAATTTTATTTTTCGTGCGAATCGTCCGAAGTATCTATAGTCCCGTATATTATATTTATATAATCTGCAGTGGACCTTTGGGATGCTGAACTCGAAAGTAACGAGCAAAAAATAGAAACAAAAATAACAACTCGGTCCTCGTATTGACCCTTTTCGCTGTCGGCACGGCCGGGTTAATTTTCTATTCGGTATGCAATTTTTTTAAGGGAAAGTTATCCGAGTAAACAAAATATAAAATTTACAAAATGACAAATGCTGTCAATCGGACCCGCAGACGGATGTGGGATTGGTTATAGAATCGCTACTTCAATCGACTTAATGGGTTCCTATTTTTAAATCGTCTCGGACGAGTAGAGAAAAAAAATACGTTCGAATCGACGTCGCGCAGCCTGCCGATAGCAATTAAGCACAGCGCAGTTAAAAATGTTTCTTAGTAGTATCGCGACCGGAAGCCGCGACGTGAATGGACCCCACCCCGTCTCGTCTGTCTAATGTAGGTTAAAATGTCTGGGCTGCGCGTACCACTCGCGGAATTAATTTGCATGCGATGTGACCTCCGGCTCAGTCTTTCTCGTTACGGCCAAGGACGAAAGGAAATACGGAAGGCATTAGCGTAATTACACTTGGGACGAGAGTCGCGCACAGACCGAACAAGAAGAACCCAATAAGTTGTATACGTACCCGGGCGCGCCTACATGCAGTCACTGAGAACTTCACCTACAAACATTTCATCGAATTCTCTTTCGATTTAATTGCAAGTCTCTCGAATATTTATTTAACAGAAAAAAAACTTTTTTTAATTTCCATTTTACAAGGTATATGCAAAAAAAGTTGCAAAGTTGTCAGAAAGCGTTGAACCTTATTCTTCTTTGAAAAAAAAGAAGAAAAAAGTTATCGGGCCACGTGAGTGTTCGCGAAACTGATGTTGCACTGGGGGAAGCTCGTGTTCGTGGGGTGACGTATATCCAGGTGTAAGCCGCAGTTTCGCGCACCGCCTGGGTGCATCCTACGTAATCGTATCTCGCGATTACCTTTGGGACCCAATTTCGCCGTTAGAGCTCCGTGAAACTTTACGACCTTAAGAGATGGACGCGAACCCGCGGTGCGCGCCGCCTCGTCGGGCTGTTCGGGTGCAGCAGGAACCCCTGTCTTCGGTGCCCTTCGCCGTCGCCATTCGCAACGACGGTGGCGCGCTACTAAATGAAGAATATTTTTCCGCGAACGTGACGTCACGCGGGAAATTGGTACGAAGTCGTATACGTCGTTGTCGGGGCATACAACTCTTCATCGGCCCGAAAAATAAGACCGAGAAAAATGACTCGAGCCCGAAGGGTGGCGTTGATGCTCCTGTACTATTTTCATTTTTTACCTTCGCAGTTCCTGCTGCTTCCGCTCGTTAATTTTTTTATTTTTGTCACAAACGTGAGAAGTCGTGGCATTTTTATCGCAACCGCCGACCCTTACACGAGAGACTGTAAAAAAAAAAAGATTCGGTTTTCTTCGATGCTGTTGCATCTCCGGGGAGTCATATTGTTCGCTCGAGGAAACTTTATTTCCAACCATCCGCGTTCGCGATAAAAAAAACGATTCTTATGTTCGTCGTACGAAGTACTAAGTCTGTGACGATCGTCCGATGGGCGCAGTAAAATAACGGTAAGGGTGAAGAAAACGGGTCGAACGATTTGTCACACGTTTACTGTAGTTCTTTCGTTTGCAATTTTTCTTAAAAAAAAAAAAATCGAATACGAAACATTACTTTTCGCGCGATTCCCCGGCGGGGAAAAATTGCAGATACCTAGATCGGTCGGCCGTGAAAATTTGACGAAACCACCCGTGAAAATTTGACGAAACCGCCCGTGAAAATTTCATGGCCGTCGTTGACGAAATTTCATACCGAAAAGTTTTAGGGCTTTTGATCGACGAGATGGCTCGGCGGTCTCGCCGGGAAGAAGTCCCTCAGGAGTGCCGCGGGTCTTTTATCGACCGAAAGGACGGTGAGCCGGTGGAAAGATTTTATTTAAAAGAGAGCCATTTCGTAGCTCGTCGATCCCTATATTTTTTCGAAATGACGAAAACATTCCGGAAAATTGCCGAATGACCTCCGGCGCACTTCTCGTTACGACATCGAACATACCGAATTACTGCAATTTTCGTTCATTAAATTTCCACGGAATATTTATCATGCCGGTATAACGCAGCAGAGTACATACGGCCATAATGCATAGTGCGCGTACAGAGGCAAATTTCTACGTAGCTTTATACCAGGTTATCGCACAGCCATGATATCGCGGCTGGAATATTCCCAGATTAAAACTCCGACGGGAGATCGATCGGGAACGGGGTATTAAAGTGAAATACCGAAAATATTCATCACACAAAAGTTCTCGAATATAGTGCCAATAATTCCAAATATTTCATCATTTTTTTCATTGTGTGTTGCATGTATAAAATATCATACACATGTGAGATCGACTATTGGGGGACAGAAGGGCGCACGCTTCACGTCGGATTGTACAACTCCCGCCTTTATGAATTTCAGCGCTCAAAATTTCAGCGTTTATGTAACCTAATTAAAAAATAATGAATGCCGAATATTTCCGTGCAACGCGTAATACCAGGATTTTCATTGTAAAACGCAAATATTTGCCGACATTCGAAAATTTAAACCAACACAATTTTTTTTTTTTCGAAAAATCGACCCTTCGCCTGGCAGCTGATACATTCGGGCTTTCCGAGTTTTAGTCTGTTGATTAAAAAAATGGGTTCGTACCCTAGGCGACGATGTACGTCTGAGGGCGACAAATTTAATAAAAAAAAATTACGCAGCTCCGGTCGTCGTCCTGCCGGAAGGCGGATGAAAAGGGCGAAGAAAGAAAGGGCGGCCGCAGTGTAAAGTGCACACAGCACGCGTCGACGGACCAGGTACACTTCTCACGGAAACCAAGAAAACTTTTAGCGATGCAAATGTAATTAGCGGACTTTGGCGCTTTGCTCTCGTGCTCCGGGAAGCCCCCCGGTTTCTCCGGGATGCGCGTAGCTGTACATGGAACTCGGTAAACTTCAGACGAACCGAAACGACGAGAGCCGGAACCTATGCGTGGTCGCCATACTCTTTTCTCGACCCCTCGCAAACAGCCCGGGCGCAAGCAAACAGCTACGTGCGCCGAGCATGGTCAGCTATTCGACGTAGAGCAAAGTTCTCTCGGTCGTGCATTCACGGTAATTGAATGCGGACACATTCATTTTCGCTTTGAATTTAAACGAGAATTCAAATACCAATTTTCGATTATTTTGAAATATATTAATGCGCATCCGCTTTGCCGTGTAAAACTGGTGTGCACGCTCCGTGTGGACGAGCGGGCGGCGAAAGACGCGCGCCGTCGTCAAATCCCCGTTGATATTCTTGGCTCGGAGTTCTAAAATCATCCCGCCCGCGGCCCTGGCTCCACCGAGCACCGGTCACGGCTATATCCACAGAGACATTCACGTGTTTTTCCACTTTTTTCTCTCTCATACCATCGCGTATACAGGCTGAACGAAAACACGTGACCAGTAAATGTGCGTACATTTTCCGCATTGACCATTTTTTAATCCCCATAATTTTTGGCTCTTCTCTCGTCCAATCTTCGTCAATGAAGGACCAATAGTCGTACTCGCGTTTTTCCACTTTTTTGCTCTCACGCTATCGCTCATACAGGTAGATCGAAAACACGTGACCGGTAAATTTTCGACGTTTGATATTGTTTTTCTAAAGCCCATAATGTTTGGCTCCGTTCGCGTTAAATCTTCGGCAATGGAGGGGCAATGGTCGTATAAATCATCTACGTATTTTGAAATATAACAATAACTCTTCGCGAGTAAAACCTTGTTGTTAATAATTCACAATAGCTATATTAATTTCTGATATTTAAGAAAATGTTGGGTACTCAATCGTAAGAGATTTTTGGTAGGACTTGTATAAGGCGAATAGCTATATTACCAAAACGCACAATGGCTATATTAATTTAATAGCTATATTAATTTCTGATATTGAAGAAGATTTTGGATGCTCAATCGTAAGAGATTTTTGGTAGGACTTGTATAAGGCGAATGCCGACGCGTCTGCACGGCACGGTAAGTTACCGCTTGGCCATCTCGCTGCTCCGCGGAGCTGAAAGACGCGAGGCGTCGTTTCGTCCGCCGGCTAGCTGTACCACAGCCCAGCCTTCGGCGCGAGTGTCTCGCGTGGGTAGTCCTCTTGCCTCGCCACGAGCCTACGTAAGAACCGTGTTGCAGAGCGACCCGGGGAATCGCGACTATCGCGATAGTCCGGCGTGTCTAGCGTCGCCGGGTCGTTCACCAGTTCGTCGGGCGTTCGCGAACGATACGAGAGCGTTCCTCTCCCGGTGCTCACCTTTCGCAGGAGTACTCGCGATTGTAATCATTCCGCATTGATCATTTTTTTTTTTATTAAAAAAAAAATAAAATTAAAGACATAAATAATTGTGCCAACACTTGTGGACGATAATCGATATTGTGGACAGCGGGCGGATTTCTTCGTCCCGACACTTTATTGAGGAGGTTGGGATGCTGCCTGATGCAAACTATGGAGATCGTAGAATAAATAGAAATTGAAGCATTCTTGGAGCTTGAAAGCAGCTCACTGTCACCCGGAAAAATAATTAGTTTGACGGGCGCCTCGCAAATGAACATTCATGTAACAGGATATTAATTTGCAGGTAGCCGGTAAAATAATTTTTTTCCGAGTGCCTTCGTCCTAATATACATAGCAAGAAATTCGATTGCGCAATGTAGAAACGAGTAGAACCGGCGTTGCTGCCGGGTCAATTAGATTCGCCAGTTATCTCCGAATCGTTGAAAAGAATTCGAAGTAAATTGAAAATAATACCATCATAAATTTCCTAGTTTAAGGGCTCGTTCAATAGCGACTTGCCCTCCGACCGTTCGGCATTTAATCTTCACGATCGTCAAAATTGATCGGTACTTAAATTTATTTCGCGTCGCGGCCTCTTCAACAGTGCAAAACCCCGTTCCGTCTTGCCACCCCCGTGCCGATAATTCGACTCGATGAAATTTCATAAAAATTCGAGTTTCGAATCACGTAGTATACCGGTGTAGTATATAATACTTTCGACTCGAAAGTGGGTAGGGGCGGTCGAGGAGTTATCCCCGATAACTCAGCGAAGGGGGCTGCGAAGCCCGTAACGCGCGGCTCGATGTGGCTTATACTTTTGCTGCCATCGGAGGTTCTCCTTCCCGGCTCGTTCCTCCCGTTTCTTTCTTTCGCCCTCTCGATCCTCTCCGCTCTTCGGTTTTGCCTCATTTTCGTCACGTCGCGCGTCCCCCCATCGGACGGGTCATCGTTTCGAGATTTATCGTTCCGCCTCGGTCGCTCGTACGCGCGACAATCGCATCCCATTCCCAAGGACCGAGCCGCTCGTGTCTCGAATATCGGAACTGTGGGAAAACTCCTCGCTCCGGGTTAACGTTGCCGCTGTCGGTTCCCAGTAGCTGATATCCGCTCGGCCCAGTTTCATCCTCGCCGCCGTTCGCTGATCCTGCACAACTGTACGCTTTATTTCCACTGCACTCCATGTCATATGGTTCTTCTTTTTGCAACATACCTCGCCGCACGTCACTTCTGTACGAAGTTTATGCCGATGCTTTTATTACTTCATCGTGTCTCGCGCTGTGTATCATCGTATCTGTCGAACGGGTTTTTTTTCTACATTCGTTTTTTCCCTCTTATCTGCACAATTTTTGGTTGAGGGAAAATATTGATGAGGTAATGCGGCATGATGTGACCATTGTTTATTGACAACGTAGATCAGAGGCACATAAAACAAGTAAATAAATAAATAAATAAATAAATAAATAAATAAATAAATAAATAAATAAATAAATAAATAAATAAATAAATAAATAAATAAATAAATAAATAAATAAATAAACAAATAAATAAATAAAAACGGCATCCATGTCATATGGTTCTTTTTTTTGTAACATACCTCGCCGCACGTCACTTCTGTACAAAGTTTATGCCGATGCTTTTATTACTTCATCATGTCTCGTGCTGTGTATCATCGTATCTGTCGAACGGGTTTTTTTTTACATTCGTTTTTTTCCCTCTTATCTTGACAATTTTCGGTTGAGGGAAAATATTGATCAGGTAATGCGGCATGATGTGACCGTTGTTTATTGACAACGTGGATCGGAGGCACATAAAACAAGTAAATAAATAAATAAATAAATAAATAAATAAATAAACAAATAAACAAATAGATAAGAACGGCATCTAAAGTCGTAAATCGGGTCTATGGTCAATACCCATATCTTTTAGGTCAGTTTGTTTGCAAAATATTTAAAAATAAATGGAAAAAAATGGAACGCCTTTCAATTACTTCGTTCGGAGCTCGGGAAAGGAGTACTGGGCCAAGCCGGATCGAAATCGCTTTGACGGATCGTCCGGTATCGGGGCGGTCCGATTTACCCCGCGCGTGCGTATGTCGACAGCGCTAATCCCGACGGCGCCGGTGACATATCGGTGCGGGATGGCGGATGGATCGCCGAGAGGGGGATTGGACCGTAGCATTTATCTCCCCGGCTCGTCGTGCAACTCGCACCGATAATAATTAACCATTACTACAAAGCCGCGAGCGTCAGAGATTGGCCGTTTCCACTGCTGCTGTCGCTATGCACGCATATCGGTATAAATGCAGCCCGACACGACTCTTCACGCTTTCGTGATTTTCTCGCCCGCGGCTGCGAGGACGTCTCGCTTCCCGCCGATCCACACAACTCTCTCGCGCGCAGCCCGCCGATCTATCGATAATCGAACCGAACGGTTATCGCGAGATCTCTCGCTTCCGGTAGCTCTCTCCGACGCCCCGCGAACCCGATAAGCCCGTGTTTGTTGCACCAAACGACGAAATAAATACGGTGAGACTTGCACAGTCGCGCTCTCCGAATTTCGGTAAAACGTGCATCGTAGTCATAAACTTATCGATCACTCGATTTCGTTATCACTTGAATTCAAAGCTTATCGCCATAACGTATTTCTTTATTATTATCACCCTAAATGTATCCTATAAACCCAGAATCCGTTTTTCGGGCGTACTTATTTCACTCTTAATCGTCGTGCTGATAATACTTGTTGCAATTAAAATGCACCGTAATAGTGTAATGTATTGTTATTCTCGTATCATTTTCAGATAACACTTTTTTTTTTTTTTCGTCTTGGAAGCGGTTTCCGGTTCGCGTTCCTTTTGCGAAGTCGGTGTACGTGTGACACCGAACGAGCAAGGATATACCCGTAAACGACCCAAAACGGTGAACCAGCGCGTAAACGAGCAGAGTCGCGTGCATTTCGCTTCTGTTACAATAGCGCCGGCGGATGCGCATAACGTTTCTCTCTCTCGTCATTCGAGAATTTCGGTGTTGCGCGGTGGCACCCACAAGCGACTAATTGGAAGCGTCTCCTCGCAACGGCTTTGCCCCGCGGTGTCTGTTGCGGAAAACGAGTTTCGCGAACTCGTAACTCGTAATTTCCGAGACAATCTCTCTCCGGGCCTCCTTCGCGTCCACAGTTCCGCAACTCGCTCGACCCTGCAGCCCGGCAGATCTCATTTCCATCACACTTTTCGTCTCTCTTTCATCCCACACTCCCGACGTCCCTTATCTTTGGCATTGACGCGCGACGGCACTATCGCAGGAACACAACAGGACAGGTCTTTGTATGAAATCATTTCGTACAATTTCCTGCTCTTTGAAGACGTTGACACCCGGCCATAAAAATCTTCAGGTTCTCGTATAAGGTCGATGCAACTTTCTTGTTATCAAGCGATTTTCTGAGACGAGCACGTTCGATGGGAATTAAGATAGAAGCAATTCCGTTGCCACTCGTGCAACGTTCGAAGTAATTGAGCGTCGGTAAGGAAGGTCCCTAGAACGAGGATGCAAAGAAACTCGAAGAGAATACTTTGGCGAGAGTCACTGTGCGGAATACGAGCTTTCAGTTTCGACCGAGCGCCCTACGGAGGTGGCTCTTGATTCT
Source organism: Amblyteles armatorius (assembly GCA_933228735.2). Lineage (NCBI taxonomy): Eukaryota > Metazoa > Arthropoda > Insecta > Hymenoptera > Ichneumonidae > Amblyteles > Amblyteles armatorius. Next base: position 2,798,200 of record OW121696.1, read on the forward strand.
CTCCTTCCGTCCTTTGTTCTCTATGAGGGGTGCAATTTGGAGCCGCCGCGTGTGGAATGCGGCATGGCGAAGGGCAGAAACAAGGGTGAAACGGAGAGGAACGCGACCGGCCTGGAGCTGGAAGGCGCGGAGGGAAATTCTCTGGAAGCCTTTTGCTCGTCACCGATTACCCTTCCGCATCCTCGCTGTCCCGCCGGATGCCTCAAACTTTCCCCTAACCCTTCGTAGCTTTCATTTTTTTCTACCCTCTCGAGTCGAGCATCTTTTGCCCCCCTCGCGCTTGTGTGCAAAGCACGTGAATTTTTTTCTTCTTTCTTCTTCCACTGCAAGCTTTGTTCACTTTGACCTCTGAGAGCCTTCACTGTGGAAGGTCCATTCTCCATATCGGAGCGAGAATACCCTCGAAGTCTCTTGGCAAGTCTCGAATACCAATAAGAGGGTTTTACGAATATTCCCGAATGCCGTTTCCTCTTTGCTGCGGCCGGGGGGAGAAAAAACTGCGACTGGGACGACTGTAATGCGAAATTGATTGCATCGAACTTCATGTTCGTCCTGCATCCTCGTATTGACTGCAACGTATGGAAGGGGCGCACGGTGACCGGAGGGGAACGCGGCAGGATCGAAGGGAGCCAGGCCGAAGGTCCTCCAATTAGCGTGCGCAATTGTCGTTCCGATAAAACATGTAAACCACCTCGAGCCCTTCGTGCCTGGGCGGACCTGGGAATCTCCGAAAATCAATTAAGAACTCCTTACCCTACGCATCTCCGCCAATTAATTCAATTAGTCTGCGGAGAGGGCCGTTTGTGGATGCCGTTAGGACTGGACCGTTTGTGCACCGGCTCGTCGTCCTCGTATTTCGAAAGGCTTGAAAACTTTTTATACGGGCACGCAGGGACAATGGCAAGCCCCCCCCCCCCCCCCCCCCCCCCCCCCCCCCTCCCTCCAGGCTACGCCCTTTCGCTGTTTTTATACTCGCCAGTCTACCATGGTAAAAGTGTAATTTTTTTTACTCGAGAATAGTGCAAATTTCTACTTTTCTTGGTAAAATTAACAGGAATTCAAGAGTCGTGAGAAAAACTCCGCCAAGACTCGGACGGATTGTATCTGAAAAAAAATAAATGTTAAATCAGTTTTTTTTAAGTATTCCATTGAAGCGGTAAAAGTTCGGGTAACTGGAAAGTAATGTGTACGAAATCGTGGATAGGCCTCGCAGGTGCTTACCATCGAGCAACACTGGTCGCTGCTGTGCAGGAGCAGCTGTAAGTAGGGAGAGGTCGCGAGACTCGCGGCGAAACGACCCACAATTAGCGATCGTTAAAGTTTTACCGGGCAATCGACTGCCCGAGACCGTGGACTCTCGCTTCGGCGGACCAAAGTCGTTCGGACTTTTTCTTTTTCGTGGAAGTCCGAGACGCGAACGATTTCGTTACAGTGGGAACCGCTCTGATAGTACACGACTGAGCGCCGGACCGGAGGCGCACAGTCGTTCGTCGGCCGACAGTCATTGGCCGCAGCTCGGTGATTCAACTTTCGAGAGCAGTTTCGATATCTGCAGAGATATTATCGATCGGATATTGGATCGGTAAAGATTGGTAATTTTCATTTCTTCCTACGATTTGTCTCCGTGAATTTGTGAATCTCGAATAATTTTCCCATCGAGTATGCCAATGACTGTCTTTCTCGTTCTTTGTACCGGCCCATGGTTGTATCGTTCGACTAACTACAATGTACCATTCCTTTTTTTACCGCACGGGTCTTGGCTGGGTCGAAGCTCGAATCCCATTTCCCTCCGCAGCACGGCCCGGAGTTCATCGTCCAGCTCGAGTATTTATGCCGGTATTGGGTAACCCGGGTCCGCTCCGTAAGGACGGTCGTATCGTGCGGTTTTTTTCATTTTCTTTTTTTTTATCATCGGCCTTTCTCTTACTCTCCTCAATTCGAGAAGCAGCGGCAATAAAGGCCCACGCTCACGGAGGGCTCTCGTATTTCGTTACACAATCGTCCACGAAGTACAGTATCGGATTGCTCGACTCGATCGGGTGCATTGAGTCGACAAAGCTGGCAGTGTTTCGCAAGCAGTAAAGAGTTTGCTGGGTTCCATCTTTTTTTCTTCCGTTCATACAGATGTCTCCGTAGTCAAAAAAAAACTTTAGAATATTTTTTGTGAAACGGAACACTGTTTCAAATTTAAATAATTAATAAAATAATCAATCAACTTAATATCAAGCGCTCGGATAAAAAATTAGATAGTAAATCAATATCGAGAATCCGTCCATTATCTTTCTTCGTGATGGAAATTTGAGATGATCTATTTCTACCGGGGTAAAATGGACCCTCATCTGGGACCTTATTTTTTCAGAGAGCACGAAAAAAAAAATGGCAAAAATGGTCCGTTTTGCCCCGCCTTACCATTGTACAGGAATCCCGGGTACGACGATGATATTTCGAGTATCCAAGATATTTGAGCGAAGCACGTACTTCCGTTGCATGCACGTACGCCACCCTCTTCGTTCTCGTGAGACCCCTTAATTTAATTCGCGGATACGAGCTCCCGGAACCGGGGATACACCTAGCTGCGAATACTGCACGCGTCACGGAACAATGACTGAGCGCTTTAAAGTAGTTCGCCAGACGCCGAGGAAACTGAACAAAGAACGGAAAGACGAGGACGGCGCTCCTCTCGGGAAGTCTCTCGGCGGATTTGTCGTCGCGACGCTGTGACGTCATTCCCTCGGACGGGTTCACAACCGTTCGAAGTATCAACCAAAATTCTGACGAAAAAAAAATCACACAATACATTACTCTCGCGTCACTTGGATAATTCACTGGCACCGAGAAAATATTTTTTCCGGTTCCAAAATCCCGGTCGGGTTCACCAGTGACTAAATTGCCGAGTCTTTTTCAAGTCCTGTGCCTTCGCTAACCTGTTTTTTTTCCCTGTCCCAGTCTTTTTATTTTCGAGCGTAATCTAGGATCTACTTCAGGAGGATAATTTCGCAGCGGAGCGCCAGAACCTTGTCGGGCGACGCTGTCGTGAGTAGGGTTAGCAGTGCAGTCGTTGGCCGTCCGATAAACATTGGCAGACCCGTGGGGCGAACAGGCACACGATCGTGCCAAGATCCTAAATTGGCACTGCGACTGCCAACGTTCTCCGGATGGCCAACGACTGTGTCGATGACGCCCCGGCGGGCGACTTTACGTGCGGCGCATCTTACGCTATAAGACGAGTCACGTAGTCTCGGAGTTTCTCGCGTAATTAGAATCGTAAAGGTGAAGCGTCTTCAGGGGCCCGGGCATTCTCCTCGCCGGCACGGTGACGTCGATGCCGACGGGAACAGAGAACACGGGATTTTAAGAGCTTCACCATAAACTCCAAACGGTCGCGAAGATGGGACAAAGCGCGGGAATGGAATCCTATTTTGCTCCGGAGTAATATACCAGGAAGGAGCTTTCCCATCGTCGTTGATCTGGAACTAATTTACCTAATAACGATAATAATAAAATTTTATTATTATGATTTATTATTATTATTTTATTATTTTCAATAGCTATAGAGCTCGGGTTGGGCGGGGAGGGGGAGATTTCTTCATAATCTTAAGCCCGCGTTTGTTCATCGTCGTTTGTTCAGTAACATGCCGCATCATAAGTTCCATTGCGGCGAGTGTGAAAATCGTCTTCCCGATTTGGCGAGCGACGTGTGTCGTTTGTTGTCCTACAAGAACCTTAACGCCCGTGCGAACAAGCTTCGTGACTTGGACAGTGACGAGTGGGATTGGGAGGAGAAGACGACGAAGGAAATCG